>OY776111.1:476102742-476449315 GCA_963675035.1 Allygus modestus
TCTTTTCACACCAATGATTACACACTTCTTGGCAAACAATCAAGACATATTTTAACAAAACAATTTTTGCATAAGCGTAAAGAACTTTACAGTCACAGTGAAAAACAAATATATACGAAAAATAGGCCTAAAAAACATCAGTGGTATTTGACGAATCTGTCCTGCCCTAGTCAGAAATCAGAATCTTTATAGCCGAAAACATTACAAAAATGAACAGGCTATCGTCAGGTACATATTTCCCTTCTAGTCTGGATGTTAGGGATTTACTTCCAGAACTGGATCGATAATACATTATAGGCTATTTTGCGATGATACAATAATAGCCTACAACATGTATGAATACTAGACCCTACTTGTAACACAGCTTAAAAAAATGCAAACTGAACCCTAGTAAGTACAGTAAGTTCTCAAATAAATGCATTAATAAACATAAGTAAGTTAATTGAATACTTCACAGTTCACTACGCGGTTTGAATATTTTTATACAGGCCTATCAATATTACAGTAAAACTGATATGTTAGTGTGATTGTAACTTACGATTTGTTGAGTTAGTCATCGATCAAATTACTCAACAAATAAATGCACTTATTAAGTTATACAAATATTGAATGCGCTAGTTGGATATATTGATTACAATGGTTCAATATTTCCATTCAATTGTTTTACGGGACACTAAGGTACTCTGCACAAGAGAAGACTGAAACCCAAGTAGAGTTGAGCAACTGGTTTGTGACGCAGATATGGTTGCAGTTGCGTTGCTTAACATCCGCACACAGGCGTGTCTTGAATTGTGTTGAGTAGGCCTATTCAGAATACGAGTTGAGACGGAGATGGAGAGAATTACACATTTACGTTCATTAAATTAAGGTTCAAGTTAAAATGGGTTGGTCTACGATCGTACGTACATGAAAAAATCAATTTAAACTACAAATAGACTAGGTCTAACATGAAGGTGTGTAAAAGGCCTACCTTGAGTCCACTGAAAAAGGCTTAAGTAATACTAGTCAACAATTGTATGACACTGGGAAATTTTACACTTTGTTGGCAAACTATTCATTATTAGATCACCTAGGCCTAAACTTATTTCCAAAGAAATATATTGAACAACATCGCCTACTACTATGGAACAAGCTGAGCAATTAGGCAATTAAAATCGAGGCGCGACTAGCATGCCCCTTTGCTAGCAACTGCAACACGACTGGTTTTCAACACCTTGCGTTTAGTTGTGCGGTGTCCCACCTAATTATAACTTATTGGTCGGATTCACTGACGACTCAGTTGCTCAACTTATCTATAACAGTGGACAGTCTTCCCGTGTGCCTTGTGAAACTTCATCCTAAAATAAGGGTTGCCTATCTCAAAGTAAGCCTAACACTCCGTGAATAGCCTAACTTAAATCATAAAAATCTACCATAATTCATCATTACCTGGTCTAAAGCCGCTTTTTTAACTTAATCACAGTACAGTACAACACATTCTTCTTACTAAGGTACTCTCTTAGTAACAGGGACACTTAGGCCTAATTCTAACCCATCCCCAACTTGACCCCTCCTGAGCCTTGAAATAAGCCTAAAGCATAGGTTCAGGCATCTATATAAAATTGGGTCTGGAATCTCAACATTTAATTCATCTGATTTGTAGCTAATTTAGCCTAATTTGTAGTTTATTGGTCCCAAATAACAAAATTAAGGTGATGAAATATTGAGTATAAAATTCAGTAGGCCCTAGGTCCTAATTTAGCTTGGAAGCCAAATATAATTTTAAATATTCAATAATTTAATTATCAAGTATAATGTTCTGTATAAATGTACGGGACCAAATAATAGGTCTAGAAACTAAAGAAGATCAAGCATGAGTTAGGCCTAAGTCCAGAGGATTTCCTTCATAATTTTAGGCTAACCAAAATATAATAAAAATAATACATCTTAACTCACCTCCACCCTGCATCATTTTGTAGAATTTTGATTCTATATGGAGTTGTGGATGCCTGGTTTTGATACATTCTAGCTTGATTGCAACTTCTTCACCAGTAGAAATATTGGTTCCTGAAAAAGTAAAATTTACTTAATCACCTTTTACCTAACGAGACCTAGGATGTGCCCTTGTGAACATGCTACGTATTGGCAAATATCAAACGTACATAAACAAAGAACCTACCTAAGTATATGTCTCCAAATGAACCACTGCCTATTTTTCTTCCGAGTCTATATTTGTTGCCCACTCTCAGCTCCATATCTGAAAATAAGCAACAATAATTTAGACAATGGAAACATAAACACCTTGCATTGTGTCAGCCATATTTGAAATTTTCTAATGAAGTAGAGCTTAGCAGTTACTGAAATAAGACCAAATAATGTGGAATTACCTGGTGCCTGAGATGAGGACTGGCGCTACGACGAACCGTCCGGTTCTAATCGAATGTTATAACGACATTTGGTTGAGAATAAAAAGTGTACGACATAAATTAGGACGAAACTTTAAAGAAAACCCCGACCGACATCAAGACGACAGATGATCGCGACCCTACGCGGTTAGTTACAAAAACATCCGCATTTCTGTGGGTGGCGCTACCTGACACCCCAGTGGGAGAAGATAGAATTCGTTGATTGGATGTAAATCAAATGAGGGAAATTCAAACCAGCTGATTTTACAATAGAAATCAATAAAAAGTCAAACGCCAAAAATCGGTCTTTTATAGTTGTTTTCTACTGTATTTTGAAAATCTGAAAATATAGAGCACTACATTCGTTATTATGTTTTTATAACTGAAATGACTTAATATAATATTTTAGACACATTTGCCAGCAATCTTTACTTTAGCTCAGTAGCACAGCAGGCAATCAAACTAGCTGGGCACAGCTGCTTTTTATTCAGCTGATTTCGCTTTTATAGACTAATCAAGTGACACAGCTGATCAAGTTCCAAATAAATTTTTAATTAAAAACTACAAAAATCTAATAAAATATAACATTTTAATTTACTAAATTAAGAGGTAAATATTTATTATTAAAAGAATTTCTTGATTTTTGTTTAGCGATTTTAAGCCCCTAAAACAATCAATTATTTTACATTTTTTGTTTGATATCAATCAAAGTTCTTGTGGGGGCTTACAATTTTGCAGATAAAAGTAAATACCCCCGTCGCAGCAAACCTGCATACTCAGCGGATTTCCAATGAATATATAACATAACACATTAAAAAACTTAACAGGATTCATAAGAAATGTATTCACAAACAAGCGATATTTAAAATATTAATTATTCTCCATAAGAATAACATTGGGGATGAGTACGCAGGTTTGCTGCAACAAGGTACACAAAATAATGGGTTTTTATGCAAACATCAATAGAACTCATCTTAGTGAAGTCACATACCAAGTTTCATCTATATACATTCATAAATAAGCGATATATAACATTTTAAGTATTTTCCATAAGAATAACATGGGGACCAAGTACCTAGGTTTGCTGCTACAGGAACCATAGGCGAAAAATTGGTTTTTTGTGCAAACAACAATAAACTACAACCAGATCAAGCCATATACCAAATTTCGCCAGTTTATGTTCATAAATAAGCGAGATATACAATTTTTCTTTTTCTCCATAAGAATAAGTAACATTAGACAACGTACTGTGTTTAGCACTTTCAATATCTCGGTAACCAATTGACGTAGAGGAATGATCAAAATACCAAATTGTTTGTTTTTTAAGCTGAATTCAATGGTATAAATTAAAATTTGATTTAAATTAAAATTACATGTGAAAACCCCAAAAAACCCATTTTTGGGGTACAAACCCCCCAAAAATCCCCCTTCGGATGGTGCGATTCATCTGGTTTTCGAACTCGTTCAAATAAATGGTACTTTACACATTTGTACCAAATTTAATTAAGATCAGACCTTTTTTACGAGAGTTATCGTGCTTACGGACACATATATAAAAAATTTGAACGAATGGTGTTTTTGGCATCTGGGGACCTGAAAATGAAAAGTTATCATGGTCTCGGGCTTAAGTCTTACCATGAGACCTACGGTAATAGCTTCTTCCCTATAGCGGAAATTCGCTAAAAGACAAAATCTTTAAAATTCCGTCAACAACTTTTGTTGCCAAGAATAATCTGCCGGTTTTTATTTGTAAGTACTATGATTCACCAAATTAATCTATACTAATAAAGTAGCTGTGCATGTTTATCGAGGTCCATCCAATTTTAGATACTTTTTCTGTTTTTCACTCACACCTCAGGGCTCCGCCCCAACTGCACCAAGAGCTGCCATGTTAATCTTATGTAAAAAAGGTTTTTTTTACATAGCTCAAAAACAGCTCTCCAAATCTGCTCCAGGACCAGGAACATACCAGATTATTGGGGGGCTAAAATACTGCACGTACTCTTTTTCCCGGCCTCGGGGCTCTACCCCACTGGCTTCTTCCTCATGTTGTCCAATTTTGACGTGTGATATGGTTCTTTGGGTTTTTTTAAAAAGCTGCATCTCTTGAAAGATGCCCCGACGTTGGATACATCCTCCCACCAACTTTAGGGCTCTGCCCCCTGGCAAAGTTGCCATATTATTCTTTCCTGCATTTATGTGATTTTATAGCCAATTGTAATTGATCCATAATATTTTAATACTTTTACTTGCAGAATTGAGGAGCCTTTTTCGCAATCTTCTGGAGTACTCTTTTCTCCATAAAAATAACATGGCAACGTTTAAGCCATGGGGGAGATCTAAGGTCAAAGTTATTAAAAAATTATGTAAATATTATGGATCAAACTTCGACCTGTTATAACAATTTTGATTGTCTATTTAGTAAGCTTTTGAAACAGATTTTTTTACGATGAAACGGCTTTGCTGAATTTGATTATATCTTCAACATTGTCTTCGGGATCAAGGAGATATATTTTGACTACTATATTTACGGAAATTGGTTTTATTTACCATGATAATTTTAAGTGTACAATTGAGGATTTGTTGCTGAAAATTCACGTAAGAAAAATTAGTCACGTTAATTGCCTGGATATATTATTGGCTATATCTAAAGACCAGTGTAAATTGTGAAAATAAAAAAAATTCAATCGCTTTTCTTTACGTGGGGGTTGGTTAAAACAGCGATATTAGTAATTTATACTATGTGTGTTAAAACAGCCCCGAAAATTAGAAAAATAAGGTTGTACAGAATTCAAAATTGTATTTAAAGGTGAATATTATTATATATACATTAATATGTATCATTGTAATATATTTATTTGCAATAGTTTTCTTTCAAATCCGCCAGAGGCCTCAAAAGTAGGCCTACTAAAATCAGCCCTGTACTGGTTTTGTTATATCTGATTGAAAAGTCTCCAAGTTGATGTTTTTATTCAGAGGAAAATTAAATACTTTATTACTTTAAATTTGTTTGTACCCCTGTTAAATGGTATTGTATGTACAAATTGAAGACCATGCAGTACTTGCTTTTAGTGGTATTGGTCACCAACACCGCAAAAGTACTGCAACAGAAGTCGCAGACAAAACTTTCCCACTCTTGGTGGAAAACACAATTTCTGCCGCAAACACTAAATACTCCCGTTGCAGCAAACCTGCAAACTCAGCGAATTTCCAATGGAGATATAAATGTCTTAATACTACATAAAGCCACTTACCAAGTTTCATAAAAATATATTCACAAATAAGCCATATATACACCTTTAATTATTCTCCATAAGAATAACATTGGGGCTGAGTACGCAGGTTTGCTGCAACAAGGAACACAAAAAATGGGTTTTTAAGCTAATATCAATATAATTCAACTAGGTGAAGTCGAATACCAGTTTTTAGCAAATTTCCTCTATAGGGAAGAAGCTATTACCGTAGTCGGCATGGTAAGACCTAGGCCCGGGACCATGATAACTTTTCGTTTTGAGGTCCCCAGACCCCAAAAACACCATTCGTTCGATACTGTATATATATATATATGTATATATATATATGTATATATATATATATATATGTATATATATATATGTATATATATATATATATATATGTGTCCGTGAGCACGATAACTCTCGTAAAAATTATCTGATTTTGATGAAATTTGGTATAAACGTGTAAAGCAACATTTATGACTTTAAGTTCGAAAACCAGCCAGATGGCTCTATCCGAAGGGGTATTTTGGGGGGGGTTTTGTACCCCAAAAATGGATTTTTCAAATTTTTTACATATAATTTTGAAAATACTCAAATTTTAGTTTCTTCCATTTTCAGCTTAAAAAAACACACAATTTGGTATTTTGATCATTTCTCTACGTCAATGGGTTACCGAAATATTGAAAGTGCTAAACACAGTACGTTGTCTAATGTTATTCTTATGGAGGAAAATAAAAATTTTATATCTCGCCTATTTATGAACGCATACTGACGAAACATGGTATACGACTTCATCTGGTTGTGGACAATTGATATTTGCTCAAAAAACAATTTTTTACCAATGGCTCCCGTAGCAGCAAACCTGCGTACACAGCCCCATGTTATTCTTATGGAGAATAAGTAACATGTTATCTCCCTTCATTATGAAAATAAATTAATGAAATTTGGTATGTGGCTATACCTACATGAGTTATATTGATATTTGTATAAAACCCCATTTTTTGTGCTCCTTGCTTCAGCAAACCTGCATACTCAGCCGCCATGTTATTCTTATGGAGAATAATTAAAATGTCATAAATCGTTTATTTATGAATGTATATTGATGAAACTTGATATGTGGCTTTATGTGGTATTAAGATACATATGTATGCATTGGAAATTCGCTGAGTATGCAGGTTTGCTGCTACGGGTGTATATTCATTTATGTTCATAATAAAAGGAGACAGAGCATTTAATTATTCTACATAAGAATAACATAGGGGCTGAGTACTCAGGTTTGCTGCTACAGGAGAATTTGGCAAACCATTTTGTTTTTAGCAAATATCAATAGACCACAACCAGATGAAGCCGTATACCAAGTTTCGTCAGTATACGTTCATAAATAAGCGAGATATAAAAATGTTCTTTTCCTTCATAAGAATAACATTAGACAATGTACTGTGTTAAGTAGCACTTTCAATATCTCAGTCACCAATTGACATAGAGAAATGATCAAAATATGAAATTGTGTGTTTTTTAAGCTGAATCCAATGGTGAAAACTAAAATTTGACTATTTCAAAAATTAGATGTAAAAAATTCAAAAATCCATTTTTGTGGTACAAAACCCCCCCCAAATACCCCTTCGGATATAGCGATCTGGCTGGTTTTCGAACTTAAAGTCATAAATGTTGCTTTACACTCTTATACCAAGTTTCATCAAAATCGGATCATTTTTACGAGAGTTATCGTGCCTACGGACATATATATATACATATACAGTTTCGAACGAATGGTGTTTTTGGGGTCTGGGGACCTTGAAACAAAAAGTTATCATGGTCCCGAGCCTAGGTCTTACCATACCGACTAAGGTAATAGCTTCTTCCCTATAGGGGAAATTCGTTAAAATATGTGTATGGCAACTAACTGACAACATATTTTTCAGATGTTAAAAATGTTTACAGTTCGCGCCACGGTGCTTGACGCCTGGGAAAGGCGAGAACCAACTCAAACTTCTCATAATTAAAAGCAGATAATAACGAAAATAACAAAAACCAATATTTTAACATTAAATTATTTAATTTTGGTTTCTGTTGACAAAAGTATTCTGTAACACTAACGGTACTAAGCCATATAGAGGCGAAAAGTCATTCTAGAGCATACGCTAACCAGGCGCCAAGCACTGTGCCCCGAACTGTACAACTTTTGTCGTTGACAAAAGTCGACAACACTCTTTTTAATGAAGAAACCCCAAATGTTGTCGACAAATTACTTAAATGTGTTGACGACTTTTGTCCGCGACTCCAGTGTAAACGCGCCTTTACCCTCTAAATGTGCCTTTTGAGAGTTTGAAAAACATTCACCTTCAGGGCTCTGCCCCATGGGGTTTTAAAGTTTCTATGTTAATCTTATGGAGTTATATTTTGTCTAGTCAAGCAGCTGATTATATAGTAAAAATTACAAAACATGGGACCATTTGCCATGCGGATAACACGATAACTGCCAGTAATATATTTTTTTGGAATTTCAATGTTTTATTTCTTAGCTAAATTAATTCCGATGGAAAGTTTTAAAACATTATGGACTTGTTTAAAATGTTAAAATGTGTTTAAATTTTGGTCCTTTGGAGAATTTAACAAAAAACTAATATTTTCCCTCAGGTTTCCTCACTGAGACTCAAATATGTGTGGTTAAGTGTGAGAGTTACGGGTTTCTCAATATTAGCATAATATGTAGAATTAAATTGATTCTATTAAATTTTCACTCATCCCGATTAAACATTGTAATAAACATTTGTACTTTTCTGAGGTTGGCCATACATTTTTCAGCCCAAAAAATGGGACATCATAGGGCAGAGGGTCCCCCTTCCAGGAAGGGAAAAGGGGGGTCTGGGAAAAAATTGGAAACTTTAATGGATAACGATAACGTTTTAGTCAATTTTAGGATGATAAGATGTTAAAAATGGTCAATTTTATTTGTCTAATTTGTTGATTTTTTACCCCTAAGAGATTATGAACATGTTTGGTATCAATTTAGCTTTTACAATGTATATGTCCCTTTTGGACTTTTCATAAACGTCCACCTTCAGATGAGCTCCACCCCATGGGCTTCCAAAGTTCCAATATTAATCTTACAGAGTTATTGAGTCAGCCAGCTGTTTCTAATGTAAAATGTTCTAAACATCTGGTTCTAAGCCTGTGAGATCCCGTGCAAAGAACGGGACATGGGCTAACTCCGTTAACTTATAACAGTTTTGGAAATTATGAATGTAAAGTTAGAACCAAGGACTTATTCCCCTATAGGGAAGAAGCTATTACCGTAGGTCTCATGGTAAGACTTAAGCCCGAGACCATGATAACTTTTCATTTTGAGGTCCCCAGATGCCAAAAACACCATTCGTTAAAATTTTTATATATGCATATATATATATATATATATATATATATATATATATATATATATATATATGTGTCCGTAAGCACGATAACTCTCGTAAAAAAGGTCCGATCTTAATGAAATTTGGTATAAATGTGTAAAGCTCTATTTATTTGAACGAGTTCGAAAACCAGATGAATCGCACCATCCGAAGGGGGGTTTTTGGGGAATTTTGTACCCCAAAAACGTGTTTTAGCGAATTTCCCCTATAGGGAAGAAGCTATTACCGTAGGTCTCATGGTAAGACTTAAGCCCGAGACCATGATAACTTTTCATTTTGAGGTCCCCAGGTGCCAAAAACACCATTCGTTCAAATTTTTATATATGTATATATATATATATATATTTATTTATATATATTTATATATATATATATATATATATGTGTGTCCGTAAGCACGATAACTCTCGTAAAAAAGGTCCGATCATAATGAAATTTGGTACAAATGTGTAAAGTACCATTTATTTGAACAAGTTCGAAAACCAGATGAATCGCACCATCCGAAGGGGGGTTTTTGGGGGGTTTTGTACCCCAAAAATGTGTTTTTTGGGGTTTTCACATGTAATTTTAATTTAAATCAAATTTTAATTTATACCATTGATATCAGCTTAAAAAAACAAACAATTTGGTATTTTGATCATTGCTCTACATTAATTGGTTACCGAGATATTGAAAGTGCTAAACACAGTACGTTGTCTAATGTTATTCTTATGGAGAAAAAGAAAAATTATATATCTCGCTTATTTATGAACATAAACTGGCAAAATTTGGTATATGGCTTGATATGGTTATGGTTTATTGTTGTTTGCACAAAAAACCAATTTTTCGCCTATGGTTCCTGTAGCAGCAAACCTAGGTACTTGGTCCCCATGTTATTCTTATGGAAAATACTTAAAATGTTATATATCGCTTATTTATGAATGTATATGGATGAAACTTGGTATGTGACTTCACTAAGATGAGTTCTATTGATATTTGTATAAAAACCCATTATTTTGCGTGCCTTGTTGCAGCAAACCTGCGTACTCATCCCCAATGTTATTCTTATGGAGAATAATTAATATTTTAAATATCGCTTGTTTGTGAATACATTTCTTATGAATCCTGTTAAGTTTTATGTTATATATTCATTGGAAATTCGCTGAGTATGCAGGTTTGCTGCGACGGGTGTATTTTGGGTTTTTCACATGTAATTTTAATTTAAATCAAATTTTAATTTATACCAATGAATTCAGCTGAAAAAAAAAACAGTTAGGTATTTTGATCATTGTTCTACGTCAATTGGTTACCGAGATATTGAAAATGCTAAACACAGTACGTTGTCTAATGTTATTCTTATGGAGAAAAAGAAAAATTGTATATCTCGCTTATTTATAAACATAAACTGGCGAAATTTGGTATATGGCTTGATCTGGTTGTGGTTTATTGGTGTTTACACAAAAAAACAATTTTTCGCCTATGGTTCCTGTAGCAGCAAACCTAGGTATACTTGGTCCCCATGTTATTCTTATGGAAAATGTTATATATAGCTTATTTATGAATGTATATGGATGAAACTTGGTATGTGACTTCACTAAGATGAGTTCTATTGATATTTTCATAAAAACACATTATTTTGTGTGCCTTGTTGCAGCAAACCTGCGTACTCATCCCCAATGTTATTCTTATGGAGAATAATTAATATTTTAAATATCGCTTGTTTGTGAATAAATTTCTTATGAATCCTGTGTTTTAATGTGTTTATATTCATTAGAAATTCGCTGAGTATGCAGGTTTGATGCGACGGGGGTATTGTTTAACTTACATTTATTAGACTGACAGATTAATTTAATTAATACTTTAACCTACCTTATTTTTTGTTGGACATTTCCATAAACTGACAGGACGTCCTTATCAAAGGCCTGAAATAACAGGACTGATCTGTTCAAAATTAGACAGAAGTAACTCTAACTTTTCTATAACTTTTTTTTATTGAGTAAGCTTGTAAAAAAAATCTGTATCTATAAAAAATAAAATGAATTAATGTATGTTCTCTACGGACTTATTAACCGCTCAACCGAAGTTAATGAAACTTTGCAAGGTCATTCAGGTTGACCCTAGGAAGGTTTAAAGCCATTAACCATAGTCCTAGGACTTCAGGGCTTCACCCAATTGGCCTTTATGTGAAGTAAAGATTTGTTTTGATTTTATCAGATGACTAATTTAAATTATCGTACACAGCTGTTTATTTATTTATGTAGCAAGTTGTAATGTAAATATTATGAGTGAAGATATTTTGAGCGCAAAGATGTGCGCTGGGTACTGTTTGAGTCATCTATACTTATAAAAGACAAAGCCCTCACTCACTGACTGACAGTCACTCCCTCATCACGAATTCTTCTACTTTCCATTCACCTGGAGTTGACATTTTGTACACTGATTCTTTAGGCATAAAACAGGAAAACTAAATGGTTTTCATCCTGATCTGACCTTAGGGCTCCGCCAGAGACCCCGACAAAGTTCCCATGTTTTCCTGAAGGACATTCATTTTTGTTTGAGCTGATTGAAATACAAACATCTGATCTTGATTTGTAGTAGTTCCATGGGCTAATCACAGAATTCAGCACGCACAACTGTCATAGTTTTTATTAATCATATGCGAAGCGAAGCCTGCGGCCAACAGCTGGTACTATAATGAAATAATTGAGTATGATATTTCTTTGTTCAACTAAATTTAGAGTTCTGAAGCGACCGATTTTAATATACACATCATTGATACACATGCCCTGATACACCTGATACACCTCTAACCGGGTTCATGCCCTGACCCGAGAATGTGGTCTCTGGCTATGTACATGGATACTCTGTCATTGTGGAATATCCTCTGGATCACTTAACATTATCTAAAAGGTTTAAATTACCTGGATTTCTGCCAAATGATCCTGTTATTTAGTTAAACTACCAATGGTTTCGAGCCACAAAAGGGCTCATTATCAAGTTAAATACTGTATAACTATGAAATTTTTATATTTTTGTTTATTTATTGGGTTGCAAACATGTTTCTAAAAAGAAATATAGTAGATTTGTCAGAAAAAAAGAATTTTTAATGATATCTGAGAAGCAGACCCACCCCCAAAAGACACATCTAGACGTTTAGGGTTTTCAAACAACATAAACCATGATTTAAAACATAATAGTTTTGCCAGTAGCCAACTCACAAAAATCACCATATTCTTTTAATAATATGATTAGAAAATGATCATTAATCCTTTTCTTCACAATCTTAAATCGATAACGACTGGACAGATTTTAACGTTTGAGGTGTCAAATTAAAGGTATTTTTACAAATATTTCCCTATGTGTCTCAGAATTTTAAGAAAGGTCATAATTTAAATACACTAAAGGGGCTGAATTTTCGGAACAGTGGCGCTATCCGACAGCGGAAGTCTAAACTACATGCATCAGATGTTTTGTTACGTTTGTTTACAACTGAAATAACCTTTTCACTACACTACTTTGATATCAGATGTTTTCGTTAGTATGTGTTTATCAAGGTTTGTAGAGATTTCAGACCAGGTGTGCTGAGTCGATCTATTTAAGGTTTTCTACTTTACCGGAAGAGACCTCGTAAAAACAGCTGGAAGGTTACGTGATCACCAATCCAATCTGCAGTGATGCTGGAAACATGATATTTATCGTACGAGTACCATATTTTCCTCATCAGTGTAATTAGAATTAACATTGTTTAACTGCTTACATTCTATGATCAGCTGTTATTTTATGAAACTAATATATTGTTTTGATTTATTTGTATTATTAGATTAATCTATTAAGGGTTTAAATGTTCTTTCTGCATGTCCAGTGACAATTTAAAAATAGCTGTACCATTATTAAGGTTAAGGTTAGGCTTAAGGTTGGCAACACTTTATGGTTTGTTGTGGATTTATGAATCAGCTGGACGACCTCGTAAGACATCTTTGCTGCGAACATTGCTCTTATGTAAATAAGCACACCTGCTCTGAAAGCTCTACGAACCTTGTGTGTTTATCACCTGCGAAACTTCATATTTAGAAACAGATGTCAATGTTTAAGGTCGAAAGTAATGTTTAGTGTGGAAAATTGCCACTTTCCACTCTTATTATCAAAGTAGTGTAGTGAAAAGTATCGTGAAAAGTCAGTAAGTCAGCTGATAATTTTTTGTTTCGATACTAGGAAATCGATAATTTTTGTGGATCTCAGCTGCATGGTAATGGGCTATTTTCAAATACAGAGTGAAGAAATAGTACATTTCATAACAAGAGTGGAAAGTGGGATTTTGCATGTTCGAGACCATATGTGTGAAGTGCAAGACTATTTAATTTTCTCGACCATTTCAAGTGCTCAACAAGTCTCGCACTTCACACATATGGTCTCGAACATGCAAAATCACACTTTCAGCTCTTGTTATGAAATGTACTATTTCATCACTCTGTATTTGAAAATAGCCCATTACCATGCAGCTGAGATCTACGAAAATTATCTATTTTCTTGTATCAAAACAAAAATGATCATCTGACTTTACCTGTCCTAAACATTACTTTACTGCCTGTCTCATACAAAACTTTTCCTGTCCTAAACAATTGAAGTTCCCGTTTTGCTCAATAGGAGCACCAGTGTGATATCGTTATTTGTTTTGGCAAATTATATGTTCAAACAGCTTACTTTAACATTAAAATATATTGTAAAACCTTGTTGTGTTTACTAATGGGAAATTAATAGACTATGAATTATGTCAGATAATTTTGTAAGTTTAGGGTGGTTGTTTGTATCGTGATGAAAAGTGTCATTCACTGCACATCACAAAAGCCCTATTTCAAGGCTCGATAGCATTTTCCACGCTCGGCTTCGCCGATAGCATGCGTAAAATGCTATTTTGCCCCAAAATAGGTATCTTTCGTGACTAGTAGTGAAATATACTATTTGTTGGGTACAACCTTGCTTGGATTCGAGCAACAAGACAACTAGTAATATTTATTCCATGACAATGGTAAAGTTCCAGGACAACTTTAAAACTGGTCTAAACCATTAAACTGGTCTAATTGGGACATTAGGCATTGGTTACAGCAAATAAGTTTTCATAACATATGGTAAGCTGTCCATTATGACTAGCTTCCCTTTCACCTTTGGTCCCTCCATTTGCAGGGGCTGGGAACGGAACGTCCGGGTTCATGCCCTGACCCGAGAATGGGGTCTCTGTTGATGTACATGGATACCCTGTCATTGTGGAATATCCTCTGGATCACTTAACCTTAACATTATCTAAAAGCTTTAAATTACCTGGATTTCTGCCAAATGATCCTGTTATTTGGTTAAACTACCAATGGTTTCGAGCCACAAAAGGGCTCATTATCAAGTTAAACACCAAGCTTGTAATCCTGGTCACGGAAGTGTGAAGCAGTCGGCATAGTTCGATAAAAAACACTGACACAAAAACATTAATTAATAAAACCTGGCCAGTTAGACTAGATCGAGTATGGCACATGCGAATCGTCGCTGGCGGGTGATGGGTCATGACTGTTCGTGTGTCGCATGCCGATGCTTGACGTCACATGCCCCTCCTCTACCTCTGTTCATTATCGGGTCCTATTCTTTCACCTCCGCTGTCGCCTAATATTTCTATTGCAGTGTTATATATTATATTTGACTCAAAAGATAACTTGTCGTTTAACAGGTTTTGATGACTTACTTTGGATGCTCGGTAAATTTAAAACTTTTCAATAGTGTTCATATAATGGCCTTTCCTGCAAAAATGTAGTATTTATAAATTATTATCTATGTTTGTATAGTTGTGCTTGGTATCAATTAAATGGTTGGCGTAGGCGGACTTTGTTGACTTCTTAAAATAACCTTTGTTAAAATCTTAATTGACAACCTCAATAAAAACTCAGCCCTAACATCTAAAGCCTGGCATTTACCTAAGTGAGATGAGAAACCGTACAAACTCTTCTCAGAATGGCCGGCCTGGATGAAACCTGAGACCTCTCAAATGTGAGGTGCAATAATTGCTACATCACTCCGTTGCAGTTTTCACATTTTAATATATTGTTTATAGTCTTCTTAAATTTTTTACATTTTTGTTTGCATTCTCCTTCTCAAATTGTTTTGAACCTTACTATTGCAGCGTACAAGTACGCCGTATTGCGTATATTACAAGTACACCTCCTCGATCATTGGCCAGAATGCTGGATATGGATCTTGTCAGAAATATTTTTAAAACATGTACTCACTTAAAACTTATTCAAACTAAGGTTTACAAAATTTAGTTTGATTCTTATACGATGTCTATGACACTTAACAGAAGAAACTCTTCAACGAAAAAAAATTTGATTTGAGCCACTGAGTCAGTTTGTTTTTAAAGCAGGGTATCTTTAGGTTGCGCACACCAACCGGCAGTTTGTTGAAAATTGTATGGGCCAGAGTAGGATTGTTATCCATGGTCAAGCCCAGTCTGCACCTGGGTATAATTAAAGTCCATCTAGCTTCGAAGATTATACTGATGAGAACGCTGACAGGAGAATGTTTATACATAAAATTCATAAAGAAGAACAATGCATGTCTTGACAGTGAACATATTTTAAAAGTTAAACGAGGGTTTGAACCTACTTCATTTGCTAGTAGATTTGACCAGAACCTACGTTTAACCATTGATTATACATCCTACGGAATAGATAAACTTAGTAATGTCGTTTTTTGAAGCCGACCTTGGCGAGCTCCTCGAGCGCATTCTGTTGGCTAACGGTAGAAGCTCTCCTAGTTGGAGCGTCGTCAGCTACCGCGCTCAAGCGGCGAATCCATCAACTACCGTCCCCTCTTCTACCCCTCCTGTCAGATATGATTGTGCTGCGTGGCGCGGCGAGGCCGGCGAGTAATGCCTTGGGCGTTGAGAGGACAGCCGAGTCGACGACGAATTAGCTAGCAGTAGCTACGGCCACACTTTTCCGATCTTAAAATGGGCTCAAATCCCTTCACTGTTCAAGTGACATAACGCGCAAAAATTGTGGTTTCGCAAATATAAACCGAAGTAATAGCAAGTAAATTAATCCTTTCAAAGGTTACGAGCGTTCTTTGGTTTATTTTGATTGAAATATTACCCGCAAAGCCTTCTTTTTTTAATAAGAAACTTTAAAATTCTTAAATAATAACAATTTTATAAAAAATAAACTCACTACGGTTAAGAGAAAAGTTATTAAAAAATAAAAGTATTTCTCCAATTTTATAAATTTTACTTTCTGCAAACATACGTTCCCCTACTTATATGACAAAATAAATATGTCAAAGCTGTTCGATTATTTATGTTAGTATATACAGGATGAGTCAGACCACCCGTCCACCAGCATGTATAACGAGAGAACGGTTTGGTCTAAAGTCATCAAACAAAATTATTCCCCACTAAAACGCATATGGGCTATCTATTAAAAATATTTTCATCAAAATCTAAGTACGGAATGTTCCAAAACTGAAGGTCAAGGGTTCGCAACCCAAACATTTCTTATGTAAACATAGGAAATATTATACTTCATTTTAAAGGTCTCGTTAAAATAAACATTTTGGTGAAAACAGAATTCACTTATCTTTACCCGTTTCAAAATGGCGGCCCGTTTAAGTCAGAAAAAAGGTACGAGTAATGGTTTAAAAAATACAGAGTATTCCGCAAATGTCAATATTTTACACAAAAATATCCGCCATTTTGAAACGGATAAAGATAAGTGAATTCTGTTTTCACCAAATGTTTATTTTAACGAGACCTTTAAAATAATGTATAAAAAAGGCCTTTTAAATAATGTATAATGCATGTTGGCCCTATTTTCACATAAGAAAATGTTGAGATTTGAATCCGTGACCTACAGTTTTGGAACATTCCGTACATAGATTTTGATGAAAATATTTTTAATAGATAGCCCATATGCGTTTTAGTGAGGAATAATTGTGTGACATAACTAAATATTTTAATATCTAGTTAACATATGTTTTGTTTTGTTTTGTTGTTGTTTTTAGTTTACACAAATATAATTGAAGTCTTATAAGAACCATGTTGTGATTATCCTTGAATATTTAATTTACTTATCTTAGTTGGTGTCAGAAGTTACTGAACCCCTGTGTAATGTCAGTTAAACCCCCTAAACCTTTCTTAATTTCAGAGAATGAATCTCAGGGCTGGGATATCTGGAAGCAAAGTTTTGAGTTCTATGCAAAAGCATCTGGATTGGATGAGAAGGATGGTGAAGTACAAGTAGCTACTTTTATGTCTGTCCTAGGCTATGAATCTATATCAATCTTTAACAGTTTTTCACTATCTAGCAAAGATAAAAAAGACCTAAAAACAGTTTTAAAACACTTTGATGATTATTTTTCTCCCCAGAAAAACATCATTTATATCAGATATTTGTTTAATAAGGCAGTACAGAGTGAAACCGAAAGTGTAGGTGAATTTGTATCTAGGTTAAGAAACTTAGCTCAGGATTGTGAATTTGGAGCCCTTAAGGATGAACTAATTAGGGACAAATTAGTTATTGGCTTAAAAGATGAATCTCTGAGAGAAAAACTTCTCTTGGAACCAAAACTCAACCTAAGTAGGGCAATATAAACAGCACGTCTTACTGAACAAACAAAGAAACAGTTAGAATCACTTGAAAATAAACTTTCAAGTAACTAAACCTAGGCCTGAAATCATTGCTATTAATAACGAGAAAATTTACAACAGAAATGCTATTTTTAAATGTAGAAATTGTGGAAATAATCATGGTCCAAGACAATGTCCTGCATTTGGAAAAGTATGTATGAAATGTTCAAAGCTTAATCATTTTGCCAAGTATTGTAGGTCCAGTGTTAAGTATTCAACACCAACAGTTAATCAGGTTGATCAGGCTGAAAAAGAAACAGGACATCCTGACAAGGAAGTGGAACAGTATTTGACTGTGATGGAAATCGCCCGTGGTGAAGCCCATGATCGTTGGACTGTTAAGGTAAAAGCAGATAGTTTTGATTTCATAGCTAATATTGATACGGGAGCAGCCTGTAATGTAATTCCTAGAAATTTAGTTAATCGTCTAAAAACACCACTTTCTCAATCAGTAACTAAACGTTTGGTTTCCTACAGCAAACACTACATTGATGTGTTGGGTGAAATTGATTTAAATTGTCTCATTGGTAGTACGTTAAAAGAAACTAAAATTAAGTTTTTGGTAGCAGACAGTGACAAAGTATCTCCCATTTTGGGTGCTAAAACAAGTGAACAATTAGGGTTGATTAAAAGGGTTGAAAGTACAGACAGTAATCAAGAAATGAGTGCAATTAAGGGTTTCATATATGACATTGACTTGGTTGAAAATCCGGTTTTTAAAATACATGCTACTCGAAGAATACCTTTTGCAATCAGAGATGATGTTAAAACCGAACTAGATAAAATGGTTAAGTTGGGAGTTGTTAAACCTGTTGACAAGCCAACCCCAGTTGTATCACCACTAGTTGTAGTAAAACAAAACGGGAAGCTGCGCATTTGTCTTGACCCCACTGATGTTAATAAAAACCTGTTAAGGAGACACTTTCCACTGAAAACATTGGACGAGATACTAGCAAAGCTGAGTGGTGCAAGATATTTCACAAAACTGGATGCAGAAAAAGGTTTTTGGCAGATACGTGTCAGCGAGAGAACCCAGGATTATTTAACGTTTGCAACCCCATGGGGAAGATTTGCTTTCACACGTCTGCCCTTCGGTTTAGCCTCTGCGCCTGAAATTTTTCAGAAGCTAATATGTGAAATCCTAAAAGATGTACCAAATACCGAATGTGCTATGGATGATGTCATCATCTACGCAAGTACCTTAATTGAACTAAGAGAGACTACAGAAATTGTCAAGAAACGATTTGAAGAAGCTGGACTGAGGTTAAATGACAACAAGTGTGAATATGAGAGGACAAAAATAAAATTTTTAGGACATGTTATAAGTGCAAATGGAATCGAAGTTGATGGAGAAAAGGTAGAAGCCATAACACAACTACAGCCTCCAACTAACATCAAAGAGCTTAGGCGACTCATGGGAATGTTGAATTATCTTTCGAGATTCATCCCAAATTACTCAGAACTGGTTTATCCCTTGAGATTACTTTTGAAGAAAGACAGCGACTTCAGTTGGACAGTCGATCAAGAAACTGCATTTATGAATGTTAAACAGGCCATCACAACAGCACCTACACTAGGATTTTATGATGTCAACAAGCCTGTGCGACTATCAGTTGATTCAAGCCAGCACTCAATTGGAGCCGTTCTCTTACAGGATCGACCAGTAGCATACGCTACTAGAGCATTGTCACCAACCGAACAAACTCTTCCTCAAATCGTGAAGGAATCTCTTGCTGTTCAGTTTGGATGCAAGAAGTTTCATTGTTTTGTCTACGGTAAACCACTAACAATAGAGACCGACCATCAACCACTCGAAACGATATTTAAGAAAACGTTAGGCGAGGCGCCTGTTCGACTTCAAAAGATTTTCTTAGAAGTCATCCCCTACAATCCTAAAATAATATACATAAGAGGAAAAAACATGCATATAGCTGATGTTTTGAGCAGGGACTGCAAATCACTTGAAGATACCACCATGTCTGAAAACAATAACCTAGAAGTATTATCGATTTTCTCAATTTACCCTAACAATCAACTTTTAAGAGTTAAAGCTGAAACTTCTAAAAGTTCTACATTGCAGGATCTAATTCAAGTGATTCAACAAGGTTGGCCTAATTCTAAAACTGAGCTTTCAAAAACCCTCCAATTGTTTTGGAATTTCAGAGATCAGTTAATTGTTGAAAATGGAGTTGTATTCAAAGGTACTAAAATAGTAATTCCAAAGACAATGCAGATGGAAATCATCAAAATAATTCACAAAGGACATCAAGGTATTCAATCTTGCTACCAAAGAGCAAGAGAATCACTGTATTGGCCAAATATGTTTGAAGATTTCACTGACTATATACGATCATGTACGGTATGCCAAACTCAGAGCAGAGCAGAAATCAAAGAGCCAATTAAAAATAAACATATTCCTAGGAGACCGTGGGAAGTTGCTGCGACTGATCACTTTGAGTTTAAAGGTAAAACATATCTAGTTCTTGGTGACAGCTACTCTGGTTACTTTGAGTTTGCCGAAGTCTCTACATCAAATGTTGCAACTATTAATCAGTTAAAGTCATGGTTCGCTGTACATGGTGTCCCAGCGATACTACAATCTGATAATATGCCATTCAACTCTGCTGAGTTCAAGAACTTCTCTAATCGGTGGGGAGTTGAACAGTCCATTTCTTCCCCAAATTTTCCAAGAGCTAACGGATTAGCAGAGAGGTTCGTCCAAACCGCAAAAAACCTCATGAAAAGATGCCATCAAAATGGATCTGACATTTTCGAAGCACTCTTAAACTATAGAAATACACCACGCTCTGACCTTGGTTCTCCAGTACAAAGACTAATGTCCAGAAGAACACAAACTTTGGTGCCAATATCTGATGAACTTTTAATGCCATCAGTTATTGATCCCAAGGAAGTTCACCATAAACTACTACAAGCAAGAGAAAAAGAGAAGATGTACGGAGATCGAGGTTCCAAAACAAAACCAGAATTTGCTGTTGGGGAAAATGTAAGGATGAAAAAGGGTCACAGAAACTGGGATTTAAATGCAGTGATTAACAAGCAGGTAAATTCAAGATCCTACATCGTGGAAAACAATGGAAAGCTATATAGACGAAATACAAACCATTTGGCTAAAATGTATCTTCCAAAAAGAGATGCAGATCTACCTAAGAAGACTATGTAACTAAATAACGAAGTATCGTTTTCGTTACATTATTCCAAAGAGGGGAGGATGTGACATAACTAAATATTTTAATATCTAGTTAACATATGTTTTGTTTTGTTTAACATAGGTTTTGTTTTGTTTTGTTGTTGTTTTTAGTTTACACAAATATAATTGAAGTCTTATAAGAACCATGTTGTGATTATCCTTGAATATTTAATTTACTTATCTTAGTAATTGTTTTTGATGACTTTAGACCAAACCGTTCTCCCGTTATACACGCTGGACGGGTGGTCTGACTCACCCTGTATATTATGACTAGTTTTGAAAAATATCTGATTTCCCCAGATGAAAATTTCTCATACACCTAAAATGCCCACTTGCCATCATTAAAACATTAATAATGTTTAAGGCATACAGGCTCAGAAATATAAATTTTTAAAATCAACTGAAATTCGTATGATCTATAATGTACAGTTTTAATTTAAATTCGAAATTTTGTCATTAGCAATAACAATAATTTATAAGAAATCACCTGAAAATTTCAAGAAAATTAACAATTCAAACAAATTTAATAAAATGTTAAAAGAATGATTTGTTTTGGAGTGTTAATACAAAATTGAGGACTTTGTCACAACTTCTGATTGATGTTCATTAGTTTATTTACATGTAATGTTAACATTTATGTATTATTACAACAACGAAGAGCAACAACATTCATGGCAATTTCATCTTTATGCAAAAAAAAAACAAAACCAAACAAATAAACAAAATTAAACAAATAAATAAAACATGTATTCCCTAAAACAGGGGCAATGCAAGAAGCTGCGCCCAACGAACGACGCGACGCTGCGCCAGCGGCATTGCTTTTGTACTTTAGTATTGCTTTGCCCCGCGTCCCGACTGGACACTCGTTGGGACGTATATTGTTCCAATTTTCAGATTTTTAAAGGCAATTCACATTTTAATAGGGCCATTTTTGCAAAGTAATAATTTTTTTCAAACGAACAGTGTTATGTATAGAGTAAATGTAACTAATGGCAATTTGACCGCATTTCATGGTCGCCGTAACATTTAGACCGAAAACGACAAGTGAACGTAGTTTTATATACCAAAAGCGAAGTCTGAAACGCATTTACCGGGCAAAATCAGATATTTGGCCGTGTTTTATCGGTAAAAACATAAATTTTGCCACAACTTGGTGGTAAAAAGACAAACAAAATGACTGAATTTTTTTAGGAATAATGGACTGGACCGCGTTAATTAATTAAATAAATATTAATTGTTTAAACAAAATAGGCAATTTCACCTCGTTATATTTGCCGGAAATAACCAACCGTTCCTCATATTTTAAAGTCCGAAATCGACGGCCGTAACGTTATTATTGTCCGAAAATGACGACTGAGGCACAATATATGCCAAAAATCACAATCTATCATAAAAATTCGCAATCGTACCATATTTTCCTAGCAAAAAATATAGCCGGATCCCGTTGTATAGGCCCGAATGACAACCGGAACGTATTTACGAATACAATCGGCGATTCGACCCAGTTATATAGCCAAAGAACGCCTATTCTTTCGCGTCGGATGGGTCAGAAACAGGAATTTAGTTGCATTTAACGGCCCGAAATAACGATCGGCAACGTTTCTTATTGGCTGAAAATAACAACCAAAACTTGTTTTATTGGCTGGAAGCGACAACCAAGCCGCATGAACGAGAACAGCCGAAAAAGGGATTTAAACTAAATTAACAAATTTTCGTCGAAATTCCCGTATAATTATCCAATTTTCCTGGAATTTTCGGTCTATGGACACTCTGTAGTAGTATTACAGGCATATGATCTGACTGACGACGGCATCAATCAGACGAGATGACGCTGCCGGGCAGACGTAGCGCTGGTGCGGGGGTGCGCGCGCAACTCCAACCTTTTGCCTTGGGGGGGGGGGGGATTTCACCCATTCCCCCCCTGGATCCGCGCCTGAGATGAAAACCACCGAAACTAGTGCTGTGGCCGCTGTAAAAAGCACGATACCGGGCCCGCTCTGTGTTGAATAAATTGTAAACCTTTGTTGGCAATTACTTGTCCGATCGGCAAAATAATTGCGCATACGTAATCAGGGTCAAATTCCGCACAGTCAGAATACCCACATGACAGAATTATAAGAAAAATAATATTTTTCGATTTTCCGGGGTTTTAACGACTATTCCGCGGAAAAACGTGTAATCGGGAAAGTAATAGCACGTACGTATTCAAGGTGAATGTACGCACAATTTTGAATACCCACATGAGAGTATTATAAGAACAACGTTTTTTTCGATTTTCCGAGGAGAAATAAATGTGATCGGGAAAATAACTGCACGATCGTGTTCAAGGTGAAATTCCGCACATTTTGAATACCCACATGACAGTATTACAATTACAAAGTTATTTTCCGATTTTCTAAAGTTTTGAAGACTTTTACGTGGATAAAAAGTGTGATTTGGAAAATAATCGCATGTACGTGTTCAGGGTAAAATTCTGCACATTTTGAATACCCACTTGACAGTATTTCCAGAAAACAATTAATTTCCGATTTTCCGGGGTTTTAACGACTTTTCCGCGGAAAAAACGATCATTTCCATAATCAGCGTCAAATTTCCAAAATTTTGGACAAAATTTAAATATTCGTGTTTTATTTTCGTGGTTTTACTAATTTTTCAATCGGTGCACAGTGGGGTTTCCGAAAGTTGTTTCCGAAAATTCCGAAAATTGGGTTTCCCAAGGTTTCCCGGCACTAATTTAAGTTTTGACAGACTGTTCAAAGTGTTCTTTTGAAAATCCTGATAATAATTTCTGCTACTATTTGCTAATCTGTATTCTAAATTCCTTAAAGCAATAACATGCTAAAACCAAGAAACCATACACTTAATGACTCAGAAACTTTTTTAATTACAGGAACGGCAAATGCCATTTTTACTAGACGGTAGCTATTCGATTTAATGCAAGAATAAAAAGAATTACGTACTGAAGCTCACAATAAGCATATAAGACAATATCAGGAAATCTATGCTCGAAAGTTCTCTAGACTTAACTGCGACAGAGATGTGCTTAACAGGTTTCTTATAAGTTCGGATCTTGTCATAACCGGAAACAGTCCTCTGCTTAAAAAAAACTACTCCGTTTACGAAAGTAACCATAGCTTCTTCCTGTTCAACCTCGTTTTCAGAGTCCAAGTAAAATCACCATCAGTAAACTTCAGATGAAGATTTTCACGGGCGATGAACTTTAGACTAAAAAAATTAGAAATAAGAAACCAGGTAGTAAGTATAAGTTGTTTTGTAACTTATACAGAGTGTTCCGTAACTCTCCTGGACAAAGGTATATAGCGTTGTTCCTTGGGTTAATATAAACACATTTAGCCATATGAACATGGGTCTCCCGTACTTAGTTTTCCGTTTGTCAGTCCGTAAGTGTTTTTCACTTTAAAGTTCATATTTTTAAAACCATATAACCGAATTCAACCAAACTTAAGTCAACTGTTTACGGAGATAGGATCTATCAACACGAACGTTATGAAGGAATTATCTGTGATAATTTCAAAATGGCGGCCATTTTAAATGTTATATCGCAAATGACTCGAAAATAAGTCATTTTACAAAATATTAACCAGTATATCTTCTTTTAGGGCAATTTGAGAAAAGTCTAACGATACTTAACTAATTGCAATCGAGTAATAAATAACCGAGCTGATGCAATTTACATGGACCGGGCATTAACCGGACAAAGCTCGTCTTTGGTTTCTCCACAATTGAACATCTAGGCCTAATAAATAACAAGAATTGCAACAGCTCAGTTGTTTATTACTCGGTTTAAAAAAATTCAAAACCATTAGATTTGTCGTAAAATATCTTAAACTAAGTTGTTCTGGTAACAGTTTTATTAACACACTGTGCGGTGTTAAGCTAGTCAAAATATGGTGTCAGGTTGTATTGAGTCATAATTACTTCAACATCCTGAACGCAACATTTTTAGGCATAGTTTACCAATAATTTTAGACACGTAATTGATTTAATTACACTATTAGAGTGTTACTCATGTATATTGTTGACATACACAACGTATCAAGTGATGAGCGAAACCAACAGATGCAAAGACAGAATGTCAACGGACATCTCTGCTAGTGTTTCTCAAAGGCCGCGGCGACTCAATTCGGCCTGGAGTGCTATGGGGAGGGAGGGGGAAAGTCGGCGGGTGCCGTGTTTTCACGAGAAACAGCGCACGCATCTTACCCGCTCGGCAGTCGCTGAGACACTGACTGGCCTGGAGGAGGGAGCGATCGGAGAGCAGGGAGAGCGAGGGGTGAAAGAGGGGAAGAGCCGACTGGTTGCGCTCTGGCGGGATCTCAGTCAAACTCGGGGCCAGCGCAGCAATGCCGAGGCACGCCCGGCCCGTAAGCTAGGTTTATCTATTCCGTAGGATGTATAATCAATGGTTTAACGGACCTGCACACTTTAGTCATGTGAATATGCAGCCAGCTTGTAGCTGTAAAGCTGCGATTACACCATGCAGGTAACCTTGTGTAGGGTGTATGAACAGAACTTTGACCAAAAACTGCGCAGGCTGCTCGACATGTTTCTGTCCACACACCCTACGTAAGGTTACCTTCTCGCTACCGATACGCTACAGTACCTTCTCGCTAACCTGCATCGTGTATTTACGGCTTTAGACCAATTTTCACTTAAAAACATTGTGAGTAAACTTTATCATCTCCTCCATCTCTTTGATACAAAAAAATCGAGAAATATACAAGTTTAGTATACAACAGAACGAAAATACAAAAACTATGATACCGTTCTCATCCAACCTTACAAAATATAAAAGACCTTATTGGGTTTATAAAATTTTAGTCCTTATTTCTCCTACTCTTCTTAGTGTTGGATTCTTGTAAAGAGAACTCCTACGCAATTTTTGAGCCAATTTCTACCATTAAGGTATCAAAACCATTTACAGTACCCAATTCAATAGATGTGCACAGTGGTTTTCAATAATCAATACGTTTGTCCCGAGGGGCACAGGCCGCCCTCAAAGTTTGTTTTTCACCCATAAGGGTAATATGAAGTTATTTTGATTTAATTGCAAACTAAAACAGCTGCTGATGCAAAACAAGATTCAACTAGCCAGCTCAACTGTGTACGACTAATATTAATTTTATAATATGTAAATTTCAATTGAAGGAGTGGAAAATATTTCATAGATATATTAAAGAAAAACATATTTAACAATTTGAAGTTGGTGTCAATAGAATAATTTTATTTGACGTTTTATCCGGAATAATATTATGTGTGCATTGTATGCTTTATCATTTAATTCCAAGGAGACAGAGAGGATGTGAGAAAGAACGTGTTACATTATTATTTAACCCTTTGAGCACCAACATTTAATTAATTTCAGTATAAGCAATTGTACCGTTGCGAGCTGTCTGCAATCTGTGTCTGGCACGTGGTGTAACCTGGTAGACACACAGAACTAACTCATAATGCATATACGATGCGATACCTTACGGCCCGATACAACTGCTAGCCTGTCAGGTTTGCTAGGCCAGTAGTGCTTGGATTGAGGGTTTGAATCCTGTCTGTCAGTGGTTTTAATGGCAACTCATGGAGAATTAACCTGTCTGCAGAGTTGAAGGGGCAGACCTTAAGCAAACGGTGGATGGCTCATGTCCAAGTTGACGTGATGAGTGAATTATTTACGTAGTCCCATGATTTCAGGGGAAGCGGAAACTAGCTTGCTAGTTACCTTAGGCCCTTGTTTGACCTAATCCCAGGTTGTCTTACGCGCTTCCGTTAGTTATTCTCAGCTGTGAAATAACTGAAAATACTAGTTTAGTCAACACATATTTAATCAAGTCAAAAAAATGAAAAATCTTGTTTCTACATTACAGTAACATTTTTTGACAGCATGAAGTGAAACTGCAAATTTTGTTTACCGTACCTCCCCGCTGTTCTCAGGAATAAGCCCTTTCTCAGGTTTTCCCATGATGTATAAGTACTTACATCATGGGTTTTCCATTTGCCATTTGTCAAAGCCTTAACCCATTGGCTTAAAATGACGTACTGGCGCCGTCATTAACTTTTAATTTTTAAACCTATGAATTTGAATGGACAGAATGTTTTTAAATGGATTAATGGTGTATTTTAATTAAAATATTGTTTTCTTTCAGTTTAAAGAGTCGCATTGGCACACACACTGCAGACATGAGTAAAAAGTAGCAAAATCAGTTTTGACTATGTGCAAGTCTCAAAGAATTAACCGATCCCGTCAACTTCCAAGCAAGCCTGCCACCGTTTATTTTACTTGGGCCCTCTCACCAACGTTGCCACAGACCGGTTAACTCATTGAGAGTTGCACGACTGGTCAGTTTTGGTCGTGTGCAGGAATCAAACTCACGAACATCGTATCCACACCTGGCCAAGGTGTTTCCACGACGTAGCCAACTCAGCTAACACCACCAAAAGCCAAGCAGTGATATTAAGGTTTTTCTGTCAGTCCGCGCCCCTAGCGGATAGAACCATAAACGCCCGCGGGCTTTAGTTACATATTTTGCTACTAGAGTGCAGCACCAATCAAGTCCCGTTATAGGCTATAGCGAATAGAATAAAATTACACAAAAACACAGAGATGATTGAATTAAAGCCCCTGTTTAAACAACTAATGTACTTTTGTGGTAACTTTAAAATCACCGTTTGAAGTTTTAATTTCACAATTCAAGATGCTCTCAACCCTTTTAGTACAATGAAACCACATATCGTACCGCATGTTTCTTTCGAAAAGAGCCATGGAAAAAATCACTTGGGCAAAGGGTTGTTAATTTTAACTGAGGTAAAATCTAGGATGATTTAACAGGCTCTTCACCGGATGTTGCCGAACGTCATCTTACAGCTTTGTTCCATAAGACCAATGTTAACTTTGTCCCTCCGTTACTCCTCACCTGATTGGCACATTAAGTCAACTTTGGTGTCAAATGAAAGGTTTTGTCGTTCTCTAGTGAAATACAATTTAAAATTGTTTACAAATTAATGAGAAATTGTACAGCGATAGAATTAAAAATTAAACAATATATTATGAAATCATAATGCCAAAATTAAGGGAATAGAAAATGTAACTCCCTTGAAAACCACTACACCTTTATTTTGACATCCAAACGGATATTTTGTGACGATCGGGTGCAGCGTAACAGAGGCACAAAGTCAACATTGACCTTATGGAACAAAACTCCAAAATGGCGTCTTACTTACAACTTCCAGTGAAGACTCTTGCACGAGCTCTTCTTTTTAGGTGGTAAGAATTTAAAGGGGGTATAATTTATGAGGGGGTCCGTTTATCAAAACTTGATGAGGCACAATACACTGCGGAACACTAAGTGTTCGTTAGCACTTTTGGGTTGAAAATTAAATTTTTTATTCCTATTATTGTGCAGTTCACTCCACTCTCCTGGCTGACCTAGCTCTTTTTGGACATAAGATATTAAAAACTCACTTATCGGGAACTTACTTACCATCATATTTACAATATAACAAACATGTTTAAAACCCGTTTTTTTTATAATACCACTCCATTTACAAACCTACAACAATATTCAAAGAGAACATGTTTCAATTGAAAAATTCTTCTATTTGCTGCCACCCTTCTTTAGGTAGAGAAAAATAAATTATTTCATCCAGCATTCTTGTACAAGCTCGACTGTCATTTCAGATGCTTGAAACTTTTGTTTTGAGACAATATGACCTATCAAATTTCCACATATCTTAGTTCCACTAGTCGGATGCCAGACAACAATTTGATTATAGAAAGCTACTGATCATAGAGGAGAAAGTTATTAAGAATTATAAAAATAATGAAAAAGAGCTCATCACTGTGACAAATTTAGCCAAAGTATTTATTTTCTCATATACGAAAGAGAGAAAATCTTTGGTATATGGAGACAATCTATAATCAGGACACAAAAATAACAGTAAAACAAAAGTTTGTTGTGTATTAGTGAATCGGTTTTGAAACGTTTGATCAAATATCGTATGTTTGTACCAAGGATTTTTAAATGACGCGAAAGGAATTTTTAAAACTTTTTTATTTAAATAAAAATTAAAACATTCACTTCACTTCTTTCACTTGGAGACCTGCAACAAAAAGAAAAACAAAGTATTGGTAGAGTGTTACAATTTGATAATCACAATTATAATAGTAGGGCCTAGGTGAAATACACAACAATACTGTGTTTGAAATTCACTGTTAGTGATACTACAGAAAACTATAAAATACGAGAGAAGGGTGACTGGAATCGGAGAAGGGTTGCGCTCCCGTGGCAGCCACCACTAGTTGGGACACCTTTAGGGATAGCAGTTTTCTTTGATGATACTACGTTAATATTATTTAATACCCCCACGCAGCAAACCTAAGTACTCAGCGAATTTCCAATGCATAATACGAGGGTCATCCAGAAAATAAAGAACGTTTGCATACTGCACCTAGCACAGCTCCCCCATCACCGCGATTGCGAGTGTGGCAGTCCACTCACCTCCCCACCAAAGTATGAGCCGAGTCTCGTTGCTATGCGGTCACCTGTCTTATTTCTACAGCTATTCAAAATGGAGGCTGCAATCGAAAATCCTGCCAAATATGAAATACGCAGTATTATTCAGTTTCTGAATTTAAAAATGTTCGGGAATATATAATTTTTTTAGAAAAACACCAAAGAAAGTTTATCGTGAAAATGGAAACAAGTCTGCAAGTTGAATATTCAGGGCAAACAATGATGCAACCGGTTTAATGAAAGAAAATCCATCGTGAACGATGAGCATCGGCGTGGCAGGTCAATGCTCGTTAAAGATGATTTGAAAGAAAGACTTGAGGAAAATTTGAGGAAAACAGCTGCTAAAATCTTAGTACATTACATCAATTTAAGATCTTGTTTTTTTGCTCATTCACCATAAAATTTCTTTGGTGTTTTCAAAAAATGTCTAGGTCTGGGCATTTTTTAACTCAGAAACAGAATAACACTGCGTATTTCATATTTGGCGGGATTTTCGTTTACCGTCACTAATTTAAATCGCTGTAGAAATAAAAACGTGTGACCGCACAGCAACGAGACTCGGCTCATACTTTAGTGGGGAGGTGAGTGGACTGCCACACTCGCAATCGTGGTGATGGGAGAGCTGCGCTAGGTGCAGTAAGAAAACGTTCTTTACTTTATGGATGGCCCTCGTATATGTCTTAATACCACATACCATGTTTCATAAAAGTATATTAACAAATAAGCGATAAATATAATTTGAATTATTCTCTATAAGAATGACATCGGCAATGAGTACACAGGTTTGCTGCAACAAGGAACGAAAATACGGGTTTTCATGTAAATATCAATATTACTCAACTAGGTGTAGCCACATACCAAGTTTCATCAGTATACATTTATAAATAAGCGATATATACCATTTTGATTATTTTCTATAAGATTAACATTGGAGATGAGTACGCAGGTTTGCTGCAACAAAGAAAACACAAAATGGGTTTTTATGCGAATATCAATATAGCTCAACAAGGCGAAGCCACATCCCATGTTTTATTAATTTATGTTCATAATTAAGGGAGACATTGTTTTACTTATTCTCTTATAAGAATAACATGGGGGCTGAATAAGCAGGTTTGCTGCTTCAGGAATTGTCGGTAAAAATTGCTTTTTTGTGTAAATAACAATAGACCACAACCAGATGAAGCTGTATACCAAGTTTCGTTAGTATACGTTCATATATAAGCGAGATATAATTTTTTCCTTATCCTCCATAAGAATAACATTGGACAGCGTACTGTGTCAGCGAATTTCCCCTATAGGAAAGAAACTATTACCGTTGTCGGCATGGTAAGACCTAGGCCCGGGACCATGATAACTTTATATATATATATATATATGTGTCCGTGTATATATATATATATATATATATGTGTCCGTGGGTGCGATAACTCTCGTAAAAAAGGTCCGATTTTGATGAAATTTGGTACAAACGTGTAAAACAGCATTCATGACTTAAAGTTCGAAAACCAGACGGATCGAGCTATCCGAAGGGGTATTTTGGGGGGGTTTTGTACCCCAAAAATGGGTTTTTTGAGTTTTTTACATACAATTTTTGAAAAAGTCAAATTTTATTTTTTCCCCATTTGAATCAGCTTAAAAAGACGCACAATTTGATGTTTTAATCATTGCTCTACGTCAATTGGTTACTGAGATAGTGAAAGTGCTAAACACAGTACGCTGTCCAATGTTATTCTTATGGAGGATAAGAAAAATTGTATGTCTCGCTTATTTATCAACTTATCCTGACGAAACTTGGTATATTGCTTCATTTCATTGTGGTCTATTGATATTTGCACAAAAACCCATTTTTTGGCCGATAGTTCCTGTAGCAGCAAACCTGCATACTCAGCCCCATGTTATTCTTATGGAGAATAATTAACGTGTTATTTCCTTTAATTATGAACATCAATTAATAGAACTTGGTATGTGGCTTTACCTAGTTGACTTATATTGATATTTGTATAAAAGCCCATTTTTAGTGTTCCTTATTTCAGCAAACCTGCATACTCAGCCGCTATGTTATTCTTATAGAGAATAATTAAAATGTCATAAATCGTTTATTTATGAATGTATATTGATGAAACTTGGTATGTGGCTTTATGTGGTATTAAGATAAATTAATAAGCATTGGAAATTCGCTGAGTTTGCTGAGGTTTGCTGCTACGGGGGTATTTTTGGCGAATTTCCCCTATAGGGAAGAAGCTATTACCGTAGTCGGCATGGTAAGACCTAGGCCCGGGACCATGATAACTTTTCGTTTTGAGGTCCCCAGACCCCAAAAACACCATTCGTTCGAAACTGTATATATATATGTGTCCGTGAGCACGATAACTCTCGTAAAAATTATCCGATTTTGATGAAATTTGGTATAACCGTGTAAAGCAACATTTATGACTTTAAGTTCGAAAACCAGCCAGATCGCTTTATCCTAAGGGGTATTTTGGGGGGGTTTTGTACCCCCAAAATGTTTTTTTTTAATTTTTTACATATAATTTTGGAAATAGTCAAATTTTAGTTTTTACCATTGGATTCAGCTTAAAAAGACACACAATTTGGTATTTTGATCATTTCTCTACGTCAATTGGTTACCGAGATATTGAAAGTGCTAAACACAGTACGTTGTCTAATGTTATTCTTATGGAGGAAAAGAAAAAATTTATATCTCGCTTATTTATGAACGTATACTGACAAAACTTGGTATACGGCTTCATCTGGTTGTAGACCATTGATATTTGCTCAAAAAAACAATTTTCTGCCAAAGGCTCCCGTAGCAGCAAACCTGCGTACTCAGCCCCATGTTATTCTTATGGAGAATAAGTAACGTGTTATCTCCCTTAATTATGAAAATAAATTAATGAAATTTGGTATGTGGCTTTACCTAAATGAGTTATATTGATATTTGAATAAAACCCCATTTTTTGTTTTCCTTCCTTCAGCAAACCTGCATACTCAGCCGCCATGTTATTCTTATGGAGAATAATTAAAATGTCACAAATCGTTTATTTATGAATGTATATTGATGAAACTTGGTATGTGGCTTTATGTGGTATTAAGATACATATATATGCATTGGAAATTCGCTGAGTACGCAGGTTTGCTGCTACGGGGGTATTTACTTTTAATACCTCTAGAACCCATTGACATAGAGAAATGATCAAAACACCAAATTGTGTGTTTTCTGAAGCTGAATCCAATGGTGAAAACTGAAATTTGACTTTTTTAAATATTACATGTAAAAACTTCAAAAAACCCATTTTTGGGGTTCAAAAACCTCCAAAATACCACTTCGATGGGTACAAAATTCACTGTCTGGTTTTCAAACTTAAAGTTATAAATGTTGCTTTACACGTTTGTACCAAATGTTATCAAAATTGGACCTTTTTTACGAATTATCGCACCCACGGACACACATACATATATATATATATATATATATATATACAGTTTCGAAGGAATGGTGTTTTTGCGGTCCGTAGTCTTACCATGCCGACTAAGGTAATTGCTTCTTCCCTATAGGGGAAATTCGCTAGTAAAAAAGTGGACAGTTTTCATCACAGTGAAAATTAAAAGTGACCTTCTTAACTTATTATGATTTGGAATCCGATCCTGGCTTTCTTTTCTCAAATGTTGGACCTTTCAACAGCCTATCGCCATGAGCCAGTAGGCCTGTGACGATCTTAAAACAGCAGGGTACCGTAACGGCATGGTCACATGGGCAAGCCAGTGGTGACTGCTCGTGAAAAAATACAACTGCAGTCAGCCGGGATCGAACCTACCTTGACTAGCCCACTTCAGAGCTTATTAGTTGTTTACCAATGAAGTTGAATATTATAAGAGCCAAGAAGTTCTTATAAGGATTATTTAAAAAACATTACAATTTAAACACTTACACAAAAGCAAAATTATAAAATTAAGAAACACTAAAACTCTTACACAGTTACAATACCAGAAATAAATCTAGTTTAATAATCTGAAGTTCGCCAGGGATCGATCCTGAGGAAAATTCCGAAAAAATGTTGTGAAAGTTCGACACTGGATCCAGCTGCCATTACATGGTCATTGGGCGAATGATTAATTATCCTGGCTAAACAATCAGTCAGTTACAAGGCTCTACACTGCTCTACACTGCTCTACACTACACTACGCTTGGCCGACGCTACTCTACCGACCTGGAGGCAGCGACTGCTTCAGCTTCTCCGCCTTCTCCTTGTCACGGATCACGAGCGTGTAGAGGAACCGGGAACACCTCACCTTGAACTTGGTGTTCTCAGGGTTCTTCTTTATCTTCACCGCTGAAACACAACACCATGTCGAGTAAATACAATTAAAATCTATCAACTTCGCACGTAGCAACGCTGACGTGACAGAAATGAATTTCCACGTAAACAACTTGAAATAAAAACCGGTGTTAAAGCATACATTTATTCCAATGATTATGTTAATCTGTAAACGTTTATTTTTGGGCTGTTTTGATGTTCCTGGTTATATTTACCTGCAATGCCGGGAAACAATGTTGCACATTATAAGGTTAGTAGAAGGTCCAGTCAGGATTGAAAGTTCGCGTGGGGATAATAAAACTAAAAATAAACGGTATCAGGAAACTGACACATACTTTCTCCCTTTTAGCCCAACTTTAATGAATAAATTACTTTTTATTTACTAAATATAGAATACAAAACATGGTCGAATGTACAGAAAATCTTGTAATCAAGTTGTTTTAAAAAACATCCACCCAAATCCCTGCTTTGGAGGCACTACAGAATCCATTGCTACACTCGTGGTTTTAAGAGGGGAAATGCCCCCTATTCCCCCCCTCGGGTTATTAAGGGGCAACATATTTCGAATTAACTCTGTTGGTCAATGCTAAATTGACAAGCATATCAAGTTTGAATGAAATTGATCAGTAAATAAGACAGAAATAGTAATTTTTGTATTCCCCATAAGAATAACATTGGACAACGTACTGCGTTTACCGCTAAATGAAAATTTCAATTTTCTCCGAAACCAGCAATCGTAGAACATTAATTCAAAATACTAAATTATTTAGTTTTTAGAGCTCTTTTTAATGGTGAATAGTAATATTTTTTAATATTTATGTTTTTTATGAAAAATCCAAAAAACTGAATTTTGGATGTTTTAAGTCCTGTAATTTCTGAACCCGAATTTTTACATAAATGCGGGTGGTGTCATTTTGTTGGAGAACTAAAGTTCTACAAACGACTAAAGTTTAATCAAAATCGTTAGAGCCGTTTTTGAGAAATTTGGATTTTTCATGTTTTTTGGCGGTTTTTGGGGGATAATTACCCTTAAAAATCAAAAATTCAAAAAAATGAAAAAAACGCCTGGAGATATTGTGGATTAGTACCTACATACCAAATTTCATCAAAATCGGTCCATAGGTTAGGGCTCTAGCTCTGTACACATCCACACACACACACACACACACACACACACACACACAGAGACAGACATCACGTAAAAACCACTTTTTTGGGTTCAGGGAGCACCGAAACTAATATTTCCACTAACAACTCAAATTCGAAAATTCTGACGAAAACAATACTTTCTCCATATACTACGTATAAGGGGAGAAAGTAATAACAGGCTTTTATAACGTAAAATCCACCCGTAAGCCTGTGCTTAGTCAATATACGTTTTATTTAATAACTCGGTAAATATTTATGCTAGAATGATGGGAGGGAAACTTTAGCCTCGCTGATCTCCAATTTTTTTAAATGCATTAATTTTACATCCGGGGCTTTTCAGACCCTTTTTGGGCCAAACAACTCAAAATTTGAATAGTTAAAATATACCCAATAAAGGGGGTTAAACACATTTAACCTTTTTTTTTTACTAACCAACCGTACATAGAGGAAATGTCCCAAGTTGGAATTCTTATATCAACACATTTTAATGTACAGAGGAGACAATTTTAACCCCTAAGGGACCAATTACAAATTTAATTCCTATCAAAAAATTCTAATTCCTGAAGTGGCTGAAAAAAAGAATATAGGCCTAATATAATCCCATATTGAGAGAAAATATTCCACCAAAGAAAAGGTTGAGAAAATATTCCACCAAAGAAAAGGTTTGTTCTATGTAAATTAATATCTTGCATTTTTGAACTGGTACAAAGTCACACAACTGTAACTTGGAACAATAGGATAACCACGGAACTGCTTCCAAAACCAAAGTTCCAGCTGCACCGCTAACAACTGTGGCTAGCTGGTTTGAAAAGGCGTTCCAAGCGGAGCAGAATTCTGATTCACTTGGGACTGTTTTCACTCCCATTGGAACAAGTAAGTACTTCCAGCCAGTTCCAGCTGCCAAGACACACCCCTACCGGGGTACAGATCAGGAAGACTTTCACATCATGCCAACTGAACAACTTCTTCGAGCATTCCTAACTTTTATAACTGTATGATGGTAGCTTTTTTTAAAGCCTTTATCATAAAATTCTATCTAGGCCTATTGAAAAACACAGGCCTAATTCAAATTAACCAAGATTTTTCAATATTGTTTATATAGAAAATGCTTAAGACCAAGCAATAATTTAAAGATGATTTTAAATTACAGTGGAACCTCCACAACTTGAACCTCATTAAATAGAATTCCTTGATATGTCAAAATTTTGTTACTCCCCTTGAACTTGGCCACCTAATGCTATGCTATTCTACCTCAATAAATCCAAGGATTGGTGGGGAACATCTCGATAACTTGAAGTTTTGAGGTTTACTTAGCCTACCGCCGCACCTCTATAACTCAAAGTTTTAACTGGAAAACCTCTTTTAAGTCAAAGTGTTGTCTGGGGAACCTCTATAAGTTGAAATTGCACATCATAGTTCGGATTCAAAACCCAGTTAGCTTACTGTATTTCAGCTTCCAACCTTCATGTTGCAACCCAAAAATATGTCTAATAATAGACAGTAAGTGTATGTAGGGAAAACTTCGCCAAACTGCCGAACTGTGAGCTATTGTTTGATTACTTTCCTACTCTAAGAGATGTTCACTGTTCACTTAAGGAGGTTTTTCGTCCTTTAATACTTTCACCAAAGAAGCTATTAAAAACATTTCTGCCATCAGCCTCAATATAGACATTTTGAATTCCGGTTGTTAAAAAATTATTTTTAAGGATTCTACTCTTCCATGACTTATTAATTGCGTTAATGTGACCCTCAATGAGTCAAAGTCTGTGGAAGATCATCTTGATAAGTCGAACCTTGATATGTCAAAATATTCGATAACTCAAATTTTTCCTATTGAAGTTTTGAGTTATTGAGGTTCCACTATACCCTTTGAGTGCCGTCGCGTCTCGCTCCGAGATGCGCCGTAATAGTAGCTTGAGTGCCGAGCGTCTCGTAGCGAGACGACCGTACGTGTGCGAGAATTGCCAGCGTCTCGTATCGAGACGGTCACGAAATAATTTCTTATAGTAATACAATTCGTCGAAACTGGCTGCAAATTGCACCAAAAGTGACAGAGAGAAGTGGGCAACCATTTATGCCGCTTACTCTATGCTGTGGACATCGTTAACCAATCGGAAATGATCATACGACGACCAATAACAGACGACGTGAGTCACCTGATTCGCCCGCTATTTCGAGTTTGTTTACATGTTACAAAGTGAGTCCGGTGAGTGTTTACTGGTGTTAGTGGTATTGTGGATTGTTGGTTATTGTGTCAAAAAGTTGTGTCTTTGTTCAATACATGTAATTATGAATGACAGTGACATTAGAAACGTATTAGAAAATGAAAGTTTGATAAGTTCAGGTGTTAGTTTTAATCAATCTGTTGGTCAACCTAATGCCTCCTTAGGACAACAGGAAGGCCTAGGACTAAATGTATCTAATTATCTATTTAGTTAGTGTAAAGGCCTATATTAAATGTGTTAGGACCTATATTAGTGAAAATAGTGTGAAAAACTATTGAAAGTGTTTTATGAAATTGAACTTTGATAAACATCGACTTATCGGACAAGGAAGATAAACTTATGTTTGGAAAGGTAAAATTTTACATATTTTTGTAATAGGCCTAGGCCTATTTATATTTGTAGTACATAATTACGGTTAGTATCCAACTAATCATTTTATCATTATGAGTACCGGTAGCTTGGTTGCTAGGTAGTAGTAACAATGGCCTAAAAATCAATTTGGTTGATTTATATATATAATTTTTTTCTTAGTAACTGTAAAGGACAAATGAATGTTTTATATGTGATTTCTACTCAGTTCTTAATTACCTTTAACATAAAAATACAGTTAACATCACCAAGTTGGTAAAAGTTTAGAAAAAGGTACCGTTGACATTTTCGAAAATTTGTATTTCTACTGTATAAATTCGACCCTCCAGAACACGAAAATAACATTTGCATTTAGTTGTTAGTAATATAACTGTTTGCCCAAGGTGTGGTAATCGTGTGATAAGAAGTGGGTGGCAGTTCCGGTGTCGTAAAAAAATAGTAGAAAACAAAAAAAAAGGCCGTGAGTGTAACTGGAAAGGGAACTGCAGGAAGGGCTCTTTTTTCACAGATTCTAAGCTTCCGATCCCTGTCCTGTGGAAGCTTGTGAATCACTACCTCATCCACGACCCTCCCCGCCAGCCTTTTCTTAAAGAACTTGAACTGTCCAGTCGTACTATTGTAGACTGGTACAGCTTCATCAGGGAGGTGTACGTGGACGACGCTGTTTCAACAATCGTTCTGTTCACAAATTGAAGATATTTTAAGTTAGTTTTCCCCTTGAAACCAATGTTTCCGACAAAAACAAATGTTATTTTCGTGTTCTGGAGGGTCGAATTTATACAGTAGAAATACAAATTTTCGAAAATGTCAACGGTACCTTTTTCTAAACTTTTACCAACAAGTTAATTTTAAATAATGTTATCTTTATTCAAACTACAAAAATAAAAAAAATTTTTAAAAATATTTTTTTATTTAAATTTATTATTTATTTTTTATTTACTAAATGCCTATATATATGTATTTTATGATGCGGAGTTTAGGGTATTACTCAACAATACAAAAAAAAAAAAAACAACACAAAAGTATTGTAAAATAACTTTTTTATGATTTTTTTACTATAGGTACCCTTATGATTTTGCTAAAAAATGACTGGCATTTCTTGCATATATACCAAATTTATGCCTGGCAAATCTCGAATATAATTTGTTTTTACCCCAGCGGCACTAAAAGGGATAAATAAGTTTGAATGAACCAAGTTCCACTGTTTTAAGCTAGAAAAAAACATTAGAGGAGAGACCCAGGCGAGTCAGTTCTAAAACTGCATTCTGTATTACGAGTTGTTTACTCACATTTTGCGTCTTTCCTCCTCGCCTTCAGCAGGAAATCCTTAATCTCCTTGATTTCTCTCGGCTAAAAATATAAAAAGAAAATTGTATTGAAAAAATTGAGCAAAGTAAGTTAAATTAAACATAGGCTATGTTAAAAATAGAATTAACGTATTTTCATCTTTGAAGCATCATAGTAGTTTGATACACAAATCCAAGGGGCCTTTCACAAATAATGTGATGAGTTATTGTCTATTTTCTCCCACCAACTACCCGAACAACATAATTTTAGAAATGTAGGCTCATTATTCTCTGCAGTACCGAGTACCGGTTTTTCTGTTTTTTTTTTTTTTTTTTTATAACTTCAAACCTCTGATTTTCAAAGGCCTAGGTTACACACCAGTATGCATTAAATCACTGAATTATAAACGTGGGGGGCCTCTACACAAACAAAAGTCTCACTTTTGTCAACCACATGTTCCTTCAGAATAATAAAAATTCCAGAATAAAACAAATTGATGGTGTGAGCTAGTTGAGAGATCAAAGATTTTGACTAAATCTATACTTATTTAATAGGTGAGCAGGTTTATTGTGACAATCGCTCCTCCTAAGCTACTCAACCGATTTTCATGTTTTTGGTGTCATTGGAAAGAGCCTAACGTGAAGTTGTGCAGGAAATTTTTTATATAGAGAAATAATTTGTGAGTGAGGCCCTGGGGCCCCTTAAAGTTGAGTTTTTTCCTATAAGCTTAACATTGGGAAATGCTTTAACTTTAAGTTTTAAGCAATCAGTTGGATAGAGTAAACACAGTTAATCAGCAGGCCATGTTGGCTTTGGAACGGTAACACAATATTTATAAGGGAATGTCAGTATAATATTACGTTGTGATCGCGAACGAAGCCGCGACAGGCTACTAGTTGTTCCTATAATATAACACCCTGATTCAAGCAACAATAACTTTGTCAACAAAAATCAGGAGCACCGGGGAATTTGTTCTCTTTAGAATTATGTTGTGGGTACCTAATCAAATTGTGTCGAATTTATACATATGTCCTCAAGCGGAAAATGTCGGAGAAACAGATAAAATGAATTATCCAGAATCAGCAGATGCATTAAGCATGCCAACGTGATCAGCGGATTCTAGGCTTCATGATGACTATACATGATTACCATTCGTGCCATTTTTACTATCATCTGTGACGGCAAACCAAATGTCTGTGATTGTTTGTTGTTGATATGGTGACATGCTTTATAATGCCTCCAGTTTTTAGGTTAGTTGAATTTTTAGGCTTATTATTTAGATAAAACTGTAGGCCTACAAAACTATATATTTTCTTACTCATCATTAAATTTTGAACAGAACGTATATCTTATCTAGGGCCTAGTGTGAATAAAGTGGTTTTACATATGTGGGTAATGACGAAACAAAATTTATTTTCTGGATTATTTGAACTGATGCCAAGTTAGCCTACTAGGTTATAACATTAGGTATGAACTCAAAAATTACATTTTGTATAGCCTATTTAATAGGCTTTAAGAAAATGTACAACTTTAACCCATTGGCTCACAACCCCGAGTATACTCGTGGCCGCCGAAAGTAGCCCAGACGTGCAACCCCGAGTATACTCGGGATAGCACTTTTTATAAAAAAAAAAAAAAATATATATATATAATTTTAAAATTTTTTCTTTTTTGTTTATTTGTTGTTTTAACTTGTTTTCATATTTTGTTTGAATGTATTTTTTATGCATATGCCCATCCTTGGGGAAACTTGGTCAAATTTAGGAAAAATATGATTTTGGAAAATATGTTATAACTAAGTCAAATATAAATGTATCACTAACATTTTTTATTTTCACGTAAAAAAATAAATAACCCACAAGTACATAATAGTTGTTGGGCTGAAACAATTTTTTTTTTGTTATTTACATGTAACTCCTTTTAAAATTTATGTTTTTTATAAACTATATATATATAATATTTACCATACATAAATGCTGTCAAAAGTATCTTCTTCTTGTAGATAATTTATTTCTCTAAAGATTAGTGCAAAAATTAAGTAAATTGAGCAATAATTGTTGCTATAGTGACAGTTTTAGTAAAAGTCTACATTTATGTAATTTTTCTTAGGAAACTGAACGGTTTGTCAGGTGGCAAATTTCAGGTAAGCCAATGGGTTAAATTTATTTGTCATAATTTATTTATTTTATTAATGTTTTAATAGAAGTCCGCAAAATGGCCAACTATTAGTGGACATTAAGGAATTTTCTAATGAGCAATCTGAGGGTTAAAATAACTGTTACAAAAATTATTTGCTAAAAGGCTCAGATTCCAATAATTAGCCAAAATCGAAAAAGCACTGACATAATGAATCCAAATAATTGGTGGACACAAATCATACTGCACCCCTAGGGCTACTTCACTCAATGATCCAACCTTTAAGGGCAGTCCTAGGGTTAACAGTCCAGGTTTATCACGAACACAATAAATAGGCTAATATAACACACTAACTAGGCCAAGTTATTTATAATACCTATATAGGCCCTAGTTTACTTCCACTAGACCCATTGTGAAAAATAAATTTAAACCTTTTAACTTAAAAACTGACCAGAAGATTATTTCTACTTAATATAAAACAGAAAACGCAACTTAGTTCCACACAATAAACTCACCATTTTTGAGGTTAGTTGAAGAGGCAGACGTAGCTACCCTGAAATCATAAAAATACTTATTAGTTTAGATTTAAGTTGAATAGTCAATAATGAAATGATAAAATTAAAATGCATAACAGAAGATACATACTTTATTGAACAATTTCCAAGATGAAAATTGATAAATAAATAAAAATTACTAACCTGTCTTTAAGAGGTAAAATCACGAAAAGGAAGTTTACTAAATTCAAAGACGTTTAAGTTTAAATTTAAAGAGCAGGCGGAAGTTTCCTTTACCTCCAACGACCACCGAAAGTTCAGAAACAATCTTGTGTTTATTGAAGTATTTGCGTATACAGTAAACAGTATAACCATTTTACATTGTGAAAATAAATACATTACTTTGATGTAGCATTTTTAAATCTAACCTGTTACATACCAAAACTAAGTTAATCAAAGTGAAACAAAGAATACTTAGCAAACAGTACCAATCGGTGCATGCCAAATAACTGCACCGAATTAAAAAGTCCAGTGGAAATTTGAATGAGTTGAAATTATTTACAGTATATAAAACAACATTAAAATTCGGTGAATACACTCAGGAGTTATCTGAGCATGCAAATGAATTAAATACATAAATACAGTCAACGTAACAACAAATTTGTAACAACATAAATATGATTGAAAACCAATACAGTTGTAGGCAACTAAATCATTAAGACAATACAAATGTGAACTAGCTGTTACCCGTAGAGGTGTGCCGAAATTGCCGGAGCTGCTACTTTGGAACTGCTCCGACAACTGAGCTGCTCCGGCTTGGAACAGCTCCCCAAACAAACATGCTCCGGGAGCAGTGCCAGGAGCGGCAGGAGCCGCGCCGCCGGCCTTTGGGGTTGAACTTTCGACTGTCGTGAGAGAAACTGCACTGCTCTCTCGGAGCTGGAATTCCCAGTCACACCTGAAAACAGCTCCACCCCCAACCTGCTCAATTGTCTCTGTAGGTCAAAGTCATAGTCAGTGAGTCATCACTAACCTTGGTCCTACTCCAGTACAGATCAGTTATCTTTAGTCACTTAATTGGGTGGTTTTACACTGCGTTTAGTTTTAGAACCAGTTTAAACTCTCAAAAAGTTGAAAAAATAGTTTTTTTAATGCTAACGGTTCATAAGTATTAATTGATTTTGTTTATGTAAATATATCTAACTTTATTTTTGCCTTACGTTTGCTTACGTTTATAATAAAAAAGCTATATTATTTAATGTATAAGAACCAAGAAAACTTCAAATGTCTTAGTGTGATTTTCATTAAGACTATAGGAGGAAAGTAACTCTGGTCTTGTTTGAAAGGAGCAGTGTGAATGGTCGCACGCGGCGTTCCGGAGTTCAGAAATTTGGGCTGTTCAACAGATATCTCTCTCTGCTCACTTGCTCAGTCGGAGCAACTGCTCCGGCTGGAGCTGCTACTTTAACCTGTTCTTTTCACTGAGCTGCTCCAACCGGAGCTGCTCTCTAATCGGAGCTGGTATGGCACATGTCTAGTTACCCGCACCCGCAGCTTCGTCCGCGACAAATTGAAACACTTTACAAATTTTAACCTAACCAGCACGATCAAATCTTTAGTTTATTTGCACCATATGACTTCCTTTACCCTAACTGAAAAACTACTACAGCTGGTAATTTTACAAATGATATCCTCCCATAAGATTTACATTGGAACTTACAGGACCCGTGGGTTAGAGCCCTAGGTTGGATGTATACATTATTTGGTGCAGATGTTAATGTGATATGTAAGCTATGTTCATGCAAAAATGTAACTTAATCGGCCAGTAGTTAAGGCGTGATGGAACTCCAAATATCCAATACATACATCCAAACATACATATAAACTTTCAAATTTATAATACAGTATTATTAGAATAACTATATTACAATTATTTAAATATATAGAAACTAATAATTAATAAATAAATAGATAGTGTGCTGAGTCCTGCATCAATTGATACCATTAGTCTATGGTAAAATGAGAAAATCAACACACGATGTGGAGCCAAGAGATGTGGAGGTATTATTATTTTCTCTATAGCTATTTCAGACCATCGTCATTAGAGATCTGATCCACAGACACTGATGTTCCAGTGTTAATCTTATAGTAATATGATTGTAATTCACAAATCCCACACTAAAGAGTTCCCAAGTTCCCTACTCATTCATTTCTCGATGAACATTCAACCGACTTTGGGCGGGATTCACAAACGCTCCTCAAAGCTTCCTTACCTTCGATCAGGTTTCACTACTGAATTCCTGTGCAAAAAAACTTTCCACCCGCTAGTTTTAACATAGCATACTCATCAATACAAGAAAAGAGAGGAAGCAGTTCATTTGTTAATTTCAAATGACAATTTTTAAATAAATATTTGATTACGGTATACAGGTAGAAAGTTACTATTTTGTCAAACTCCTAGGGGCACGCTGGATAGTATTTTAGACTGGGTTTGAACGTTCACCAGGAACATTACAGCTTTTAATAGTATAAAGTTCTCTAGAATCGCACACTTTTGCTCTTTGGCACCTATTATCAATAATATTTTTGAAGGCTCCTCCTCTACATCTAATCATTACATTTAGTTCATGTTGTAATTTCAAAAGAGGGTCACCGTACTCCCATCATCACCTCTGAGATCAGGATAAAAGTAGTGAGGGTATAATCGTAGCAAGGCTTACCACCAAGTAAGTAAATACTCCCTGTTACAGCTCTCTTCACCATTAAATTACAAAAAGGCAAAAAATACATTTCTTCGTGACAAATGCAACATTAAATTTAGAACATATAGACAGCCTCAGCCCACCATAATATAAAGATTTCAAAGCAAAAATTAATTGTCCAGAGTATTATATTTTATTTAAAACTGCTGACACTATGAAGCACATATTCCTTAAATAAATTTAAATCAAAAATATCTGTAGATGTCTGAAGGATTTCTTCGACCAAACATAGCTTTATACTTTGGATGAATACCAAGAAATGGACTGGTCAATTATAAGCTATTATATATTTTGTACTCTAAAAATATAAACTAAATGTTTACCTTTCTCCTTGCGGGGCACGCTTTTAATGTATACAACCTCAACTGCTGACTGATCTGATACTGTTTCCTGCGGCCTCAGCTAAGATCAATATCAGCTACAATTGATTAAAAGATGTTTGAAGACTTTTTTTTAACGCCGCGGTCACTACCAAAGATCATGTTCTAGCGATTGATGCCGTTTTGATACGTGTTCTATCTGTGGACCGATATCATACAGCACTTCCACCATTACTCCTAAGATTGAAAATTCAGTTAAGGACATGTCATACTACTGTGTAAGGCATGTCATAGATTTTGTTGATAAGAGGATATATATCCATCAATGATGAATTGTTTTTAAACCATCACTAGAGGCAATGGCTCTTTTATACAACAAACTTTATTTTATTACATTAAATCCAGCGCCGGATTTAGGAGCCGTGGTTTGTGTGTGGTTCTGGGTGGTTCGGGCCCCTAGACGCGCGCCTATGTAGCCTATGCTTAAATCCGGTTATGATAGGTTTGTTGCATATTAGGTTGACTTAACATGTTGTGCCTCAAATATATGAAAGATGCACAACTATCTGTGATAGAATTTGTATTATCATTCTGTTGTAAATTAGTCAGGAGTAATCTTAAGCAAAGGGAATTTTGTTTCTGTTAAAAAGGATGTTATTTAAAGTGGTAGCACTGCTACAGTTCATCGCCCGGTTCCGGTTCGGTTTGACTGGGTCAGTCAGCTGAGCGCCGTTCCTGTGTTTAGAGGTGAGCCTGTCCCTTCGTCCTGCAATGGGCGTCGTTCTATTTTTAAACAACTCACTTTAATTGTTAGTTTATTGGTTGTTGATAATATGTCTTGCAATTATTTATGTCTCTGTATCTTTCGTTGTATATCAGCGATAATTAATGGAATTATTTCATCCGACCTGTTATTTTCATCGGCAACGCCTTTTTGGAACCTTAGATGTTTGAAGACGAGTTTTCTTAATTTATTAAATACTAGCTGACCCGTTGCAGCTTCGCCCGCATTCGCATAAACTATGATAGTTGTGTGTGCTTCAATATGTGGTTAGCCCGTGGAACTAATACGAATCAAGATCAGTTGTCTGAATTTTCATCAGCTCAAACCAAAGTGAATGTCCATAAGGTATACATGGGAACTTTGGGACCCAGCGGGGCGGAACACAGGGGGAATTTCGTAATACCGTTTCTTAGCAAGCACCTAGGGCCAAAGAGGAACCTATATATGTCAAATTTCAACTCTATAGGCCTTATAGTTATGGAGATTTCGTGATAGGTCAGTCAGTGGTATTTGGATTTTAAATATTAAGATTAAAAAGGTAGGGTTTATAACAGTAACACATTTGACCTTTATTTATTTTTAGGTATTTTGCAAATGTTTATTTGACGTTGTCCAAAACTTCTTTTAATATTTAAAAAGTTTAATGCATATTGTTATTATTTAAACGCTTAGTTTGAAATAATGTAAACAAATGGCTGTGCGCCGAGCAAAATTTGAGGTTAATATCGTAACAAAGCCCTAACGTAGAGCATGTAACAATTTTTATTTATGTCAGTCAGTGGTATTTTTATTTTACATATTAATATAAAATTATACTCTTGATTTTTTCTAGGGTTTATTGTACATTTTTATACCCATATATTGTAAACATTGTTGCCCAAAAGAAGTTAATTAGTTGGGAATAGGTTTGGGCTTTAATTAATTGCATTTAACGTAATATAAATAATAACTAAATAGTTTAGGACCACAATCACGGATGAATTTCGTAGTATCAATTCCATTGTGATCACAACTTTCAATTAATTTTCCTAAAAAGTCAATTACTTTTAGGATAACATTTTTATATCCATACTTTTTTCCAAACGGTTTAATAAAACTGGTATTTTTTAACTTTGAGTTCCGTCAATCTCAAATACTAACTTGCTCCACAAATTGAGTCTCCACGCATTGATAAGGGGATAATATTAAGAAATTCACATTAATTACCTTTGGGCTCTTATCATGCAGTTCTTTAAATATTATCTATTTTATACAAACACTTATTGCCAAGTGCATAAGTAAAGGATTCTTAGAATACAAGAGAACTCGTACCACACCCTTGTATGCAACAGGTATTCATACATTCATAGAACACAATCCATTACATCGACTCATATCAAGTATTCTGTAGTCCGCACACTCATGCTATTAACACAGACTGCATACAAAACTTTGCTAACAAAACAAATTTACAATATTTAATTGAATAATTTCTTTAGTAGCATGATACGTATTGTTACAACTAAACAGGACGAATAAAATAGTCTTACAACACTACAAAGTATATTTACACTTATACTGTACTTACATACAAGACGGTAAAATATACACAAAATATGGTAAATATACACAAAAGATGGTACAAGGCCTTGTACCGTCTTTTGTGTATACATTACCGTCCATGGGAGATTCATACCACCAGATTAAGTTTAAATTTAAACCTATTAATCAAAATTATTTGTAATCAAATTATTTGTTTAAAATTTTTCTCCGTTGGTTTTTGAACACTAAACTAATATCGGATGTTAAGTTAAAAATACGTGGGTTTGTGTATTCTTTGGAATCACAAATCGTTGGACATTTCTTTTAGCGAATTTTCCCTATATTAAAGAGGCTATTACATCACGTCACCATATGGTACCATGGTAAGACTTAAGCCCAAGAACCTTTAGTAACATTTCGTTTGAGGGGCCCAGACGTCAAAAAAATCTCATAAAAATGTCCGATCTTAATTAAATTTGGTAGATTCGTAAAGTAGCATTTATTTCAACGAGTTCAAAAACGAGACGAATCCCACCATAAGAAGGGGGCATCAGAACGAATATTCCACTGATAACTCATATTCGAAAATTTGTGTGGAAGCAAACCCACCTCATTATACTATGCATAGGGAGAAAGTGAAAGGACGCTAGGTTTTAGCGTTTGCACAAAGTTGGCGCGAACAAGAAAAACAAACCGTCTCTATTACCATTGAGTTCCTCGTCTGCCTAGTTCGAGCGTCTTCGTCGCTCCAAGAATAACTTTTATCCTTAACATAACAACTTTGAAGGACAGTTGGATAGAACCCTGAAGTCTGGGGAAAACACCCAACATGTTTTGGTCACTACAACTTGGTATAGTCCGGGAGCGGTTTTCGAAATCACCAAGTCACACTGAAACACACACACTACTACTTTATCATATTAGCTTCTTGAACCAGCATTATTTTGCTGCCAATAATAATCTATGCTTTACATGTTCACCAACGTTTTAAAATTCAGTGATGTTAAAACTACGGATTGTTTTAATCAATGATGATATTCCAGTTGGTTTAAACCAATGTGCACAAGCCTGGTGTTTAACTATAGCCTAGAGGTTAAAACATTTACGTGAACGACAAGCTTAAACAGCTCAAATAAAACGAGTTCGCACGCAGCACGCTGACGTGAGGGAAGTGAATTTCCACATAAAAACTTGTAAAACTCGAAATTAGTGTAAAAACATGAAATCTGAAAACATAGATTTTTTGGCTGTTCTGATGCTCCTGGTTTCATTTACCTGCAAAGCTGGGAATACAATTTTGCGCATTATAATGCTACGAGAAAGTCCAGTCAGGCTTTAAAGTAGGTGTGAGGTTGCTGGGGATGATGAAAGCACTCTAACAAAGGAGTACAGTAGCAGGCTTTTCTACTGTAAAAACCCCATAAGACAACGTACTGTGTTTAGTCAAAACACATTTTCTTTAATAACTCGGTAAATATTTATCCTAGAATGACGAGAGAGGGCTTAAAACTTTCGCCTTACTAATTCCCATCTTTTACATGCATTAATTTTACATCCGTGGCTTTTCTGACCCTTTTTGGGTCCAAAAACTCGAAATTTGAAAGATTAATCCCCAAAAAAGGGGTTTGGAGTTTTCCGATTGTTTTGCCCAACGAACTTGTCCAACTGATTTCAGAAAGGAACGTCCCTACCAAATTTGAAGTTAATTGGACAAAAAATGCAACCGCTAGAATGCAAACACACACACATTTATATATAAAACATTTTGAACGACCCCCCAAAACGTGTTCAGGGGGTCACGTTAGGAACTTCTGAGTCTTCCGGGCTTAAGTTTCACCGTGCGGGTCATGCTTATAGTTCACTTTCCATAGGAAATTCACTAATAATTTATCTGTTGTCGATTATGTACATGAAATTGCCATTGTCACATCACCTAAGCATTGTAAGCTCGTTAACTAATATCACTAAAGTCTAAAATGTTACCAACATCCACAAATTGGTTGGAATCCTATATATACTAATACCATTGACTATTAATACGTTAAAGGTTTTTTCTTTACAGTCATAACTCGATAACAGCTGGACGGATTTTAACGTTTGATTTACGTGTTGATTTACCATCTGTTTTAATATCATACGTTTGGTTATGTTTTAGCGAATTTCCCCTATAGGGAAGAAGCTATTACCGTAGGTCTCATGGTAAGACTTAAGCCCGAGACCATGATAACTTTTCATTTTGAGGTCCCCAGATGCCAAAAACACCATTCGTTCAAATTTTTATATATGTATATATATATATATATATATATATATATATATATATATATTTATTTATATATATATATATATGTGTGTCCGTAAGCACGATAACTCTCGTAAAAAAGGTCCGATCTTAATGAAATTTGGTACAAATGTGTAAAGTACCATTTATTTGAACGAGTTCGAAAACCAGATGAATCGCACCACCCGAAGGGGGGTTTTTGGGGGGTTTTGTACCCCAAAAATGTGTTTTTTGGGGTTTTTACATGTAATTTTAATTTAAATCAAATTTTAATTTATACCATTGGATTCAGCTTAAAAAAACAAACAATTTGGTATTTTCATCATTGCTCTACGTCAATTGGTTACCGAGATATTGAAAGTGCTAAACACAGTACGTTGTCTAATGTTATTCTTATGGAGAAAATGAAAAATTGTATATCTCGCTTATTTATGAACATAAACTGGCAAAATTTGGGATATGGCTTGATCTGGTTGTGGTTTATTGTTGTTTGCACAAAAAAACAATTTTTCGCCTATGGTTCCTGTAGCAGCAAACCTAGGTACTTGGTCCCCATGTTATTCTTATGGAAAATACTTAAAATGTTATATATCGCTTATTTATGAATGTATATGGATGAAACTTGGTATGTGACTTCACTAAGATGAGTTCTATTGATATTTGCATAAAAACCCATTATTTTGTGTGCCTTGTTGCAGCAAACCTGCATACTCATCCCCAATGTTATTCTTATGGAGAATAATTAATATTTTAAATATTGCTTGTTTGTGAATACATTTCTTATGAATCCTGTTAAGTGTTTTAATGTGTTATGTTATGTTATGTGTTATTCATTGGAAATTCGCTGAGTATGCAGGTTTGCTGCTACGGGGGTATTTTTTTTCAACTGAAGTAACCTTTCGTTGGGAACACACTTGCTCGGATTCGAGCAACAGGACAACTAGTAAATATTAAACCACTGAGCTAACTACGCTACTTAAAATTGAGAAAATTTCACTATCTTTGTAAGATAATATTGCAATGTAATCCGCATTCCACTAGTAGTTTTGGAACGACACGGTTTGAAACACGTCCTTCGTTTTGCAGTTGTTAGCACTACCTCCACAGTTTGTGCGTGGGAATTTTAAATCCGTGCTAGACATAACAATGGACACAGTCTAATGCAGGAACTTCCTACTAAATGGTTCAAGGTCAATGGCGGGCCACCATTAGGCAATGCAAATTTACTTCTTAATTCACTATGGAGTTTTTGTGTGGTCAGTTCTGTTTCAATTTCATAATCGACATGGATCCTCATGGATCTATGTGGATTTCCTCTTGAAGTTTCAAAAATATTTCCCTCGGGTTTCGTGTCTCATGGCTCCGCCCACTGGTCCTCAATACTCCCATGGCAATCTTAGGGACACAGCATTTTATTTGGTTTACTATCACATATGTTTTATCTTAATTAATTGCATTGAAAGAAACAGCTGTGTTAAGTAATCTATGTATAAATCCAAATCGTAGTAGGAACTTTCGAGGAAAACTTAACTCTAACACCAATGAACCATATACTTGAATAAACGGTCTCAATGTGAAAGTTGGAGGGAAAATATTGGTTTGTATACAACCTCTCCTAATAGGCCAGTAAAAATAGGATTTTGCAAGGAAATAATTCCCGGAAGGCTGGAAATCGTTCCATTTTTAGCGAATTTCTCCTATAGGGAAGAAGCTATTACCGTAGGTCTCATGGTAAGACTTAAGCCCGAGACCATGATAACTTTTCATTTTGAGGTCCCCAGATGCCAAGAACACCATTCGTTCAAATTTATATATATATATATATATATATATATATATATATATATATGTGTGTGTGTGTGTGTGTGTGTGTGTTTGTACCCCAAAAATGTGTTTTTTTGGGGTTTTCACATGTAATTTTAATTTTAATCAAATTTTAATTTATACCATTGAATTCAGCTTAAAAATACAAACAATTTGGTATTTTTATCATTGCTCTACGTCAATTGGTTACCGATATATTGAAAGTGCTAAACACAGTACGTTGTCTAATGTTATTCTTATGGAGAAAAAGAAAAATTGTATATCTCGCTTATTTATGAACATAAACTGGCGAAATTTGGTATATGGCTTGATCTGGTTGTGGTTTATTGTTGTTTGCACAAAAAAACAAATTTTCGCCTATGGTTCCTGTAGCAGCAAACCTAGGTACTTGTTCCCCATGTTATTCTTATGGAAAATAGTTAAAATGTTATATATTGCATTTATGAATGTATATGGATGAAACTTGGTATGTGACTTCACTAAGATGAGTTCTACTGATATTTGCATAAAAACCCATTATTTGTTGTGCTTTGTTGCAGCAAACCTGCATACTCATCCCCAATGTTATTCTTATGGAGAATAATTAATATTTTAAATATCGCTTGTTTGTGAATATATTTCTTATAAATCCTGTTAAAAGTGTTTTAATGTGTTATGTTATATATTCATTGGAAATTCGCTGAGTATGCAGGTTTGCTGCAACGGGGATATTTTGTTTTACATTGAAGTAACAAGATTTAAAGTGTTTCCCATTTCTCCTAATGAGCTTCAGTCACGGGACCACAAAAACATCAAAATGTTGGACGTTTAAGTTATTTCGCAATTAATTATAAAAAAATCCACCCGACAGGAAAAATTCATCTTATAAAAATTGTAGGGCACAAAATTCCGCATTTATTGAGTACCTCACAATAAAAATTCCACCAATAATAGGTGATACATGGTAGATCGAATGAAGTTTTTTTTTACCTCTAAATGCAACAGTCTACAGCTTTGATTTTAAGATTGTTTATTGGTATTTGCAGGACTATTCATGGTTAGTTCATGGTTTAATTCACACAACCATGATTACGTGATGTGTCTGAATACCGGCGTGATTGGTGACGAGAAACTATACTGTCATCTTGCCTATGAAAAAGGAGTCATAAGTATGAAAAATGTCATCATAGTGCTGGTTTTTGCCATGTGAAATTCACAAGAACCAATCGAGTAGCCCCAATAAAAATCTTCACTTCTGCTGTCAAAACCAAAATGAGGACGTGTTTGAGAACTCAGAGACAATTTTCCACTGAATTTCTTTTCGTAAGAAATTTTAGGAAGGACGTATCCGCCTACAACATAAATATATTGTAGCGGTTGTCAACTTTGATGAAATAACTACCCTTACAAAGCAAAAATATTAGTTCATAGCGCGGTCGAATGTACAGAAAATCTTCTAAAAAAGTTTTCAAACATACCCACCCAAATCCTTTTTTGGGGGCACTACAGAATCCTTTCTTACACACAGTGGTTTTAAGAGGACAAATGTCCCCTCATCCTTCATAGCCATAGCAGTCTATATTTAGTAAATAAAAAGTTATTTATTTATTAATGTTGGGCTGAAAGGGAGAAAGTATGTGTCAGTTTTCTAATACCGTTTATTTAATACTGGCATTCGATCAGCTTTGTGGTTGGTTTTTATATACATCTGAAATCATTTTAACAAGCAACGCTGTTAGAAAAAAGCTACTATGCGCTTTTTCGACGTCTATCATCAGCTGTGTCTATAACCATTATACCTTGTCGGAGAATAAAGAATTGAGCATTGGATGGATTGTTTAATCAACCCACAATGAAGTGTAGCGGGGGAATTCTTCCACTTGTTTGTTTTGGCGCCATTCAAGCGGAACAGCTGATCTGCAGTGCCTGTCACCTGTTACCGAGTTTCACGTCCAGCGTTCCTACCGCGGGAATTTCGGGAGCAATGACCTTCATGTGTCACGCTGGACATCATTGTCCTACTGTACGTTCCTGTTTCCTGTGTTTTCACTTGGATTTTCATCCCACTTTAGGGATTCTTGAACTTCATTATATTCAGTGGCGTAGGTACGGGGGGGGATCAGGGGGATATATCCCCGCCTTGTAACTTGGACAATTTAAAATTTATATCCTCCCGAAATCAAGATTATGCCTTTTGATTGAAAAGAAATGCCGTTACTGAGAAACAAAAAAATATGTGTGCAATATCTCCAAAATGTCTTATTTATACATTACGAATATTGTTCGCGTACAATAAATAGTAGCAGGTGAACTGCACCGGCACACGGCACACGGCACGGTGGCACTGGCGCGCCACAAGTGGGACGTGAGTCCAGGGGCGGATCCAGAGGTCATCTTTGGGGGGGGGGCGGTCACCGAAAGTTACCCCTCCCCCTTCTCTGTGGATGGTCCCTGGCAATCCCATTATTGTTTTTAACTATGTGAAATAATACAACGAATGAAAGTAAGTTAACATACTGTATCAATAACCTTGTACTCAAGAAAAAAGCAATCTCAATTTTACAAAGAAGCTAAACATAAATTAACTTTAGTTCTACTGCGCCCGACTGTAAATAAGAATAAAATATTTAGGCATTACACTTTTTCTACGCCATCTTTAGGCGTCTAAGAACAATTAAGATGCCTAAATAAACAATTTATTTTAGTATTTACCCATGCGAAAAACTATTTACAAAACGTTTTTGAAATCTGCAATACTGAACTATACTACGCGAAGATACAATTAGGAATGAGGCTGACAGCCAAGCTCAACCATTCGAAAAATGAAAATGTCGTACCACGTTTTTACAAAATAAAATACTTGGCATATGAGCTTCTGTTTTCCCCTTATTTCATTACATATAATTTGAGACACTTATTTCTTCTAGTCTAGCCACTGGATATTTATTACCTAACAACGGATTACGCGGTTTTAAACAAAAATCAAACCCAACCTGTAAAAAAAACACCGCTGATAGCAAACGACGGTAGGCGGGCAAAATCCAGTAACAAAATAATCACCGAATACAATTGTAGCAACCTTTTATGCTAAAATTTACCTCCAAGACCATGTTGAAAACACCGCATTTTTGGTCTGTCAACTGGCAAAACTGCAACAACTTCGCGATACTCGGGAATATCCATGCTTTTGTAAAACACTTTTAGGTTAAATAGATGGATCTAAGTAATGGAAGTTTAAAATTTCACCTGTCTAATACGATTAGGTTCGTTTGTTTGAATTTTAATGTAACCTTGTAGACGGGAGCGGCAAAATTTGACTCTCGGGACCGAAAAACGGAGTTTTGTGAGGCTTTTGATGCTTACATTTTCATTCGGATTTATTCAAACTTTCATCGTATGCCTGAATCATAAAATAAAACAAAAAAATTCTTAGGTTGGGGGGACGACCGCCCCTACCGCCCCCCTTGTATCCGCCCCTGCGTGAGTCACTGAACAGTCTACCCTCACCCCCTAGCAGCCAGTTCGTCAACTAGCGCACCTGACCTTGACCTTGACGTCTAGACGGTCTTAGTGATGTGCTTAACTTACGGTTGCCATATTAGATTTGTAATTTAATTATACATCTACATACTGATTTTCAGCGTTCTATAACCGCAAATATATGTAAAAGTCAACGATATTTCCCGACGAAATAAAGCCAAAGAGTAACAAATAATAGAGGTTAGAGTGAACAGGGAAATAAGGGTTTAGCTTATTTGACAATCGTTGCATGATGATGAAGTTGCAAACATAAATACATTTTCGTTCATAGGTAGGATTTCAACACAAAATTTGCGTGATTCAACGCATTTTTGGGAACAATTTCAAAGAAGGGAGAATTTTAATTGTTCAAGGAAATTCCCCGGAGCTGTATTTGTATGTTTAAAACTCCGGCTATCTCCGGGGAAATCCGGTGACTTGGCAACTCTATCTTAATGATTACTTTCCAGTACTGATTACAACTGATACAAGTACTTTTTAGTCCTGTTTCAACAAATACTGATTACTTTGTATCAATGGTTTATGTCTTGGATGTGTAGGCCAATCAATAATTAAGAATGTAAGGGACACGTCAATGGTATCTTCAATTTTGTATACCGGTATCCGCGCTAGTCACGAATACAGTTTTTTGTTTTGTATTCCCTAATGAGATATCCCCCCCTTGACAAAGGTCTACCTAAGCCACTAATTATATTCACTTATAATGTGACTCTATTACTTGAATACTTTCTTATTTGATCTAAACATCAAATTGTTGTTAGTATTTCCCTTTTAATTAATTGGATTACTGCAGTTTTATTATTTGGGAAATTATTTTAAAGCTATGCTCAATTGAAAAATTTCCAAATTCATTGTCAGAGTAAACCATATTTATTTACCAGGCATATTTATGATAAAGTATGAGAAATGATGGAAAATGATGATATGCAACATAAAAAATAAAATAACGGGGGATTTTTTGCTATACCTTTGTGAAGGACCAAGTTCGTTGGGCAAAACAATCGAAAAACTCTAAACCCCTTATTTGGGAATTAATATTTCAAATTTTGAGTTTTTGGGCCCCGAATGTAAAATTAATGCATGTAAAAAGATGGGAAATAGTGAGGCGAAAGTTGTAAGCCATCTCTCGTCATTCTAGCATAAACATTTGCCGAGTTATTAAAGAAAATGTGTATCGACTATACACAGTACGTTGTCTTATAGGGGTTTTACATTATTAATTTGTTGGTGTACTTTTATCATTCCCAGCATCATAACGCCTACTTTCAAGCCTGATTGGACCTTCTCCTAACCTTATAATGCGCAAAATTGTATTTCCAGCATTGCAGGTAAATGAACCAGGAGCATCAGAACAGCCGAAAAATCAATGTTTTCAGTTTTCAATAACATTGGAATAAATGCGTGTTTTTACACTGGTTTTGAGTTGTAAAAGTTTTGTATGTGAAAATTCACTTCCCTCACGTCAGCGTGCTGCGTGCGAACTAGTTTTTTTTTATAAACCAGTTGGGATAACATCTAATCAGTTATAAATCGTTCCGGTTTTATAATCATATCAGGCTTAATCATATCATGCTTAAGGATTTAATCATATCATACTTCTCGCCTAGTTCCGATGTTAACTTCCAACTCCCACCCAGGGCCGTACTCAGGGGGTGGCAGGGGGGACAACTGCCCTGTGGCCCGGTACTGTCAGGGGGGCCCCGGCCCGTTAAGGGGGGCCTGGGCGGCCGGGCCAGTGTCTTATTTAGGACAGTCTTGTATAAAAAAAGGTCACCAACTTGGATCCGGACGGCAACAGGGGCCCACACCACCAGGCCTGCCCAGGGGACCGTGAAAGCTGAGTACGGCCCTGCTCCCACCCTACTCATCAACGGATCATCCAAAATCATTGAACTGTGTCTCATTTGAAGAAAATAGCTAGCAATTTTATAAAGCAGAATTTCGATTACGCTAATAGTCTATCTGCTAAAAAGTCGCGAATATTGGATATTTTATAATATTTTTTAATTTGTGTAGTCATAGTTATAAACATTTATTCACCCATTACGCCATTAACTCGGCCCTTAACTCGGTACTTTTCATCGGCTTTGGGTGTGACAAATCAGTTTTCTCACATCAACTGAAAGGTTTTTGTCACAGCCCGAAACTAGATTTCTGGATCAAGGACTTGCAAGTGTTTTCAAGTGCTTTAGTGCTTAAATCTTGTATTCGTTCATTGTCAATTAATTGTAATCCTATCCAGAGTTCGTTTATATTTGACTAGATGTTACCTGCAGACTTCGCCTCGCAAATCATTTATACAAACTATGACAGTTGTGTGTGCTGCATTCTGTTGTTAACCCGTGGAACTACTACAAATCAAGATCAGCTGTCTGCATTTCCATCAGCTGAAACAAAAATGAATGTCCATAAGGAATACATGGGGAATTCGAACCACCGTGGGGCAAACCAGAGGGCTTTTGCAACTTGAATATGTCTATGTTACTCCAGGACTATCAAGTACCTCTTTGCCAAGTTTCAGCTTAATCAGTCCATTGGTTAGAGCGTGATTGAGCCACAAATAATATCTAAACGAACTTACAAAATTTCACATTTATACTATTGGTAGAATTATATAGAGTAAAATAGACAGACGTAATGAAATTGTTTAATATGAGATAAGTGGAATTAAATTTCTATATGAAATTTTAATACTACAGGGGAGATTAGAAAAATTGTATTGCATCAAAGACGGGGATTCAAAATATATGAGAAACTCCATTTTGCCAGGTTCTAAAAAAGCTGGAATACTAAAATCTGAAACTAATTATTACATTTTATGCGTACATATAATAATATTTGCGTGGATCCACTAATTTTAGTAGTAATCGTTGCAGCAAACCTGCGTAATATGTTCACTGTCATTCTTGTGGAGGAGGTTAAATGAAATGTTACATTTCACTGATGTATCAATATATTTTTAAGAAACTAGGTAAGCTGGTTTTAGTGTTGGTGAAAAATAAATATATATTTTCACTGGGAATCTGCTGAGTACGCAGGTTTGCTGGCTGCGGTGGGAGTAATTTAAATTTACATTTTCATTATAATAGAATACCTGACACAATCTCGGTACTTTTAAATATCATAATAGATATATAAAACAACAAATACCCCCGTAGCAGCAAACCTGCGTACTCAGCGAATTTCCAATGCATATATATGTATCTTAATTCCACATAAAGCCACATACCAAGTTTCATCAATATACATTCATAAATAAACGATTTATGACATTTTAATTATTCTCCATAAGAATAACATGGCGGTTGAGTATGCAGGTTTGCTGAAGCAAGGAACACAAAAAATGGGGTTTTATACAAATATCAATATAACTCATGTAGGTAAAGCCACATACCAAATTTCATTAATTTATTTTCATAATGAAGGCAGATAACACGTTGCTTATTCTCCATAAGAATAACATGGGGCTGAGTACGCAGGTTTGCTGATACAGGAGCCTTTGGTAAGAAATTGTTTTTTTTGAGCAAATATCAATGGTCCACAACCAGATGAAGCCGTATACCAAGTTTCGTCAGTATACGTTCATAAATAAGCGAGATATAAAATTTTTCTTTTCCTCCATAAGAATAACATTAGACAACGTACTGTGTTTAGCACTTTCAATATCTCGGTAACCAATTGACATAGAGAAATGATCAAAATACCAAATTGTGTGTTTTTTTAAGCTGAATCCAATGGGAAAAACTAAAATTTGACTATTTCCAAAATTATATGTAAAAAATTCAAAAAACCCATTTTTGAGGTACAAAACCCCCGCAAAATACCCCTTCGGATAGAGCGATCTGGCTGGTTTTCGAACTTAAAGTCATAAATGTTGCTTTGCATGTTTATACCAAATTTCATCAAAATCGGATAATTTTTACGAGAGTTATCGTGCTCACGGACACACACACACACACACATATATATATATATATATATATATATATATATATATATATATATATATATATATATATATACAGTTTCGAACGAATGGTGTTTTTGGGGTCTGGGGACCTCAAAACGAAAAGTTATCATGGTCCCGGGCCTAGGTCTTACCATGCCGACTACGGTAATAGCTTCTTCCCTATAGGGGAAATTCGCTAAACACGCTCAAGTGAAGTTTTCACTCCTAAATTCATGAGTTTAGCATAAACAAGACATGTGACATCAAAGAAAGGGAGTCATGCAAAAATATAAAACATGTGAACTGTACAAAGTGGACCGCATTTGATTCACGTGTAGGAGATAATTTTTCCAACAGAAGGCAGTGAATGTTGTACCAAATGAATAAATCTGACCTTTTTACCTTTATAAAATGACTTTGAAAACCAATGAAATAAGTAAAATGCATACTTGGCATATAAACAAAATTTCAGTTGGAAGGAAATGTATAAACTTAAATTAGACAATTTGGATGCAATTTAAAATGGAGTTAGGTCCACTTTTATGATTGCAATCGTATAACTTTATACAAACTATACAACTTAAGTGTATATTAGCGAATTTCCCCTATAGGGAAGAAGCTATTACCGTAGGTCTCATGGTAAGACTTAAGCCCGAGACCATGATAACTTTTCATTTTGAGGTCCCCAGATGCCAAAAACACCATTCGTTTAAATTTTTATTTATGTATTTATATATATATATATGTGTGTGTGTGTGTGTGTGTGTGTGTGTGTGTGTGCGTGTGTGTGTGTGTGTGTGTGTGTGTGTGTCCGTAAGCACGATAACTCTCGTAAAAAAGGTCTGATCTTAATGAAATTTGGTACAAATGTGTAAAGCACCATTTATTTGAACGAGTTCGACAACCAGACGAATCACACCATCCGAAGGGGGGTTTTTGGGGGGTTTTGTACCCCAAACATGTTTTTTTTTGGGGTTTCCACATGTAATTTTTATTTAAATCAAATTTTAATTGTTACCATTTAATTCAGCATAAAAAACAAACAATTTGGTATTTTTATCATTGCTCTACTTGTTATGGTTCCTGAGATATTGAAAGTGCTAAACTCAGTACGTTGTCTAATGTTATTCTTATGGAGAAAAAGAAAAATCGTATATCTCGCTTATTTATGAACATAAACTGACAAAATTTGATATATGGCTTCATCTGGTTGGGGTTTATCGTTGTTTGCACAAAATACAAAATTTTCACGTATGGTTCCCGCAGCAGCAAACCTAGGTAATCGGTCCCCATGTTATTCTTATGGAGAATAATTAAAATGTTATATATCGCTTACTTATAAATTTATATGAATGAAACTTGGTATGTGACTTTACTTAGATGAGTTCTAATGATATTTTCATAAAAACCCATTTTGTTGTGTTCCTTGTTGCAGCAAACCTGAGTACTCATCCCCAATGTTATTCTTATGGAGAATATTTCATATTTTTAATATCGCTTGTTTGTGAATATATCTCTTATGAATCCTCTTAAGTGTTAATTTATTATGTTATATATTCATTGGAAATTCGCTGAGTATGCAGGTTTGCTGCGACGGGGGTATTTTACTATTTTGTTTTCCTTACAAATATACCTTGAGGTACTAAAGTTCTGTAGCTCTCGTTCGCCACCATCGTGAGGAAAATAACTGCTTGTTGAAACCGAACGAGTCAACAAAGTGAACCAATAAAATATTTTATGATTTAACGATTAATAAAATTCAAACTTGTAGTTGTTAATCTATTCACAGCTTATCACATTTCACGGGAAGAATAAATACGTAGGTTAAAAACCAAAATTAATATGTTCAATTTCTGATTACTTTCATTCCAGTTATTTCAGTTCAAATAACGACAAATTTTCCTCACCAGTGTACCCTGAAAAATTCACCGGCACGCTTTTTCGACGCTAATCATAAAGCAAGAGTTGTCTTCAGTATTACCAACAGACCTCCTAGGTTTGTACAAATCACACTTGTGTGTGAGATCCCAGCGGGGAGAACCAACGAGGTTAATATATCTAGAGGTCTCGTCTGGGGTATAAAAGTGAAGCCTATATGGTTTGACCGCCATTTTGCCCCTCTTTCAACTCTGCTCCCATGGAAAAAACCAACATGGTAACCAACCCAACAAAATAAAATAAATATAGAGCTCTCGTCTCGTGTTAAAAAAGTGAAGCCTCACTGGAGGATACTTTTGTAAACAAATAATCTGTTCAAAGACTAGTAAATGCAAATACAATTTAAACTTGACTTGTCTTTGGAGTTAGCACATCAAAACGCCGAAAGTAACAGAGCAGAACGTCATAACATCAATCATTTTATTCATTCATTCTGATTAAATAAGTCGTATATTTCAAGGAAAAACTAATATCTAGGTAATTTATGCGATTAAAAGCTATATCTGTGTAGATTTAGCTGACAAAGTTTCGTTTGTAAACAAACTATTTCAACAACAACCACGATTGCTTATTTGAATTTCAAACGTATGGTATATTTTGAAATCTTAAAAACAATTTACTTGGTTTTAGCATAGATTAAGCATACGCTTAATCTAAGGTTTTAGTAACAGCTGGGATGGTATAATCTATGATGGCTGACAATCACGTGACTTGTGAAGAGAGCATTTGATTGGTTAACATATTGATGTCATGGTGACCGGAGGGTATAGAGGGTCAAATAGCGGTCAGTATGTAGGTACAATCTTTTACCCCAGATGAGACCTCTACATATATACTACGTTGTAGAGAACGGGCTATAGGCTAGGTTACGTTTACGTTCCAATATCTGCAAAGATCATAAAAATATTTCCACTAAACAACGTTCGTAAATGCTACCGAATTCCACGGCTTATTTACTAACACAATGGGAACGGAAACATGAATCATGAGCTGTTCAAACGTGACTTATCAAGCCAACACACGAGATTAAATTAAATTGCAACCAGAAATCGAAACAAAGGCGGGGAGAGGCGATTGCAGAGAAAGGATAAATTATTTGTTATCTCCCAGTTTTAAATTCTTAAGGCGTGTTGACAATAAAATGTTATCCAACCCGTTAAAAGATCGAACGGGGTTACGTCATAATATTCAGGTGTTCCAATATTTCTTTCATAAACCTTGCCAGGTTGTTTCACTGGTAATAACCCCCGTCGCAGCAAACCTGCGTACTCAGCGAATTTCCAATGCATTTATATGTTTCTCTCTGCTACATAAAGCCACTTACCAAGTTTGACAAAAATACATTTATAAATAAGTGATTTATAAAATTTTATTTATTCCCCATAAGAATAACATTAGGACTGAGTACGCAGGTTGCTGAAACGAGGAAGATAAGAAATGAGTTGTCATGCAATTATCAATATGACTGAACCAGGTGAAGCTATTTACCAAGTTTTATTAATTTATGTTCATAATTAAGGGAGATATAAAACTTTACTTATTCTCCATAAGAATAACATTAGGGCTGAGTATGCAGGTTAGCTGCTATGGGGACAACCAACAAAACATTTATTTGTTGTGCAAATATCAATATACCAGTACAACGTGAAGCCACATACCAAGTTTCATCAATATATATTCATAAATAATCGAGATATCAAATTTTATTTATTCTCCATAAGGATAACATTGGACAACGTACTGTGTTTAGCACTTTGAATATCTCTGCAACGGTTGGACGTAGAATCACAATTTAAACACCAAAATGATTTTTTTGTGGAGCTGAAGTGATTGGTAAAAGCAAATGTGAAGTTTAAAGTAAAATTAACTGAGGAAAAGCCAAAAACCTTTTTCCCATAAGATTAACATGGGAGATTTTATGAGCATGTTTTTTGGATTTTTTCCGCGACTACTTAAACTAGGTTAATAATTCAAAATACCATATTATTTGTTTTTTAAGCTCTATAACATGGTCAAAACCAAAATTAAGTGTTTTAAAAATTGTAGGGTGAAAAATTCAAAAAATTGATTTTTGAAAATTCAAAACCCCCATAAACCCCCCTTCCCATGGTCCGATGTTTCTGGTTTTCAAACTTAAAGTCATAAATGTCGGTTTACACATTTGAGCCAAATTTCATCGAAATCGGACGTTTTTTACTCAAGTTAGGTAATAGCTTCTTCCCTATAGGGGAAATTCGCTAAAAACAAAGCAAAATTCACCCAATGGATCAATCTTGATTGGTTTTCTGTTTTTCGGTGTGTGATTTTTACAAAAATCTTGAAATCACGGAAATGGTCTAAGCAAAAACAGTAAAACTTGGTTTGAAATTTTATGAGTTTACGGATTTATTTAAAATTTGGGAACCTTAAGATACTCCGTTGCAAAAAGGCGACAATTGAAGATAGGCCTATATATTCAAAGTTGAATAAGTAAAAAGCTATTAAAAGACAAATCAAGCTATGTATAATTTATTTTAAATAATTGAGTGAAGGTTATGGAGAAAACAACGTTGTTTTGGTAAAAGGTAAGGCCATATCCGAAACATAACCACCTGTAGCACACCGACTACTGGTTTTTGCACAGTTTTAGCCGCATAATAACCTGGCGAAGTTTGGGTCAGTAATTTCTGAATACACTGTGCATTCGGTTTAAATATGAATTACATATAAGGGAAAAATTTTATTTTGAAAAACATAATATAAATTACGACTAGACCTATAAATTGAGACTAACCTTAGTAGAGGCAATATGGGGAGTCTGGGACAGCTGAAAAATAATTGTTTTTTAATCAGAAGTGACGTTTGAGTGACGTGGTGATGACGTATGTGTGACGAGAGGGTGTGATGACGTCACGGCGATGACGTATTGGTGTGACGATACACATACGTCATTGGATGTGAGGTAATGTGAAAGCGGGTGGATTTATATTCGTTAAGAAACGGTTTAGTTACGTCGGTTTGCGACTTGAAATGGCCAACCGTCCATTTAAGTCGGTTTGCGACTTGAAATGGCCAACCGTCCATTTAAGTCGGTTTCGACTTGAAATGGCCAACTGTCCATTTAAGTCGGTTTGTGTTATCTTATCTTATCTTATCTTAGATCTAGATCTTAGATAAGATAAAAAATTTTTCTGGGGGCTCCGCCCCCAGACCCCCGGGCTTGCTTCGCTCCCCATCCCACGCCATAGAATCCCCCTCCACTAATCACCCACGCCACATTTACAGCTTAACACAGAATCACGCGTTAGACCCATTCACACTCCAGATCTTAGCCACAACGCAACCATGGCTCGCAACTTACAACCGATCAAACGCCCTGCTGACTCTTCTGACGAGGACTATTCGGACGAAGAGGATCACAGACGTCGCAGGAAACAGTTCAAGTTCTGCCAAACTAGACCGACGGCTGCAACTACTCCTGTGGGGAGAGCGACGATTCAAATTAAGCGAGACATCTTCACTTACCGACAGATCAACCAACTCATGGACATCTTGGACCGCTACCGACACCTTGCCGATCAGATGATCATCGAAGTTAGTAGCGGAGATCACTTCCACCTCATCATCCAACATCAACACTTGGACACAGTCGACGCTAGCCTACGCCGACAACTACAACTAAGACAAATTCTTCGGGTCGTCGCTTCCATCCCCCCACACTAAATCCAGGACTCCACTCCTTCTACAAACGGCCTTTATCAAGGCCACCAATTATATCATTCGTTGTGAATCAGCCTAGCAACCATACAACATACTAAACCTACATTGCGTACATTTCAATCCAGATTCTCAGGACTTAGTCATTTAACATCAATCATTTTGGTGGCCTTCACAAAGGCCATTTTTACAAGTCTCAATTATTTTTACTTTCACAGTCTTAGACGATTCCTTTACAAGTCTCAGCCTCACATCTTGTTACTTGTTTTACAGGAGGAGTATTCAACATTTTCTGGACTTTGTCATTTATCAAACTTCAGTTTAGTGGCCTTTATAAAGGCCGTTTTAATAAGTCTCAATTTTCCAACTTTCGCGGTAACAAAGAATCGTTATTCAGTTGTCGACATGATGTTTTAGGGGACTTTAAATAATTATAATTTATATTCTCCAAACATGTTCAAACGTGTTCAAGGTCATTTTAATACTTTAAAAAAATGATCTTGACTGTGGCGGATTGCCCTGCCGACCAGTCAAGAAGGGTCAGTTCATTCGTGGCGGTTTGCCCATGCCGACCGATTGAACTGCTTAGGGTTTGGGTGGACCGCAGAACTCCACACTGCGCGAACCACCCGGGTTTGTTTTTGGGGTTGTGATGGGAATAGGGTAAGGGACAGAGTTCAACTTGTACAAATCAACAAATTGTGTTAGTGTTAGTGGGAAACCAGCGAAGCCATGCAAGACAGAAAAGGATAGTACAGACAAGAATAAGAGATCGGCGCTGAGTTTAACGAATGACACGGGCCAGATCCATTGCCCACCGCACTGTTCACCCAACGCCCGGAGCAGTGCTGACCACACAGGGGGACTTGTCTCAGGCCTTGTGCGACGCAGAAGGTGTTGACTCCGCCTCGGGACCCGGCGGAGATCAGCGTAGAGATGCCGGCCGATGGCAAGTGAGACCTACATATGTGGTGCTCGCTATATCACAGAAGTTCCAAGCCCGGGGTACCACTGCAGGGATTGCGGTACTAGGAGACCTCCGTGGATGTTCAGCTTCTCTCCGATGATCTCCGCTGTGCCCCGCTTCTCTGGACTGGTCCCGTGTCTGCATGCCGAATGATTCGAGTGGAACGAGCGTCCCGGTTTTATGAACTTTTCCGCTGAGTCAGCAGAAAATAACCTCACCTCATTGGTTGAACTGTTTGACCAATGAGAAGCCGGCTTGTGCTAGTGAGTATACCGCTGTTCTTAAGCGAATCACTTTTGCTCACCCTTTCGTTACGGACGCAACTGCATCATGTTCAGGAAGCAGACCCGGCCTAAGATGGTTGATATGCCTCGTCGGGAACCATCGTTCCAGCTTTCCAGCTCCAGGCCCCACAGTGTCACACCTCGGGCATCACTCCGGCAGCCTCGTCAACGTCCAGCTCCAATCCCAGCCCCAAAGAGCGAGTCCGTGACAGGGCAGCCTCGTCAACGCCCGGCTTTAACACCAGCGTCAAAGAGTAGACCCGTCGATGTAATGCCTCGACGGGTAAACATATCGACTTGTGCCCGGGAACCGTTCTCTTTACTTGGAGAAATTCTCTCGGACAAGACGAGGGATCTGGAACCTGAGAAGAACTATACGGCCCAGATCCCTGTTATCGATGAGGCAAGGGAGATTCGTCGGCCGAGCTTCGAACCGGCATTCCCTGGGTTCAAGCTCCACCGCCTGTGGAAACTGCAGCTGGGACTTTATTGTCTGCTCGGATGGGACAAGCCTTCGCGGGAGCTTTTGTTGCGCCACCGCAACTTTGTCTTTAGAAGTTACCTGCCGAATGGAGTGATTGAGCCACCGTACGAGACATTAAAGACCTACTTGGAGGTCGGGAAGCCGGAAGATGGGCAACGACGTCGGCGTGTCACCGTCCAATGGGTGTCAATGTAAAAAATGACACTGATAAAAACGGCCTTTTTAAAGGCCACCAAAAATTTCAATCGTTTGACACTCAGTAGCGTAAAACATATTTTGTTTTACCCCCAGTCTTACTCCTGCTGTAATGAAGTTTTATTATAAGTCCCATGAGGTTTCAATAAAGTTTGTTGGTATTTTGTACGGTACGGTACTTAGTTACCGACTTCAACAAATATGGTTTGACCGAGAATTTTAATCGTTCCTCTGTCAACATAGTTTGTTCAAAGGGGTAAGCGCTTGGACTGGGACATTAAATAATTAAAATGGCCTTTCTCAAGGCCACTAAATAAAACGCTGAGTCAGTGTTATTAGTGCGCACCAACAGGAGACCTGCAGCGTATCCTATACGGTACGTAGCGTCGCACCTTAGAGACCAATGATTAGTGGGGCTCAGGACATCCTGCTTGCGCTGAGGAGAGAAGATGGAAACTACGGTGGAAGAAATCTTCGCTGAGATGATTGAGCGACGGGCTCCACTAGCACCGATATCCTCACTCCGGCCGCCTCGTCAACGTGCAGGAGCCTCGCAGAGGCGTGTTCACTTCGCTTTGGACTGTCCAGCTCCGAGACCAGTGCCAAGGAGCAATCCTGTCACTGTAATGGATTGTGTTGCGGCTACTCCACGGCGAAAGCTTCAGAGGCTGGAGCGGCGCTTCTACACTCCACTTGGGCAACTACGCCATGGCGAGCAGAATCGACGGTTGTGGCGGATGAAACCCGGCCTGTACGAATTGCTATTTTTCGTACGCCAGGATGGTGAGACTACTCTGCGGGAGGTTGGTTCCTTGGAGCTGACGAGAGTTCGCCTGCCAAGGAGAATGGAGTGGCCGTGGAAGTCGACGCATCTGAAGATTCACGGGCGGGGGGAGGACCCTTCGTATCCCAGAGGGAAGGCCGAATGGGTCCGTCGCTAGATCATCTCAAAAAACGGCCTTTTTAAAGGCCACCAGATTTTTCAATCGTTTTTGAACTCATGCATTTGCAAAGTTTTATTATAAGTCCCATGACATACTGGGTGTTGGTAATCTGTACGGTACGTAGTTGCCGACTCTAAATAATATATTTTGACCGAGAACTTTGTTCATTATTCGGTCAACACAGTTTATTTAGTGCGCTTAAAATAAATGTTATGGGGCTTAACAGCCATAGCTTGGAGTAAAGAATAAAATGAGTTGTGTTTGCAAACACAAACAATTCCACGTTTCTAACATAGAGTTACAGTCGGGCTAAGATTGGAGATACGTAGTTGCCGACTCTAAATAATATATTTTGACCGAGAATTTTGTTCGTTATTCAGTCAACACAGTTTGTTTAATGTACCTAAAAACAAATGTTATGGTGCTTAAGAGTCATAGCTTTGAGTAAAACATAAAATTACTTTCAAACACAAACATTTGCAAGTTTCTAACGTAGAGGCACAGTCGGTCCAAGATTGGAACATAAAAACGGCCTTTATCAAGGCCACCATTTTTAGTACTTAAATTCATCTGACCAATAGGAGAAGAGTGCTGTATCAGCAACGCCTATATAATGAGAGAGTAGTGCGATGTTTCCTCATTCCTCCACTGAGCTGATTGCTGATCTGATCACCAAGTCATGGACTCTTCTGAGACTTCTGCAGCTGTAGAATCCATCCTGGCTGAGAACAAGGTGAAGTCTATCTTCGATCCGCCGGACGCACCTTCTACATCCACAAGCGTGGTTTCGCCGCCAAGTCCCCTGCACTTTGGAGCACCGACAGCAGAGTCATCGGATGAAGATAATAGGAAATTCATTTCAAAACATGACCCCTTCGTACCGAAGGCAACTTCATCCTCCAGCACACCAAGAATATCATTGAAGAAGACACCACGGGTAAGAAATGCGCCCAAGTGTACCCACCAATTTAAGAGAGGGCCGAAGAAGGGTGAAGTGTGTGCAGTCTTCTGCAAAATAGGAGAAAAGTTCTGCGCTAAACACAAACCTGCAGAGAAAAAGCCGCCAGCATCTAGTTTTGACTTTGAAACTATAGCTCAGGAGGGAAAATTCCGAAGATTGAAAGTTTTCAAAAAATATAAACTCCTACAAATTAAAGAGCGCAAAGTAATTTTGGAAAACAGCGGAAGAATCCTAAAGGTAAGACTGCCTGGATATTTGCAACCAATACCCAAGACTGGGTCATACTTAGTATTTCAAAGGGCGGGCAAAGGCGAACTGGCAAAGGCGATGTGGGAGTGCGTCTAGATTGGATCAGCAGCTCAGAAACGGCCTTTTTCAAGGCCACCAATTGTTTCACTCGTTATAGTACTCACAGTGTGCTAACTCTGTTGTCTTTCACAAACAAAGTATATTATGTAAAATCCTACAACATAATTAACCTACATTGCGTAGCTTTCCTTCCAGTCAACAATGGTCGAGACCAGTCGTAAACCTTGGTGGAGAATTCAAAAACGGCCTTTTTAAAGGCCAAAAATTGATTCACTCGTTATAGTACTCACAGTGTGCTAACTCTGTTGTATTTCACAAACATAGTATATTATGCACAATCCTACAACATAATTAACCTACATTGCGTAGCTTTCCTTACAGTCAACAACGGTCGAGACCAGTCGTAAACCTTGGTGGAGAATTCAAAAACGGCCTTTTTAAAGGCCAGCAAATGATTAACTCGTTATAGTACTCACAGTGTGCTAACTCTGTTGTATTTCACAAACAAAGTATATTATGTACAATCCTACAGCATAATTAACCTACATTGCGTAGCTTTTCTTACAGTCAACAACGGTCGAGACCAGTCGTAAACCTTGGCGGAGAATTCAAATACGGCCTTGTTAAAGGCCAGCAATTGATTCACTCGTTATAGTACTCACAGTGTGCTAACTCTGTTGTTTTTCACAAACAAAGTATATTATGAGATGAAATAAACTGATAATGCAAGCTGCAGACTGAATTAATATTTACATCTCTCGTTTTAGTACTCAAATTGAGCTAACTGTGTTGCCTTTACAAACGAATTATATTATAAGATGAAATGAACCGATAATACAAGCTGCAGCCTGAATTAATATTTACAACTCTAGTGTCATCGATTCTTTGCATTCAAAAAAAGATTTTGTTTGTTGTTTGTTAGGTTGACCTTGAAAATAATAAAAGCATTGTCAGCAGTTAAGATAAGAGACTGCTGAAAAGCATTGTCAGCAGTTAAGATAAGAGACTGCTGAAAAGCATTGTCAGCAGTTAAGATAAGATACTGCTGAATATGCAGTAGTTATTACTATAAATAGAGGCGTTCTGTAGAGTTGATCACATCCATCTGCGACGTTTACCTGACAACATGGTCTACGAGATTGTTCACCACCAAACAGCGAGAAGGGTTAAACGCTCTCCTCTGTGGCTGAAAACATTCTACCTCCGTGTTCCGATTTATTGGACGACGGAGATAACTCAAGAATGCGACTTGTGGAGAGTTTCTGAGGCTCTAGACAGTATCAGGGCCGACTGCCGAGCGACTACTATTAAATTGACAACGTCCGACGTAGGGTTCTGGATGGCGCCTACTCCTCTGGAAGATGACTTACCCTTCAAGACCAACGTCATCAAAGACCTGAAGCGTTTGCTGCGGCTTGGCCAAAGGGTGACTCTCACCGTCATCGTTTCTTGAGGACGTATCCTGCAGACCCACAACGCCATCTCAAACTCCACCTTCTGAGGGCAACTACAAACGGCCTTTTTCAAGGCCACCATGAATTTCACTCGTTTTAACTAAGCTAAGCGTCTTATTTGAACCATACCAATTATTTATCTTTTCGATTATTAATGTTTCTACTAATAATGAAATTAATAACTACCAACACATGGTTTTTAAAATTTTTAGTTGTACAAAACACATGGTGGTTTCTTAATTTTACCTCAACTAACAATTGAAATTTATGATATTAAGTATGCACAAGTGTATCTCTTTCTCTCTCTCTCTCTCTCTCTCTCTCTCTATATATATATATATATATATATACATTTTTTGAGATCAAAACCTATGTTTACGGTTTTTCTACCATAACTTAGCACTTTTTTTACTGACTAAAACTTAATGCTCTTATTCGTTGTTTATTTTTGCTTGCTCATCACAAAATTCCCCTATAAATAAAGGTAAATAGTGGTCACCGGTCATTCATATCCTATCTACCATCATGGCACCACTAGACATCCCTCACCACTGGAAGCAAATTGGAGAAATAATTGAAAATGTCTTACAGGAAGATGTGGAGGAGATTGAAGATACTAGCGACTCCGAAGACCTGACCAACTCCGATAACAACACATCATCACTAGATGTCTCTGACATAGAAGATGCAATAGCATTTGTTCTTCACGAGGATTATCCGGAGTCAGTCGCCGACAGTATTGAATTTTATCTCCTGTCCGAAGATGAGGATGACAACAGGACTCCTGTCCTACGTGATGTTCCCGATGCAAGGTGGAGACTATTCGATAGTTCCAGTGGTGAGGAAGACGATGATGGCGTTGCATACCTGAGCGACTAATTAGAGAAGTCTGTTTCAAACGGACTTTTTCAAGGCCACCAATTGTTTCAATCGTTTTAAAACTCAGCCGAATTCGCAATGTTTTTTTTCCTTAAACTAAAAAAGACAAACCAATTTGTTTTAATTATAATATTAGAATGTCCAAAAAGTGCGTAGTAGAATTTCAAGCTTTCAGGAACAACCAAGACAAATATATCATAAAAGAACTAGCTTTTTTTGACATATCTACTAATGTAATTAACTATTTTCTTTTTAAGCCGCCTTTTCCTTTTAAGAAGTTAAATAGCAAAAGCTCTAGAACCAATAAATGGTTAATGAAGTATCTTCATCACATCACCTGGGACGAAGGATTTACACAATACAAAGAGCTGGATAGCATAATGTACCATTATTGTCAACAGTATGACGAAATCTACACTACTGGGGATGAAAAATCAAAGTGGATCAGAATGTACAGTACTTCAAATGTGACGGATATTGTGTTGGATAAGGAATTTGCAACGGAATTAAATGGTCTTTGCATCGGAGTAAAAAGCCCTCAGCATAAAACTGCAAATTGTGCATTGTCACGAGCATACAGAGTAGGCCGATTTATATCCGGTGGAGGGGGAAATCCACATATACCCATGCACGTACCTCCGTAATATCAGTTGGACACAAGATCTCTTACAGAATACAACACCTAGCAAAAGAATCATATCAGCTTCTCCACAATGGCATCACCTTCTCCACTACAATCTCTTGCAGAAAAATTCAACCAACATTCAAAATCCGATCTCCTAGCAACAAAAAGATGTAGCGAACTTCAAGAGAAAAAACATTATGCTGTGCATTCGATGAAAAAGTTGGATACATCAGTTGGTGAAGCAGTTATAGCTGTTCTTGGAGATTCACCCTACAAAGAAGAAGATAAACCTAAATTCCAAGTTTACCTCCCGAAAAGATTTGTTAATGTTCTTATGAAAAGATTTGGATTCTGTCAAGCCCGGCGTATTGTATTTAGTTTCCCATGGACCTTCTGGAAACAACTCTACAGAAATAACAATCCATGTTAACAATACTTTGTAAAATAGTTTTGTACATAGCGTAAAATTCCATTGTAATCTCTGATTATTTTACCTTTTTAATTATGTATTATTTTTACTTAGGTATTATGTAATTATATTTTTAAAAAACTCATCACTGTGACCTTGACATAGTTTTGAAAGTGTCGGACTTACCCCCACCATTTTATTCTGACATAAATAGAACCCGTACTAGTGATCAGCTATCATTTCTCCATCAGCTCTCGTACCGTCAAGAACGAACTTAACCCATCAACATAATGAAGTTTCATCTGGTGATGCAAGATGAAGTGGATTTGGGAATACTTCACGAAACACTCCTGCATTTGATGACGGAACATCCTCCGATGGTAATGAAGATTACTGTTGAATTCGACAGCACAACCTTCTGCGATTCGGAGACGACTGAATCACCCACTGAATGGTCTCCGAATGCCACATCCGAAAATACAGAAGAAACCAAACCACAAGAACCTCCAAAGTACGAAGAAGAAAGTCAACCACAAGAACCTACAAAGTACAAAGAAGGAAATAATGTTTAATACAATATACCTAGTTTGCTTTAAATATAAGTTATGTAAACCTTGATTAAATCTTTGTAATTTTTGACAAATAAATTATCAAATCTTTTTTTAAAAACCACTTTCGATGACCTTGAACTTGTTTCTACATGTCCGTAACCACCCACCCACTTGGGAGTAACAATGACTCTAGGTTTTTTTCTATAAAATGGTCACATTTAATTGAATAATTTTTAGCCAATTACTTGTCAGTGTTTCGTGATGACTAAGCATAAACAAGTAATAAAATCATGTCTGTCTGATCCTCACTACCATCCTCTCGTCTGACACCGATCCGCCAACATGTCTGCATCTACTCTGTGGTCCAAAGACATCGGCGACGAAGAGTTGGTGGAGATCACCCTGATTGCGGAGCATGGGGAGAGAATGAGAGCAATTTCAACTATGTCTGAGGACGAACTACAAGAAAATCACTTCAATGAGATAAAGGCGATCATGTCATACATTGCCCAACCGACGATGCTTCCAGAGCAGTGGCCGGCGATATCTCGGCGGATGGAATATCTCGCTGCGCTGAAGGCTGAGATCAACAGAAGAGGTCTGTCAACTGAGATTTATGCAATATTTGTGTAAATTACAGATTTTAAGGACATGTGACAAACGGCCTTTTTCAAGGCCACCAGATGTTTCATTCGTTTGACACTCAGCAACCGCCAAATTCATTTTCAAATCACTCCCACGACTTCTATCAGTTTCGGAACAAATATTAATCCATCCGTTTTCAGTTTACCCCACATCCAATAACGTATGTCGTTCGTCACACCAAAAGATTTTAAATACATGTAACAAACGGCCTTTTTTACAGGCCACCAGTTTGTTCAATCGTTTGACACTCAGCAACCACCAAATTCATTTTCAAACCTCTCTCGACTTTAAAAAGTTTCTTAACGAATATAAATCCACCCGCTTTCACATTACCTCACATCCAATGACGTATGTGTATCGTCACACCAATACGTCATCGCCGTGACGTCATCACACCCTCTCGTCACACATACGTCATCACCACGTCACTCAAAGGTCACTTCTGATTAAAAAACAATTATTTTTCAGCTGTCCCAGACTCCCCATATTGCCTCTACTAACCTTTAGCTAAGCTTTAGTTAATGTGTAACACAAATCTGAAAATATAATATATATATAAACAGTATTTTTTATTTTAAACGATTTTTCCCCTCTGAAACATTTGTTTCGTAGTTTAGAACACATTACAATATTTTACCGTCTAGTTTTATATGTTAAAGAATATGAACTCCAACATCAGGGCTATTGCCTATGCCGCACCGCACCGCCTTCATAGATCATATGTTAATAGTTTAGGGATATTATGGAATCCTTAGTACATTCACAGAATTTAATAAATGCATTTTTTAATAATTAAATTAACAACTAATTTTATTTTATTATGTTACTGTTCTGTTTAGCATGTAATAAAAACAAAATTCACAACAGATAAAGTCAGTTTATAAAAATAAAATAAAATATTTGGCATTCACAGAATTTAATAAATTCATTTTGTAATCTAATGAAACAAACAACTGATTTTATTTTATTAAATACTGTTCTGTTTTGTAAGTAATTAATAAAGGCATGTAAAAATCCACAACAAATAAACCAAGTTTATAAAAATAAAATAAAATATTTGAACAGGTTTTTTTTTACTTTATTTGATTATTTCATTAAAATTGGTAATTTTTACGAAATTAACCGTTATTCAACTGATATTTAACTGCTATTAGAGGACAATATGAATTTCTCCTAGGAATTTAAAGTTGTGAATTCTCATCACCAGAAATTTGTACATCCAAAAATAAAGAACCGGTATATGGACAGTTAGAATTTCATTTTAGAATAATCATTACCTAAAAAAACCGAATCTGTAATAATTGCTATCGGACGGCCTTCGCTGAAGCGGTCGATTATCGAATCTTTTCATCCTCGAGTGTTTATCGTCTGTGTTGGTTGATTCTTAGTTATTCATTTGATCGGCGTTCAGTGATGTTTTTCTCTTACATTCGCTCAGTAAAGTTTCTTAAAATCGATGAAAATATATTTAACCTTGAAAAATCTATAGATTTTTGTTGGAATTTTACAAAATATAAGATAATTTTCTAAAATAAGTGTAATATGTTTTATTTAGAGTTTCGTTTATCCGAATTAATTTTGAGGACCAATTCGGATATGTGTAACTCAGGTTATTACTAAATAAAAACTTAAAAACGTGTTTGAATTTCTTAAACGTGCTTAAAACTTTACTGAACTGTAAATCTTATTGATTTTTGTTTTATTTTTGGCATTTTTCACGTTTTTAAAGGAATCAGTCCAATCTCTGGACTTGTTACTTCAATTTTAGCCTGTTCTTCGAAAACATAATTAATTACCCATTGATAATATGAACTGTTTTAAAAGCACTTCACAGAATGTTATTTTGTGTTTTGTTATTTGATTATTGGGTTTCAAGTTCATTGCTTTTACCATTTAAAACCGCCTGAAATATTTTAATAGACAAGGATCTTAAAAAATTCATTGGAAAAATAAAATGTTACCCAAATATACGGTGTAAATGTTCTGAATATTGTACTACTTGTACTACAAATATCAATTAATTACGAATTTGTAATTACCACGCCGAGCTTTATTATATACATCACAAGCTTCTTGTTTAATTAACAATGAGGAACGTGCCTTTATTAAATCTATCAGTTAGAAATAGGTTTCTATTTCGAAATTGGATATTTCGATTTTTAAACCTATAAATAATTTGCTTGGCTAAACTTCTAAAGCACATGTCGTTTTTGTAAGTCGTAAAACTTTATATTGATTTCCAGTTTTGGATGTTCTTAACATAAAAAACGAGTTCGCACGCAGCACGCTGACGTGAAAGAAGTGAATTTCCAGATACAAAACTTTTAAAACTCAAAAACAGTGTAAAAACATAATTTTATCGAAATCTGAAAACAATTGATTTTTTGGCTGTTCTGATGCTCCTGGTTTCATTTACCTGCAATGCTATGAATACAATTTTGCGCATGATAAGGTTAGGAGAAGGTCCAGTCAGGCTTGAAAGTAGGTGCGAGGTTGCTAGGGATGATACAAATACACCAACAAATGAATAACATGATTTTCTAATGTAAAAATCCCTTAAGACAACGTACTGTGTTTAGCCGATATACATTTTCTTTAATAACTCGGTAAATATTTATGCTAGAATTACGAGAGAGGTCTTAAAACTTTCGCTTCACTATATTCCCATCTTAATACATGCATTAATTTTACGTTCAGGGCTTTTCTGACTCTTTTTGGGCCCAAAAACTCTAAATTTGAAAGAATAATCCCCAAAAAGGGGTTTCGAGTTTTCCGATTGTTTTGCCCAACGAACTTGTCCATCTGATTATTGAAAGGAACGCTCCTACCAAATTTGATGTAAATCGGACAAAAAATGTGACCGCTAGAGTGCACACACACACACACACACACACACACACACACACACACATATATATATATATATATATATATATATATATATATATATATATATATATATGTATAATTTTGAACGACCCCCCGAAACGTGTTCAGGGGGTCAAGTTAGGAAGTTCTATGGTAGTCCCGGGCTTAAGTTTCACCCTGCGGGTCATGCTAATAGTTCACTTCCCATAGGAAATTCACTAATAAATGAAAACATACACATCCGCCACTTTGAAATAGCAAAGCGTCCAATTTGAAACCACGCATTCAAAAAAGACTATAGTATAACTTACATGAATAATATAACTCTATACTAGAACGAGTTCGCACGCAGCACGCTGACGTGAGGGAAGTGAATTTCCACATAAAAACGTTTAAAACTCAAAATCAGTGTAAAAACATACATTTGTCCAATTCTTATTGAAATCTGAAAACATTGATTTTTTTGGCTGTTCTGATACTCCTGGTTTTATTTACTTGCAAATCTGGGAATACAATTTTGCGCATTATAAGGTAAGAGAAGGTCCAGACAGGCTTAAAAGTAGGCGTGAGGTTGTTGGGGATGATAAAAGTACTCTAATAAAGGAATAACAGGCTTTTCTAGTAAAAAACCCCCGTAAGACAACGTACTGTGTTTAGTCGATACACATTTTTTTTTAATAACTCGGTAAATATTTATGCTAGAATGACGAGAGAGGGCTTAAAACTTTTGCCTGTTTAAATCCCATGTTTTTACATGTATTTATTTTACATCTGGGGCCTTTCTGACCCTTTTTGGGCCCAAAAACTCGAAATTTGAAAGATTAATCCCCAAAAAAAGGGGTTTAGAGTTTTCCGATTGTTTTGCCCAACGAACTTGTCCAACTGATTACAGAAAGGAACGTCCCTACCAAATTAGAAGTAAATCGGACGAAAAATGCGACCGCTAGAGTGCAAACACACATATGTCTATATATATATATATATATATATATATATATATATATATATATATATATATATATATACATATATATATATATAAAATTTTGAACGACCCCCCAAAACGTGTTCAGGGGGTCACGTTAGGAACTTCTATGATGGTCCCGGGCTTAAGTTTCACCGTGCGGGTCATGCTAATAGTTCACTTTCCAAAGGAAATTCACTAATAATCAGTTTAGAGTTCGGTGTCAACATGTCAAGCGGTTGTGAACTATTGATAAATTTAAGTTTTAAGTTTTATCATAACGCTTCATTGATAACATATTGGTAAACATAATATACATTGGGAAAAAGTCTGGAATATATTTAATCATTACAAAAGTGTTAAACAATAACAATAACCTTTAATGAAACTTTGCAGTCATGTATTTGTCACTATAGACATAATCAACTCTAGAAACGTTGCGAGGTGGTATTTGCATTAAAACCTGACAAATAAATACAATACTGAACGAGCAATGAATGCAAAATGGATCTCAAAATCTTGCTCCAATCACGAAACTTGTTGCGTTTCTACCTGCTTCCAATATAGTGGATAAATGGCTAATTTTAAAGGGGGAAAATACCTAACGATTTCAGTGAGCAAAATTTAAATATCACAAATAATAATATTTCCAAAGAGGTCAAAATATTCAATATTTACGATGTTTATGGGTGAACTAGTTGTTACATCGAAATTATGCACACTGAAATCGCTGTGTATTTTTTTGCTTTTTAAATTGAGTCATAAATCAACGATTTCAGATAATTCCTTGAGGAGGGACAGGACTATGAAAGTTGTCATTGGCCTGAGGGAAGCACAAAGAAAAAACGATTTTGTTGCAAAAACAAAAAAATAGTTGCAACAACAAAATATTTTGGTTGAAATACGGACAACAACAATATTTGTTGTAACAACCAAATTATTTTGTTGAAAGTTATTTAGTTATAGCAACAACATTGTTCTTTATCCTAACAAAAAAAATATATTGTTGAATGAACAAAATGTTTGGTTGGTACGATGACTTAACTACAACTAATAAAGTTTCAGATACGATATTACATTACCATTGGCATAAATAGGCATTTTTATATTTTAGCTTTAGAAAAATGTTAGGGCAAAATTTTTGTTGGGAAAACAAAATGTTTGAACAATTCCATTTTGTTGTTACAAGCAAATGGTTGTGTTATTACTAACAATATATTTTGTTTCCTCAACGAAATAAACATGACAACAAATATTTGGTTGCAACAACAATACACTTTTTTCTGTGCACGTAGACGCAGAAAACTAGAGACTCTTCAATTAAAAAATGTCGATTTGTACCTCAGAAATCAATTGACAAAATACTTACCTCCAGAAAAACTCAAATTTCGATGGAAAGCTTTTAAAATTGAGGTTATGGAATTTCAAATATTAAACAAATAATCATAACAGCTGATCAACAGCAATTGAGCTTTCAAAGTCCCTCCAGTGGTGAAGTACCAGGTGAGTTTTCTCCGAGCAAAGCTCGGTCCTCGGCACCTTTAGCGAATTTCCCCTATAGGGAAGAAGCTATTACCGTAGCATGGTAAGACTTAAGCCCGAGACCATGATAACTTTTCATTTTGAGGTCCCCAGATGCCAAAAACACCATTAGTTCAAATTTTTATATATATATGTGTCCGTAAGCACGATAACTCTCGTAAAAAGTTCCGATCTTAATGAAATTTGGTACAAACGTGTAAAGTACCATTTATTTGAACGAGTTCGAAAACCAGACGAATCGCACCATCCAAAGGGGGGTTTTGTACCCCAAAAAATGGTTTTTTGGGGGTTTCCACATGCAACTTTTATTAAAATCAAATTTTAATTTTCACCTTTGAATTCAGCATAAAAAAACAAACAATTTGGTATCTTGATCATTGCTCCACGTCAATTGGTTACTGAGATATTGAAAGTGAAATTGAAATATTTCCACAGTACGTTGTCTAATGTTATTCTTATGGAGAAAAAGAAAAATTGTATATCTCGCTTATTTATGAGCATAAACTGACGAAATTTGGTATATGGCTTCATCTGGTTGTGGTTTATTGGTGTTTGCACAAAAAACATTTTCGCCTATGGTTCCCGTAGCAGCAAACCTAGGTACTCGGTCCCCATGTTATTCTTATGGAAAATAATTAAAATGTTATATATCGCTTATTTATGAATGTATATGGATGAAACTTGGTATGTGACTTCACTTAGCTGAGTTCTATTGATATTTGCATAAAAACCCATTATTTTGTGTTCCTTGTTGCAGCAAACCTGCGTACTCATCCCCAATGTTATTCTTATGGAGAATAATTAATATTTTAAATATCGCTTGTTTGTGAATATATTTATTATGAATCTTGTTAAGTGCCTTAATGTGTTATGTTATAATTCATTGGAAATTCGCTGAGTATGCAGGTTTGCTGCGACGGGGGTATTATAATACAGCTAGAGTACAGATAGCTCAGGCTTTTTGTGCTCGTGGCAACTTCGCTCGTTCAAGAGAAGAAAGTGGGCCGAGCACATTGCCCTTTCTTCTCAAGTTTTCTAAAGGCGGCGGCACGACAATGTTTACATTCTTGTACAACATTCGAGTATAGGCATGTCCTTAACGAAACTGGATTCCTCTTCGCAAGTACATCAGTAATCGTATTCTTTGTTGAAAAACAAATGGATTGCTGAAAAGGTCTGCGTCTGTATTGTTGATCTTAGAAAAGTCATCGTTGGAAGGTTTTATTGTATTTTCACACTTATATATTTTGCAGGAATGAACGAATTTCTAATAGAAAATTAAGGTAAAACAGGACGGTCATAGAGATTAGTCTATATTTTGGGTTCGAACTTTACTTAATATGTAAAATAATTTTGTTCATGTTAAAGTAAATAAATAACTTTGAGAAGCTAAGGCTAGTCTTCTAACAAAGTTTGTGTAAAATTACACAGACGCAGACGATTCAAATACAGTAATGATATTTTAAAATTATAAGAATGTATTTTTAAATAATCTTTCCCTATTATTTCTTTAATTCAATCTTCATTTACAATTTTTGATTAGTAAACTTATGTTTTCCCGATAATACAATATCGAAATAGTTAATTTACTAACTGTTACATCCAATCGATTCAATTATTGTTTTATGTTTTCCCAGAGAGTTTATCCATAACGACCATAACATTCCAAAAGTCAAATCACCATCACGACCCAATTTCTATTCTCCTTATAAATCACTAAGAAATACATCAATGACAGTTACTGCAATATATATTCCACAATATTGTACCCTGTAGGAAACAAAACTGTAAAAATACCTACGCAACTTAGTTTTTTGTTGCCGCTATGACAATAATTGTAGCGAGAGCTAAGGAAGTAAGGAAGAACTGATATTAGGATTTGGCTCTGTTGCCTCAGAGACTTGAGTAGAAATGACGTAACGTGAAAACCGGTCCTCCCCCCTCAACCCTCCCCCTTCTGCCCCACCCCTTCATAACCCAGTCCCCCTACCACTTATAATATCGAAAGAACCGTTTAGCGATGCGCGATGCGGCGATACGATACGTATCGACATCAAATATCGTATCACCGAATCGTATTGTGGTGAATCGCTTATATCGTGAGTTGTTTTTGACGTTCGTTCCACTCGATTTTCACTGATATCTTGTTGAATGGTTGAATAATATTGGGCTCCAGTCCTCTAGTCTACCTGCTTCTCCCAAGGGACCAAAGTCCTTCATAAAGACCAAATCGATGAATGATGGTTCGTTTAAAAGAACAACAAACGATTACTACTACAACTACAACTAGCGATTTAAGCAAACAGAATATCTATTACATATATAGTTCACCCATGATAAAAGCGTAAATAATGAACATTTTGAATTCTTTAGAAACAGCTATGGGCTTTAAAAGTTAACATTGGTCTTTGAAGGAAGAACCGCGAAAAGTTCCTTTACTGAAGCGCCCTTTTAAGATGTTATATCAATCCGATCATTTTAAATGAATGCTTGTTTCCAAATCTTGTTTAGGACAGCAACAAACTATAGATCTCCTGACAAAATATCGTTTCTACCTGATACGAATTGAAATACCGAAATTGACGATACGATGCGTACCGTTTCACGAAAAAAATCGAAATATCGCATCGTGGAGCTGTATCGCGATATTCGATACGTATCACACTAAAATGCTTTCAACCGTGAAGAACCCGTGTGGATTGTTGACTGTTGATGGTAGAGGCAGACAGGTAGACAGGTGTGAGTGATAACAAGTGCAACTGTCATCTTAGTCAGGTGTGTAAATACTCTTCTTAGATTTATATTTTTTCAAGTCTCTTTGTTCAGATTTAAAAGCGAATCTTCTTTTATATTTAAACAAATAATACTAGTTCGTTCTGTTCGTTCGATTTCTTAGTTATTATTTGTGTATAGATATTTTATATGTAGATTTAGGGTTCCCGGTTTTTGCTGTTTCAACGGGTCCACTGTTCGATGGTGTCTGAAATTAATTTAAATTGATTTGGAATAATTATGAGTTGCTGGAAAACCTAATGTTATCATCCAACTGCCTAGTAAGGCGTGTCTGTTGGCGGTTTATATATTTTTAGTATAAATTAACTCTGAAGATGTCCTAAAGGTGCAAAAGATACAAGTCGATTCAGTTAAAATATTTAAAATATAAAAACTTCGGAACTGTTTGTGCGGTCAGCCACGTTTTTTCATGTCCGATTTTACGATTGATTTTTTAAAGCGATTTTTCTCACGGTTTCGATAGAAATATATGGTTCCTCTCAGTAAACGCTCTACCTCACTGATTATTAAAATCCCCATGCAGTTCTTATTTAAGACAAACTACTGCTGTATTAGGCTCACAGTTTGTGTGATTTAAATAAATATTTATGAGAAATATTTCTAACTGCAGACTATATCACAGGTTCGAACTGAAATTTTGGTGCGATTTCCCCGTGGAATACGGGATACCGGCTGGTACAAAACGTTTTGTTGAAATAATTAAATTCAGCGCACGCGTCGATTTGGAGTAATTGATTTTACAACTAATACAAATTCAGATTTAAAAATTCGTTTTGTATAAATTTAAATCGAGCAGGTGAAAATTTTGTTTATTTACGATTGACACGCAGAATAAAACTTGCAATCTGCATATACTTGGATTTACATTCGGTATTCTTTTATTATTCTGTATACTTTAAATTAATTATTCATTCCACGACGATACAACATACAGAACGACAGATACAGAACAAAACTTCTAAATGCTGACTAAATTAAAATTGCTTCAAATGACAATGACCATAAATATAATATTATAAATAATTATTATATATTAATATTAAAACATTTTTCTGCGTATATTTGCTGAAAAATATTTTTCTCTGTTGTTTGATTACAAAAATATCCTCCAGTGAGGCTTCACGTTTTTACCCCAGATGAGACCTCTATATGTATTGAGTTCGTTTTCCTCAACCTTCCCTTTAAATAAATTTCAAATAGTCACATAAAAACCTGCAATTTAGTCTGTAAAATTAAGAGTGTAAATCCTATACTCTAATATGAGTAAGATTTGCTTGATTGCTTGCTTGCTTGCGACACGGATCTCAAAAACGGCTCCAACGATTTCCTTCAAATGTTCGAAATAACTAATTTCTGGGATAAAAATAAGTTCTAGACAGGCCTCATCCCCAGAAATATCAAATAATGTAAAAAAAACTAAAATGAAAAGTTAAAAAAAATTAACATTGGGCTTATGGAGTTTCAAATCAAAACAAAAGAATTGTAACAGCTGTTCATAATCAACCAGGGAACTGTCAAATTAATACTCATGTTTTTTATATTATTAACATGTGTTTTCTTGAGAGCAGAGATTGAAAGATTTGAGTGAAGATTACATAAATAGAGTAGTAAAATAAATCAAAGGGACATTGAGCTATATAACAACTGGAGTGACCTTAAAAATGTAGAAAAGAGTCAAATGAGTTATACAAATCTGATTATCAGTAGGGAGAAGTGGTGAAATATTACTCCAAGTCATCTAAACAAACTGACTGGCCTTCCCCCGAGCAAAGCTCGGCCCCCAGGTACTTATTATTATTAGGAACGGTTTAAACAAAATTTAGTTCATCTTGTATTTAGTTGTTCGAGAACCTGACGATGATTACTTTGTAATTGAAAGGCCTCGTTAAAATAAATTAAATGTTATTGATTCATGTATGTATTAATTTAAAATTTAGTTCCCCTAAAGAAAATTAACCAGAACAAATTCTATATAACTTTAAACTTCTGAATTCCTATTTAATTTTCCCTTACCGTTCCTATACCCCTTTTAAAACCTAAAGTCTCAAAAATCCCTAAGGTGGATAAAATCCCTTAAAAGGGACAGGAAACCCTCAAATGGACATTGGTTAGAATTGGTTGGAAACAGGTTAATGGACATTGCAGCGGAGAGGAACCCAGTAGAAGAAAGTTTATTAAGTGACTCACTCCCTAATCAAAATCGTTCCGCCAATATAACCCAGTGCACGGGCATTGAATGAACTTTCTTTGCCTTGTCGATTTTCTTCCCAATTAATTTATTCGGTAGGGCCGTTGAACTTTGAAGGTTCTTCTACACTAATGTTTATACTTCATTAACAATTGATGGAGCATTTCACCGTTGGTGAGTGCTAATTAACTCGAATTAACGACCTCGGGACGTATTTGATTTGTACACCTATTTTAATCTAGCCTGAGAGAGAGAGAGAGAGAGAGAGAGAGAGAGAGAGAGAGAGAGAGAGAGAGAGAGAGAGAGAGAGAGAGAGAGAGAGAGAGAGAGAGAGAGAGAGAGAGAGAGAGAGAGAGAGAGAGAGAGAGAGAGAGAGAGAGGAGAGAGAGAGAGAGAGGAGAGGGAGAGGGAGAGGGAGAGGGAGAGAGGGGGAGAGAGGGAGAGGGAGAGGGAGGGAGAGGGAGAGAGAGAGGGGGAGAGAGAGGGGGGAGAGGAGAGAGAGAGAGAGAGAGAGAATTCTTTATTTCGAGATCATGAAATGAGACCTGAAATGGCGTCAGGTAAAATCTAAAAAAATGGTAAGTCACTATATGTAGTAGTAAATAAGATAGGTTGTAGATGTCCTTTTCAATTTTGCTTGTCCTCCCAATTTAAGAACTCGTCTGTACTAACGGAGCTGCAACTCGAAAATGAGTACAGACAGTTTCCTTTAAATTATCAAAATATCAAATACCATTGTATGACACTTATAAGTAGTTTCCATTTTTATATTTAGCTCATAATATAATTTTAACGCCCATGTTTTATCTGGATATCAAATCTCAATTAAAATCAACAATCCGCTAATCAATTTTAAGTAAAAAATGGCAACTGTTCTAATTATAAAGAAAGTTGTACGTTATTGATAGATAGAGATTAATCTAAAGTGTCTTAACACTGAGGAACAATAGCTGAATCTGTTATCAGGGAGTTGAGGCCCACGTGTAAAAGGTAGAAGTGCCTTTTCACTGTATGAAAACCTTATCCGAAACGTTTTTTACCTTCTCCCCCTGTACTAGGAGAAAGTATCGTTTTCGTCAAAATTTTAGAATTTGAGTTACCGGTGGAAATATTAGTTTTAGTGCTCCCTGAACCCAAAAAGTGGCTTTAGCGGTTATATCTGTCTGTCTGTCTGCAGACCGAATTTGATCGAATTTGATATGTAAGTACTAATCCAGGGTATCTGTAGGCGTTTTTGCATTTTGGATTTTTAAGGGTAATTATCCCCAAAAAACAGCAACGAACATGAAAAATCAACATAAGAAAACAATTTTACGATTGTATTTCAAATTTGGTGGTTTATAGTGCATTAAGACTTATCAAATTAAACCACCCACTTCTCTGAAACAATTCGGGTTCAGAAATTACAGGACCTAAAAGGTCCCAAAATTCTTCTTTTTTCCATAAAACCCTAAATGTTACATACAATTTACTTATCCCCATTAAAAAAGGTAAAAACTAAATAAATTACCATTTTTAGTTATCATCCCATGACTAATAAATGCGGTGGAAATTTTCATTTTGTGGTAAACGCAGAACTTTGTCCAATGTTATTATTATGGGGAATACAACAATTACCATTTCTCTCTTATTTACTGATCAATTTTTTTAAAACGTAGTGTGCAGGTCTAGTTAACATGGACTAATAGGGAATACCCAGAATATGTTACCAACTAACCCTGAGGGGAGGAAAAAGCTTTTCCCCTCTTAAAAGTATAATTTTGTGTCGCAAATAATTCTGCAGGGCCTCAAAATAGAAGGTATTTAGGAGGTTATTTCTGAAAAAAATATCATTACAAGATTTGTTATACATGCTACCGCACACTTTATATTCTATAGTAAATATAAAGTAATTTATTGATTAACATTGTGCTAAAAAAGAGAATGTTTGTGTTAGTTTCCTGAAATCGTTTATTAAGTTTTAATGTTAATATTATGGAGCTCTTTTATTGTCTCGGCTATTCACTACTCATACTAGCAGGTGGCTGTACCCCGCTACTCTTGTTTGTACATGTGTAATTACAATCCATCAATCTCAACTAGGACAGCAGCATGTGGAATATCGATTTAAATGTTTTTCGCAACAGAGTATTGAACAACGAGGTGTTTCTGTTATCGTTTGCTTCAAACCCTTATTTAAGGTACGTCTCTAAACCATTTCTAGTATTAAGAGCCGGCTACCCTGTCGGCCATATTGGTTTTATCGCCCATTAAAATAATGTTAAGTTCAGACCCCAATTTTTCGCTTATCTCTTGAGATTTGATTTTGGTGTCAATTGAAAGATATTCTTATCGCGGGTGATTATTGTGGAAGATATTTTGAAAATGAATTATAGTATTTAATAAAAAATGTAATTTTTTAAGTTTGACAATTTTTTCCTGGTAATGTGTAACACTTATACGAATTTTTACTCGCAAAACTCACTCTTTACTTTATTTTGAGTAGTAAAAAACTACCTAAACCAGAATGAAAATGAAATAAAAATGTGGGTCCTAATGTTTAGTTAGCATTGCGCTTATGGAGAATCAATCCAATATGACTGACGGGGAAGCGTGGCCTTAAAGGTTCAAAGAAATCGAAAGTGTAAATGCAAATTTTATCGCATGATTTATGATTTTTGGTTTATGAGTATCAAAATTGTATTACAGGATGAAATTTCTATGATTGATATTGGACTTACAGGATCAGTTCTCGAGCATTTTGGAAAAGTCGCAGATACGCCCGAAAATAACTTTAGGGAAAATACAGTTTGCCCCAAATATGAGACGAGGTGGTAATAATTTGTGCAGTACAAAGTTCACGAGATAGATTTCCTCGGTTCTATTATAAATGCCTCTGGCGGGATTTCCTCGGTTCTATTATAAATGCCTCTGGCGGGATGGCTTCATCTTTCCTTTCTCTTTCGCCGCATTACATTCTGGGCGTATTCAGATTATTATACCTGACCATCCCAGTCACACCGTAAATATTTATCGGGGATAAAATTGCATTTGTTTGTTCTGGATTCTGTGGAGAAATTGATTTAATTTTACGACTAAAATGTGCAATGTCTTTCCGAACTCCGAATTTATTATTAATTTTGTATTCACTGTTTTATTAACGTACTAGCTGTTACCCGCGGCTTCGCTCGCGACAAATTAAAACACATTAAAAATATTAACTGGCCAGCAAAATCTTTGTTTAGTTTCACCATATGATTTCCTTTGCCATAGCTGAAAAACTAAAGCTGGTAAATTTATAAATGATATCCCTCCATAAGATTTTCATTGGAACCCATAGGACCCGTAAGGTGGAGCTCTAAGGTTAGATGTGGACATTATCAGGTCTATATGTTAATATGATATGCAAGCTATGTTCATACTCAAATTTAGCTTAATAGGTCCAGTAGTTTTTGCGTGATGGAACTCTAAACATCCATCCAAACTACTAACATTTTTAATATTAGTAGGATAATAATAGGGGCGACTTGTCACACATCGTTGTAACAGACGAGTATCAAATTTGGTTAGCTCGATGGAAGAAAATAAATATATGCTTTCTATACATACATATTTTCTAGCACAGTATTTTGAAGTTATAAAATGTTTGATTAACTTTTCGTAAGCTATAACAAAATTAGTTTAAATGGAGACTGATAACAATTAATTTGTATAATTCTGTTAGAAAAACTAACACATCAGATATTTGTTGTACACATCACATAATGAATGTATGGGAATGTATAAGTGTTCAATGAAAAATGACAACCGAAGAGCACCACCAGGTAATGACGGAGTTTTCTAAAGCTCCGCAAGTAAAAGAATTACTGGTGAAACTTTCCTCATTAGGAAAGCATTTAAGATATTTTAAGAGTTTGCTTCGTTAGCATTGCGTCATGTGTTCTTAAAATCAGTTTTGCTTACTTTGCATTACCGTCTGGATGTGGATTGACTCACGGTTATCGCCTCTCTAGGTGTCAGACGAGGGGGGGGGGCTGAGGAGGGGGTGCGGGGGGGGGGTTGGAGGAAATTACCCCCGACCACCACTATTGCCTGGACAATTATCTATAATTTATAAATGCAATTGTTAACTGTTGTCTAAATTAAAACATGTAACTTCAAGTCATTGAATGTTATAAGGAGGCTTCAGCTTTATTGTAATTTGTAAAGATACGTTATTCAATTTATTGTCGTACAGGGGGTCAGCTACGAAATGTTTGGTGTTTCTACCTGCTTCCTCCATAATGTCATATCCTTCGCGTCCCTACTCTAAAGATTGTCCGATATTGTTGATATAGCTCATTTTGCAGAACAAAAAAACCTAGTGATTTCAGTGAGCAAAATGTCGACATCACTAATAATAATCGTCCAATAAAACCAATGAATACAGAGTCTTATAAAAAGAACAGCTCCCGTGTTAAAAATTCTGTCGCTTATTTGAAGTTGGCACGCTGGAAATCCGTAGTTTTGCGCCCCGCCGCTGTGAAGCGCCTCTAGCACTCCAGACCAGTACCGAAAACACGAGATGTTGCTGTGGCCTAGGTCCCTTCGCTCTTGCAGTAGAGCAGGGTTGGATGTATTGGTGGTCGGGGGGGGGGAGGAGTGGCTGGCTAGATAGCGCGCGTTGCCTCGTGGCCGAGCGCAAAACTAGCACGGCAAGTTTCAAAAATACTGACAGACTCTGGCCCATAAGACGTGTTCTTCTTATAAGACTCTGTATTCATTGATAAAATTAGTTTTATCACTCCTAATACCCCCATACCGATTTTTGATTCTGATGGTACATCCTCCTAAGCTTACAATGCACAACATTGCCATCCCAATACTGGATTTAAATAGAACCAGGTGCATCAGAACAACCAAAAAACTGAATATTTTCCATTTTGCTAAAAATGTCTCAAATCTTTGTTTAAACCCGTTATTTGATTTTTTTAAATTTTTATTGAGGAAATACACTTCCCTAACGTCAGCGTGCTGCGTGCGAACTCGTTTTATTGGAAGGTGGGGATGTTTTTCGCACACCCCTGCTCCCGCAGGGGTTGTGTAGGACTCCTCCAAGAGAAGGTTACCCACCTCCCCCTCTAAAATGAATGAGGATGAGATAGGAGGGCGTCCACAGCATGAACGGGTGATCCGCTGTGACTATATTGACGATCAGGTATTGGCTAATTCAGAAAAAAAAACATTGCTATAGTTAGAAATGACGTGACGTCTCCCGTCAACCGCACGGCTGCTCACTGTCGAAAGTCGAAGTTCTTCTTCTTCCCTGAAAATCTCTCCGCTGCACCACAGTGAAACGAATTGCACTTTGTGCTGCTGGTCGGTGGTGAGGGGGAGAAGTGAGGTGGTCGAGAGGCGAAGGCGGGTAAATTGACCTCTCGCTCCCGCCAACCCACGGATCAGCTGATCGCGTCGTCGGCTTTCGGCAGACGCCGCCTACAAGCCAGTTACATTTCTCTGTTACTTGACCTTTGGCGTTGAGTCTACTGAACTCACTTGCACTATAACTGCTGTTGTGTGTGTTATCTTTGGTAGTACTTGGAAGCTGATTTGTCAAAATGAAGAACACATTGTAATTGTGCTTGAAGTTCAAGGACAAATTATCGATAGTTTGAATGATATATCAATTATTGTGTTTTATGGTGACCGATATTAGCGAAACTAAGCTCATTAAAATATTGCCTAATAAAAGTTATTTTTAAGTTTTAAAATTGTTGTTCGTATTAAACATAAGTGTAAAGATTTAAATGTTGTATCCTTCTTTGTACAACTAATTTAAATGTTTAATCAAAACGATTAGTCTGTGAATGGTGATAGTCCATAGCACACATAGTCGTTATCTTGAGTGTTTACAAAAAATATGAGTGCAAATTCATTTTATAATCAGTAGTAATGTCAAAATAACAAATGTCATTTTTTGATAACTATTATCTCTATTTTATTTCTCAGAAGTTTCTGATTGAGACGAATATCACATGAACATGATATGAGGTCCTGATATATGCTATTCAGTAATAATTTAGCCTAGTAAGAACAATAATAAATTATAACATTTATTTATTAATCATACAATTTGTATTATTACTATTATTATGTATTGTTTTATCATTGCATTTATAACGAAATAAACAAATAAAATAAAACAAAGGGTTGGTTGATACGATTTTAATTGTAAGGTATCCACTCAAAGTACAGTGTTAATATTTTAATTTTTTTCTCCCCAAATATTGATGGATATGTGGTATTTTGGTTGAGATATACCATCTTTTAATTCATATTTCTTGCAAAATTCCATTTTTGGTTAAAAGTTTAAGTTTTCAGACTTGTATAAGATTTAATTTAATAATAATTTCAGTGTTTTAACCGTAGTTATCCCCCCCCAAAAACAACAGAAATTAATTTTTTTTGGCATGAACATTTTTAAAGTTATGGAAATTTGTTCAATGATCTTGATCGTCGCCACATACAATTAAGCACAATTAACTAAAAAATGGTGTTTACTATCACACTAAAGAAAATTTAAGTAAAATTCACAAATACAAAATCCTATAAGAATGATAATAAATTATAATAATACGATTTCAAAAAACTTGGTTCAATATTCCCTAAAGTTTGTAAAATCCCAAAAGTATAGAAAAGAAAAATAAATACATCTGAGTTGTTCACTTTTCCTACGATTTCCTTCACGATTTTGTAACACATTAACAAAATCATTACAACTCAAGGTAACATTAATGCTCGTGTAAGAAATTCATAAGTCATACAACAATTTACCGAGAGAATACTTTTTAGTCTGCTAAGCTCTTAGTTGTATCTAAATATAATCTATATTTATGTCTAATCCATCACTAAGGCGATATTTTTGTAACAGAACTCCCCCTACGTTGCTTCTGAAATGATTTCAACGATTTGTATCAAACAATTTGCCTTGATCTGTTTGTTCAAAGTGGTGTATCAATTGTTAATACCCACATGCTGAGGAATACAGGCCACGAGGCCACCTTCAAAGTTTTGTGTTTCACCCCATCAAATTCAACTGCATTTAAAAAAAAACTTGTTATGCAAAAAAAAGTATTTGCAACATTAACGTATGTTAAGAAATGAATATAAATACAATACCGCTGGAATGGCAACACAATCTGTTAATTTCCTACAATAACTAATTATTTTATTATATTACAATATGGTTCACTAGTAGGCTATTACGATAGTACAACACTATTATACATTTAAATATTTTTCAGTTTAAACTACAGTATTATCACGTTTTCATATAAATAAAATCGTTCCTGTGGTAATCCGACCTATTTTCTCTCTCGACCATGCTCTTGGTCCTATTGGTGACGGATTAGCGGAGTTGTTCTGTACGAGTTATTAGTGGCATACAAAAGCTGAGTAATAACATTGCAAAAATAACGTAAATAAAATAACATCTGGAATGGCAACAAAATATAAATTTCTAAGGAAATACTCAAGTTGGGCAATCACATAATAGAAATAATGTTGGTGACGGATTAGCGGGACTCTACTGTATTATTACGTACTATTACAGTACAACTGAAGCAAAAATACATTTATGGATTTATTTTTCAGCCAGAATGGGACTAGCAGTGGTAGTGGTTTTGGCGATCTGCTGCTCCGTCGTTGTTCGAGCTCAGGACACTTGCTATGCCTACAACAGCAACCCCTACCTGGACTTTGGCACCAAGACAGCTTATGAACATGCGTACAACAAGAAAGGCATTCAGTCTGTCCCAGGTATGGCGTCCCTTTAGCCTAGTCTCTGTAGGGCTTTAAAAAACCTGCTTAAAATCCTAATAATATTATAAATGTGAAAGTTTGAATGTGTGTTTGGATGTATGAATTTTTGGAGTTCCATCATGCATAAACTACTGGACTGATTACCCTAAAATTATGCATGGATATAACTTACATTTCACATTAACATACAGACCTGTTAATGTCCACATCCAACCTTAGGGCTCCTCCCCACAGGTCCTCTGTTCCAATGCAAATCTTATGGGGGGATACCATTTATAAAATTACCAACTAGTTGTCTGTCAGTTAAGGCAAAGGAAGTCAGATGGTAAAACTAAACAAAGATTTGATAGTGCTGGTCAGGTTATTTTTAATGTGTTTTAACTTGTCACGAGCAGAACCGCGAGTAACAGCTGGTATCTTATGTTAAAGAATCTGTGTTTTATTACCGAAATGTTCTGAGACAACCACAAAATGAATTTTGATGATTATTTAAAAAAATAAAGGTAATTTAGAGTAGCCGGGATTGTCGAAGCCTGAATTTAAATTTAGGGTTTTAATTTTGTGCAAATTTGATTTTAATTTTCAAAAAGTCTAGCAGCTAACTTAACCATAATAATACGGTGTAAACAAGGAGTTCTATTGGGAGTACTGGAGACAACAAGATGAACACAATTGCGAGCCGTTCTTTGCCAAGTTTTGGTGAGGCAAAGAACTACTCACTGAATCGAACGAGTCGACGATGTGAATCAAACTTGTCATATTTCATGGCAAGGGTAGATAAATAAATCAAACAAACAAGTCAATTTTCTAACTTGTATTACTTTTATTCCAGTGATTTTCAAGAGTAGAATAACTTACAGGAATAAAACATCCAATCAGGATAGTTCAAAGAACGAGAAATTTGCCTCACCAACCTGTACCAACCTGACAGTCAGGTTACCTGTACTCAGTGTACCAACCTGACAAAATCCTGAAGAGAACGTGGACACCCCCTCGCCATGAACTTTTATCTCTTTCTTACAATCTCAAAAATGGCTATTAGCTTGGAGAAGAGTAAGAAATAGTTTTCTTTCAACTCCGCTAAGAAATATATAATATTGATAAAGATGATTTAGATGTTGAGGGTATGAATGTATGAAATGTATTAGATTTATAAGTCATCAAGGTTGATAAAACTGCAAACTAATGACAAAGAAACAAACAGCTTTATTATTTCCTTATAAAAAATATTTAATATACAGAGTTCAACTGTCTGATAAAGGTGATAAACGACACCAGGAAATTGATAAGGAATTGTTGTTCCCAAAATTGTCAGCCAGCAGGTATTTGTGAGAAGCAAACAGAAAGGCAGGCTACAAGATAACTGCTGATGTCAACATTGGTAATAAAAGCGAATAAGGTAAATAACCAAAGAACATTTGAACTAAAACGAGTTCGCACGCAGCACGCTGACGTGAGGGAAGTGAATTTCCGCATTTAAAACTTTAAACAATCAAACATCGGGTTTAAACAACGGATTTGTACCATTTTTAGCAAAATGGAAAATATTATATTTTTGGCTGTTCTGATACCCCTGGTTCTATTTAAATCCAGTATTGGGTAGGCAATGTTGTGCATTATAAGCTTAGGAGGAGGTAGCATCAGGATCAAAAATCGGTAAGGGGGTATTAGGAGTGATAAAACTATATCAAGATATGAAAAACAGCCTTTTCAATATAAAATTACCTTAAGACAACGTACTGTGTTTACTCAAACTTTATTTTTTTAATAACTCAGTGAATATTGGTGCTAGAATAATGGGAGGGGTCTTAAAATTTCCGCCTCTTTAATTGCCATAACCTAATATGCATTTATTTTACATTAGGGGCTTTTCTGACCCTTTTTGGGCCCAAAAACCCAAAATTCAAAATTTAAAATCCCGAAAAATTGGGGTTAGGGTTAACCGATTATTTTGCCTAACGAACTTGTCCAACTGATTATAGAAAGGAACGTCCCTACCAAATTTGAAGTAAATCGGAGAAAAAATGCGACCACTAGAGTGCAAACACACTATAACATTTTGAACGACCCCTCAAAACGAGTTCAGGGGGTCACGTTAGGAACTTCTATGGTGGTCCCGGGCTTAAGTTTCACCGTTCGGGTCATGCTAATAGTTCACTTTCCATAGGAAATTCACTAATTATGCTTCAGACACCAAATTGTATTTCAAATTTTAATAATCAAGTTGTTTTACGTTATGTGAATATTTTTAGATGAGTATCTAATAATTGAAACTTTTATTGTTAATTGAAATGAACTTTGATTGTATAAATGTCTTGACTTAGTATTTACTGAATTTGGTAATGGATATTTTCCTTAGGAATAAATCAATAATTACAAAAATAAATTTACATCAAGGATGAAGATCTTGGATGGATTTAGTATATTCTTAATTTGTTTAATTGGTCAGTCAATTTATAAAGTTTAAAACTACCATCACTTTAAGTTTACTTAAAACCATAGACAAGATATAGTCAATGATAAAACTCTTAATCACCTAACTTTTAATTAATTCTCAAGGGTGTTTTTTTTATTGGTAGACCATATCTACCTTAATATTTCATCAAAACCAATAACTGAGTAATTATTTTAGAAGATACTTTCACCGCCAAGTGAGAAAAATAAGCAAATAATTCAAAACCATAAAAATTAAAAACGAGTTTGCACGCAGCACGCTGACATGAGGGAAGTGAATTTCCACATAACAACTTTTAAAACTCAAAATCAGTGTAAAAACATATATTTGTCCAATTTTTATTGACATCTGAAAACATTGATTTTTTGGCTGTTCTGACACTCCTGGTTTCATTTACTTGCAAAGCTGGGGATACAATTTTGCTCATTATAAGGTTAGGAGAAGGTCCAGACAGGCTTGAAAGTAGGCGTGAGGTTGCTGGGGATAATAAAAGTACTCTAACAAAGGAATAACAGGCTTTTCTAGTGTAAAACCCCCATAAGACAACGTACTGTGTTTAGCCGATATACATTTTCTTTAATAACTCGGTAAATATTTATGCTAGAATGACAAGAGAGGGCTTAAAACTTTCGCCTTTCTAATTTCCATCTTTTAACATGTATTAATTTTACATATGGGGCTTTTCTGACCCATTTTGGGCCCAAAAACTCGAAATTTCAAACATTAATCCCCAAAAAATGGGTTTAGAGTTTTCCGATTGTTATGCCCAACGAACTTGTCCAACAGGTTATAGAAAGGAACGTCCCTACCAAATTTGAAGTAAATCAGACAAAAAATGTGACCGCTAGAGTGCATACACATATATATATATAAATACATATATATATATATATATATATATATATATATATATATATATATAAAATTTTGAACGACCCCCCAAAACGTGTTCAGGGGGTCACGTTAGGAACTTCTATGGTGGTCCCGGGCTTAAGTTTCACCGTGCGGGTCATGCTAATACAGTAGTTCACTTTCCAAAGGAAATTCACTAATTAATGGGTGATTCTCAATTGTTTATTTATCAATGTAGTGGTGGCACCATGTTACAGCGACAATTTAAACTAACTCAGAACAGGTGTGTCAACGCACACGGAAAATTATAATTTATTACATTTCTTTGACGTTTTGCAAGCAACAGCCTTTGGTTTATTGTTTAAGGCCTTTTCACACCGGCGTACTGGACGTCCTGGACGTTTGGGACATCCAGGACGTCCGGTACGCGCCCCTTTCACACCGCCCAGCAACGTACCAAACGTCCACTTGTTCGCTCATGAGGACAGGTGATCAGTCAAGTGCCACCTCTCACTCAGTGTCCGAAGTTTCCGTATTGACTGAGCTGCACTTGCAAAAAAATGATCAAGTTCATCTGGTTGGGGTTTAGTGCGTTTTCTTTCCTCTTTTCCTTTCATGAAGCTTAAAACCTTGTCAACGCCCTTTGTTGGCCGATGTCACCGTTCTTTAGGTGTTCCTTGATCGGTTGTTTGTGTTGATTCAACCTCGTTTGTTTCAATGCGTAAATGATCATCAGAATCGAAATCGTTCTCTTCGCCAGTATCTCTGAGTGTAATCCCTTGCTGAGGAGCGTCTGTGGATAAGTGCTCTTCATCTTCATTTAGGTCTGTCAACGGAACATTCGTGTTACTCCTAAAAAAGGAAGACATTATTACTGTCTTCCATATAATATTTATTGTATTACTGCATATTATTAGTGCATCATGTTCAAAGAAAAAGTAAATAAAACCCCCGTCGCAGCAAACCTGCGTACTCAGCGAATTTCGAATGCATGTATATGTGTCTCACTACCACAAAAAGCTACTTACCAAGTTTTTAATAAATACTTGCATAAATAAGCGGTATATAACATTTTATTTATTATCCATAAGAATAACATTAGGGCTGAGTACCCATGTTTGCTGCAACAATGTAGCCAAACAAAATTTCTTTCGTCATACTGCTTCATAGCTGTTTTCAGCACATGCGTTGAGATGCTAAAGTTGTTATTTTTACTCCTATAGGATTGACAGCTGATGACCTCGACTGCTGCGTTCTTCATAACCTAGTCCCTGTATATTTCTAGGGTTGTGTCCCAGATTACAGAATGACCACGAACTTCCTCCAACAACGCTTCCATGGTACAAACGCACAGAACACCAGCAACAACAAACACACTGCAGATGACACGGGGTTTTGCAAAAATGAGCGGGAGCGGAGCATGTGGTTCTGAAGTGTTCATTGCGCATGCGCTAGGCCGTGGACGGGCTGGACGTTTGTGGAAAATCACTCGCCGAGCGATCCTCAGAAAACCGTCGCGGACGTCCAGGACGTCCGCAACGTCCTGGACGCGCGGTGTGAACTGTCTCATTTGATAGCATGGACAGCGATTTATTTTGACAAAAACGTACCAAACGTCCAGGACGTCCAGTACGCCGGTGTGAAAAGGCCTTTAGGTTGTAAAATGTAAAATTATCACCTCCAAACCACACACCTTATAACTAGACAAGATAAGACACTAAAATTATGAGAAATTTACATTATACATTGGCCTTGTGAAGAATGGACTTTTTTGAAGACTTTGTCTTCCATCTCTGATTCTATTTTCATTTCTGACACATCAGCTTTGTACTAACCGGGTAGCATTTTGGTTCAGCGCTCACCCCAACATCTGCTTTGCCAGATGACACTTATTAAAATCTTGGAAATGTTGTTAAGATTCTACGCTGGATCCTGCTGCCATTTTTTACTGGGCGATTAGTTATGTTCTCTTAAACGAGCTTGACCTTAGATGGTTTTACCATTTCTTATCAAACTCTTTAAAAATATCACTGATGTTAATAAATTGAGTCTACCATGTTGAAGCCAGGATTCTCAATATATAGTACTGTATTTTAAAGAGAATAAAGTTTCTTGATTCTTGATTTTGCAAAAAAAAACGGGACATTTTAGAACCAACGGGACCCTCCAAAGCTTGAGATAACAGGACCTCACATAGATATAGTTCGGGTCACAGTGCTTGGCATCTGGTTAGCATATGCTCTGGAATGACTTTTCGCCTCTATTTGGCTTAGTACCGTTAGTGTTACAGTCTAATTTTGTCAACAGAAAGAAAAAAATCACTTATTTAATAATAAAACATTTGTTTTGGTTATTTTTGTTAATGTCTACTTTTATTTACGAGAAATATCAGTAGTTTCTCGCCTTTCCCATGCGCCAAGTACCTTGAACTGAACTGTACCTGGTTTATTTTCAATAATCAATATTGACATAGGCAATGGGGAGGGGTGGAAAGGGGGTAGTTGCCCCACCAATAATTTGGAGGAAATATTATTATAATATATAAAAAGTCACAATAATCACGATCACGATAAATTTTTGTCCTTCCAATCAAAATGCTGAAATTACGCTGAAATTGGTACATCATCATTGTGTTAATAGGCAAGTACAAAACTGTCCCTCCTTTTTTCTCAGCGTGTGTGTATCGTAGGAGAAGTTCATGCATACTGTTGGAAAGGTATTGTAATGTAGATGTGCAGAAAACCCTTATAATTTACATCCGCCCTCAGGGCTATGCCCCACAGGTTTTCAAAGTTTCAATGTTAATCTTATGGAAGAACAGTAATTGATTAATTGTTAATTTCAAAGCTGGTATATAATATAACAAATGCTAGCACAACAGCAAGAACAGATGTTTCCGGACTAAAAATTAAAAAATCTACTGCCTACTGGAAAGGTAACGCCCTTTTGTTATCCGTTTTACCTCCATATTAAAAACACATACCCTGGGGGAGTGTGAGAGGGGGAGAGAAAGAGGTTATTTGTGAGTTCAGCATAATTATACTGGTTCAAATGTTTTTTGTTTAATTGCTTGTGCAGGATGTGGCAAAACACTCTTGCAAACAACCATTATTTGCTTTGGGTTTACGTATAATTATTTTTGGTCAATTTTATTTTTGAGCGATCGCTAATTTACCTTATATCGAATGTTCCTATGGCTTGTGCTAGTAACTCTGTTGTTTCTCCAGACTGTCGCCCCGTCCAGTTGTGGTTGGTTGCGCGACACGGAACTCGCTGGCCGAGCGCAGACGACATTTCTGAGTTCTCTCAACTCAACGACATTAAGAACCATGTCATCTCCAACTTCAACGCCAACAGTAAGTTATACTGTTCCATACTGAGTTGTTGTACATCTGTACCTGTTTGATGTTATGAACACGTTGATGTAATTATTATTGTTGACGGTTGATATGAATAATAGAAAAGAATGAGATCTTAAACCAAGGTTTTATTGAGCAGAACAAGACATTACTGAAGCATAATAAACAAATACAATATGATTATAAAACTAAATAAAACATGATAACTTAAACAGCTGTTAGTAAAATTCTATGACATTCTTCCTCTCTAGGGTTTGGGAACGTAATCGCGAAGATAAGCAGGAAAGCGATGGGTATGTTGGCTGCGACGTAATGACTGAGTTTGTGGTTCTTCATTTTCCATTTGATAACGGTTTTCTGGTCTTTCTTTGATGTGAGGTGTTGGTGGATCTTTTGAGGGCTCAGAATTTGAATGGATTTGGACCGGAGTTTCTGTGTAGTGACTGATGGTTTCTTGTTCAGGCCTAACGTTTTCGTTTTCGCCAGGCAAAGAAATAGTCATCTCTTGTCCAACTGGTGCCAGGTGTCTTGTAGACACTGTAGTCTCTCTTCCGTCTGGCAGCTTTACATGGGCATACTCAGAATTGGCTTCCATTAGAGTAACTTCATCCACGAGTGGTTCATACTTTGAGTGTCGTACTTGCCGTTTTAAAAGTACAGGACCAGGTGTCAGTAACCATGTTGGTGTTGATGTACCATAGGTTGATCGGCGTACATGACTAAACATGCGTTCATGAGGAGTTGTATTAGTCGAGGTGCATAACAATGATCGAATTGAATTGAGAGCTTCAGGCAAAACATGTTCCCAACTTCGTGAATCAATTTTTAAGGACTTCAATGCTAACTCGATCGTCTTCCAAATAGTGCCAACATACCGTTCCGCCTGCCCGTTTCCTTGAGGATTGTAAGGTGTTGTGCGGCTTGAGGCTACACCACACGAATCAAGAAATTCCTTCAATTCTCTAGACATAAACGATGAGCCACGGTCAGAATGAATGTAACCAGGTGTACCAAAAACGGAAAATAGATTTTTCAAAGAAACAATAACAGATTGCGACGAAAGGTCTTGACAAGGGTATGCAAAGGGAAAGCGTGAAAACTCGTCAATTATTATCAAAAGGTATTTGTTTCTTGTATTTGAAGGCAAAGGTCCTTTGAAGTCTATATTCAAACGTTCAAAAGATTGTGTGGCTTTGATTAGACGGCCTTCGTGTTTGAAAAATCTAGGTTTAACCTGTGCACAAACTCGACATGACGAAACCACTCTGCGTATTTCCTCGAGCGAATAAGCCAAGTTCTTGCTACGAGCATAATGATACAGACGGGTCTCGCCTGGATGGCACAGACTTTCGTGTATATCTGTGAGTTTCTTCAAAGAAATCTCGGAGGTGGCAGAACAATAGCGAGAAAAGGCGTCAGCTGCTTCATTTTGATTGCCCGGTCTATAAATGATCTCGTAGTTGAAACAAGATAGCTCGAGTCTCCAGCGTAGGATCTTTTCATTTTTAACTTTACCAAAATTAGAAGCATTGAACATGAACGAGACTGACTTTTGGTCAGTAATAAGCTTGAAGTACTGTCCCATTAAATAATGCCTCCACTTCCGGACGGCCTCGATGATAGCGTACGCTTCTTTTTCCACAGCGGAGTGGCGTTGCTCAGATGATGTCAACGTTTTAGAGAAAAATGCGACAGGACGGCCATTTTGTCGTAATGTAGCTGCAATAGCATGCTTGGATGCATCAGTTTCTACAACAAATGGTGATTTAGGATCAATGGATGATACCACGGCATCTTCAATGTCCTTTTTCAAAGACTGAAATACTGATATGGCATCGGGGCTAAGAGGAAGATTACCGTGTGTCAAGACATGGATTTTCTCTGAGAAACGTGGTATAAAATTTGCATAATGAGAAAACATTCCAAGAGCTCGACGGAGGAATGATGTGTCCTTCGGAATAGGTAGATCTCGCAATGGTTTCAAACGTTCAGGGTCGGGTTGAATCGATTTGTTACTAATGACATATCCTAGTAAGTGAATTGTTTGTAAAGAGAATCTGGATTTTTCCATGTTGATAGTTAAGTTGTATTTAGACGCTGCTGTCATAAATCTCTTCAAATTTATGTCATGTTCTTCTTGAGTGTTTCCTCCGATTGTTATGTCATCTAGATAAACCTCAGTACCTTCTAGTTTTTGGTCATCGATTATTTTTCTCATCTGCCTTTGGAACGCAGGGACGCCATTAGTAACCCCAAAAGGAATTTGCTTAAAATGAAAGAGCTTTCCACAAGCTTCGAACGCCGTAAACAGCCGATCTTCCTCACGGATGGGTACCTGATGATATGCACTTTTTAAATCAATTGTACTAAATACTTGATAATTAGCTACTCTGTTGATGATATCATCAATCCTTGGTAATGGGAAGGCATCCAAAGTGGTGTATCGATTGATCGTTTGCGAATAATCAACAACCATTCGCCTTTTGTGATTCTCATCAGCGACTACCAAGACCTGTGCTCTCCAGGGCGAGAGGCTTTCTTCAATAACCCCTTCTCTTAATAACTTATCGATTTCGATGTCAATGAACTTAGAATCTGAGAAAGAATGACGACGAGACTTAACAGCTATAGGCTTTATATCTGGAGGGAGGTTAGGGAAGAGAATGGCAGGTTCCAAGTTTGCTACTGCCAGAGAGCAAACTTCAAGTGGTTCCTGGTTTCCACCAAACTGAATATTAAGAGAGGAGTGGCGAACTAGTATATCATGACCAATAATGATATCTGAACAGAGATCAGAAAGTACATTGAGTCGGACAGAATCATATGAATGTCCTTTTATCTTCATGTTGACAATACACTCACCCTGAGTTGACGAGCGCAAGGATGTGTTGGCCATTGAGACTTGAATGCCTCTAGCTTTATTGACATTAAGATTTAATCTTTGTGATAAAGCCTTACTAATAAAGCTAGATGAACTGCCAGTGTCAATGAGTGGTTGCACGTTTACTCCATTAAGTTCTACAGTTAGTAGAGCTTTTGATAGACAAGATGCTACACTAGCTATACAGTCATGATTAGTGGAAGATGATATACCTTTTACTTTCAATGACGATTGTTGGCAGACATTTTTAAAGTGACCCTTCTTACCACACTGATGACAAACCGCATCTCTTGCTGGACAGTTGATCCTCAAATGCTTACGTTGCCCGCAGAAGTAACATGGAGTTTTTACGGCAGCTGCAATGTCATCTGACCCACTTGACCGATTTACTATCACTTCTGCTGCATTTTCTTTCATGAAGTTAATCATTGGCGGATCTTGGAAGAATCTACTCTGGTGCTGAGCTAATTACAACGATCTTGCTTGGGTAAATGCATCATTTAAGTTGAGGTTTGGACTTTCTAGTAGTCGCTGTCGGACAGTTGAATCAAGTAAACCGGCAATGAAAGCATTGCGGATGCAATCATTTCGATTAACTTCTGCTGAAACTGACTTGAAGTTGCATTGCTTGCTCAAAAGTTTCAGTGATTCTAAGTATTTGCTAACTGACTCTCCTTGGATCTGTTTTCTTGTTGCTAGTTGATGTCTCGCAAAAACTTCGTTGACAGGTTTGATAAAAACATTCTTCAGTATTGTTATTGCATCATTGTAGTCTTCTGCCTCGCTTATGTATTCGTATATGGATGGTGACACGTGATTAATAAGCAACTGTAGCTTTTCTTGCTCATTGGCCTGACTTGTGATAGTAAAGTTCTGAAAGGTACAAAACCAGTGTTGATAATCTTGAAGTGCTGAAGTGGATTTTGGATCTATGTTTAATCTTTCAGGCCTTAATAATCTCTCCATGAATTTGCTTGCTCAATAAATTGATATGAATAATAGAAAAGAATGAGACCTTAAACCAAGGTTTTATTGAGCAGAACAAGACATTACTGAAGCATAATAAACAAATACAATATGATTATAAAACTAAATAAAACATGATAACTTAAACAGCTGTTAGTAAAATTCTATGACAACGGTGTTGTATGTCTCTCTTTGCTTTTGGACAAATTTGAATGTCTAGGAATCAGAGGGAAATCTCATACTGATTTTGTCTTTCTTGCTTGGTCGTAGCCAGACTGTTAGAATTCAATTTAAGGATAAATTTGGGTGTTTGCGAAACCAAGAGTCATGTAGGAGCCAGATTGTTTGCAAGATTTTAAAGAGATTAGTGGTAAATTTGTTTTCTTTGTCATCCAGGTTTCTTTGCTGCCAGGTTGAAGTCATGATGAAGTACATATGAAGAATTTTCCAAATAGTGTAGTTTTACTTTTGACGTCCGTGCTTGAATTAATTTATTGTGATTTTCCTTGAATGCATTTAATAATTTGCCAATTGCATGGTAAATATTTTTTTCCACATATTTCAGTGTATTGGATGTTGGATATAATATTTTTTCTTGTGTCATATTATTGGCAGTGGCATTGCTTACTGGTAAATTTGTCTTTGTTTTTTTTAGTAGCATTTTAGTACCTCTAAAATATAAAATCCAAATGTAGTTAATGCAGTATTTTTGATTCGTTGAAATGTTCAAGACATGATTGTTTATTATTCTAACGGCTCATTTTTGGAAAACCTTTTGTTTTCCATTGACGAGCAAACCAAATTGGGAGACAACATTTCAGAGTACATAAGCCTATTCCAGACCCGCAAGTGTTTAAGGGCTTTGCCCCTTTGCCCTTCAAAATACTTTTCCCACCTTGCACTTTATGAAACACAAGTAGATAGGGCTTTGGAATGGGACTAATTCTGTATTAGAGATCTACCTTCACTGAAACAACCTTGACTCACTCCTCAACCTTTCCAGAGGGGAGCCTCTGCGCACAAGACGTAGAGAACCTGAAGGAGTGGAGTTTCTCGATGACCCCTGACCAGGGAGACACTCTGACCTCCCAGGGGCGACAGGACCTCTACCTACTGGGGAAAAGAATAAGAAGCTACTTCCCCGAACTGCTCAACGTTACGTATTCTCCTGACAAATTCTTGGTGAGAGTAACTTCCTATTATATATAAAGATAAGTTATTCAAACAAAATAACATCTTTTTACACAAAGTGTAGTGCCAAATTGAAAAAAATACTAATTAAAACCATTTTTACTTAATGGTGGTTGTTATATACATTTTTTTATCTGAACCGAGTGTTTGATAACTAGTAAGTCTGGCCTAGTGGTCAAGCTGTCGCTCGTCGGACTCCGGAACCATGGCAACGGCCCTGTCGTGGGTTTCAATCCCAGTCCTGGCACGTAAGGTACTGTTCAACTCGAACTGTAACGGCTCACTCCTTGCTTTGCTGGATACGTTCCACGCACAGATGTATAGTCTATGTGGACGGGCAAAGTAAGGCAGAAGAGGCTGCCAACCTCTTTAAAAAAAAATAAAAACTGTTAATGCTAATGTTAATTTAGTATTTTATAGTGCAGGTTGAACTTTCTACAAAATTCCTAGAAAAACATCGTATAGTCTCTCTTGTTCTAAGTAAAATTCTGAATACTTCAAATTCTTTTATTATAATAAGGGACAGTGTTTTTATAAATCTTGATTTTTTACGAATTCTCTTCATCTGGTTGACATTGATGAGTTTCAAATCTTATCTTAGTCGGATCTGTGATGTATCCTCAGCTCTTCTTCCTGTCAGTGACAATAATATCACATTTTCTTATAAAGCCGTTATTCTCTGTCGCAGTAACTTCTTCGAAAACCTCATTACTGTCTGTTTGTTTGTTTTTGGGGGGATTAGGAGGCCCCGGCATAGCCAACGTCTATGCCGGCTAGGCAAGTCTCCCTTGGGATATTGTGCAGCCACTGGAAAGAGGGAAAAGAAAGATGGGAAAGGTGGTAGGATGGGGTAGTCTCTGCCTCGCTCCAGAAAGGGAGAGAGAACCTTACCTACCTCCCGGGCTCTGTGGGTGACTAAACCCCAGGACGATTCGCCCTCTAACCCGACGTCCCCCTAAGTCCACCAGATGGACCGCCATCGCACAGTCTCCAACCTCTCAGGGGTCGGGTGGCCCCAGGACGGTTCATCCCCCAGCCCGGCAGACCGGAGACCGTCAGGTAAGGGCCCTTCCTCCTAGGCACCTGTCCCAGGCTGCAAGGAAGATCCACTACTCCCTCCAAGGACTTGGACTAGACTGGGTATCCAGGCTCAACTGGGAGTCAAGCACCCAGAAGAGACTAGGAGGAACCAAGGAAGGGAAGCTGGTCACACTGGATAGCCAACAGACTTACCAATACTGTGACAGCTTCATTTTGCTGTACCCAATGTCGACCTTTGGACTAGTATAGACCAGCCAGAGAGCCATCGAGGGCCATTACTGTCTTAATTCTGAATTGGTCTGCAATGGTCAGGGGGGTAGGGGGGTAGGGGGGACAACTGCACCGGCCCGGGTCCGTCAGGGGGGGCCCGGGCCCGTCGAGGGGGGGCCGGTGTCTTATTTAGGACACTGTTGTCTAAAAAAATTCACCAACTTGGATCCGGACAGCAACAAGGGCCCACACCACCAGGCCTGCCTAGGGGCCCTTGAAAGCTGGGGCCCTGGCAATGGTTTTCCTTACTAAGTGGTGGCGAGTGTTTCAAAGAAGATTACTGGACAGAGACGATTAATGGCTAGTAAACAAAGTGGTGAGGGGATAGTTACCCCCACCACAATCCTTTTTGCCGGTGGACAAAGTAATTTGATTTATTTATGTTCAAGATGTTCTATTGGCTGGGTAGAGCAGTGTTAGCGTGCTCGCTTCACAATCTGATGTTCGTCAGATCGATCCTGAGCAAAAACCTGAGAAAATTTGTGAAGGTTCGATACTGGATCCAGCTGTCATTAGTAATTGGGTATTAATTAATTATCCTGGCTAAAAAAATCATTGTTCTTAGTAACAAGACTACACAAGGCATCTCACCCATTCTACACTCATCGTTTATTCATATTCGCCTTATAATGCGCCCTGGTTGTGTCGGCGTTTTAAAGAGATATTGAGATATGTAATTGTTAAATGTCTTTCTGTTGCAGTTTCGACACACCAACACGTCACGTACGAAGGAAAGTGCCGAATACTTTTACCGAGGGGTGTTCGGGATGAGTTTCGAGGACCCTGCGCCCTCCCTCCCTCCAGCCGTTGCTGACGATCGACTCATTTACGTAAGTTTTTTAACCGTGCTTATCTTTACAGATTTATTAAAATGGTTCGATATTTTTTCAGAATAATTTATAAAAAAACTTAATTGTTGGTAATGACAAGCTTATTAAAACTTTTCAGGGATACAATTTTTTAGAAGTCAGTGTTCTTATTTTCATAATATTGTTAATACAGACAAGGCCTTATTTATATCATCAGCCTCTTTACACAGTCACATAGTTTGGTTCGAAAATAAACAGATGATTTGGAATTGAATGTTCAACTAACATGTTAGTTTTTAGGATCTGGTCACAATTTATATCCTTATTTTTTAAGTAAAATTTCATATCACCCAATGTATTATCACTCAATTCTTTATTTAGATAAACCTTGAATGCAATCAAAACCAAAAAGATAAATGTTTTTCACTGCTTCGATTCCCAGATTGAGTGCATAAAAAACATTGTTTAGGATATTTTTCCCTTAAATTATTTTATGTCTCTCAATAAAATTCCACAGGGGTACCATGAATGAAAAAAAATCAATTATAATTTAGTATATATTTAGATGATTTATTAAAACAAAGCTAATGCACTCTTACAAAACCTAAAGTGTCAAATTGACAAAGAATACTAATTACAAAAGTCGTTACTTGACATTGTTTTTTTAATGTAAATGGTTTTTTAATATCTTAACCGAAGGTTTTGTACTGTTAGTGCTATAATTTTTAGTGTTTTATATTCCAGGCTGAACTTTTTCCAAAATTTCTGAACAAACATTGTTATAGTCCCTCTTGTTCCGCTTAAAATTCTGATTACTTAAAATTCTTTTGTATTATATTTTTGTTTATAATTTTTTCTTTCATACACCTTGATTTTTAGGAATTTACTTCATCTGGTTGACATTTATGAGTTTGAAATCTTACAGTGGGATCTATGATGTATCTTCGGCTCTTCTTCTTGTCAATGACAATAACATCACTTCTTATAGAGCAGTTATCCTCTGTCGCAGTGACTTCTTCAAAAACCTCATAACTGCCTTTAATTCTGAATTAGTCTGTAATGGATTATTTACGTGGTGCCGAATGTTTAGAAGATTAATATATGGACATTGCCCAAGGACGTGGGGTAAAGATTCAATAACAGTATTATAAAATGTAAATATTTTTACAGCCTTACAACAACTGCCCGGCTTGGGAGTCGCAGAGCGATGCTTCCAAGAAGGAAAGGTCAAAGTTTGACAAAAGCGAATGGATGAGCAACGTGATCCAGAGTGTTAGCAAGCGGCTCGGGTTCGACTACAATCTCACAAAAGGTTAGTTGAGCTACTAGTTCTTAGTGTGGTTACAGCACGGAGATGACTTAGTGGCCAGCGGGCACGTAAAGTTAGCACATAAGGTTGTGAAAAGGTTTACACACGGTTTTCATACCATTTTTATCAAAGGTAAACCGTGTAAACCTTATGCAAGGTTAGGAAATCAACTTCAGATCGGAAAAACCTAACTAGATGTTACCCGCAGGCTTCGTCCCGCAAACGATTTATAAAAACTGTGACAGTTGTGTGTGCTGCATTCTGTGGTTAGCCCGTGGAACTACTATGAATCAAGATCAGCTGTTTGCATTTTCATCAGCTCAAACAAAAATGAATGTCCATGAGGAATACATGTGAACTCTGAATCCCCATGGGGCAAAGCCCTGTAGGACTTTTGTAACTTTAACACGTTCAATGCTGACAAACATGTTTAAACATGAAAATCATATAAGTTTCAATGTTAATTAGAGGACGAGAATTATCGTCCTCCGCATCTAACGTGTTTATATGCCCATATGTTACTCAGGACTATCAGGACCTCTCTGTCAAATTCCAGCTCAATCAGTCCAGTGGTTAGAGTGTGATTGAGCCACAAATATCTAGACATACAAACAAACTTTCACATTTATAATATTAGTAGGATTACAACAAATAATGATTGATTACTAAAAGAATCATAATTTTAAATACTTAGTTTGTTTTTCTTTCAGCGTAAATTGTATTACTAGGCAACAAGTCATAAAATAGATTTTGAATTCAAGATTTTCAGATTGTAAAAATAGGAAGCATTTTATCAGGTAGAAAGAAAGAAAGAGGATGACAAACCCTACAAGCTTCAATGAATACTCCTTCTTTCTTTCTATCTGTGACCAAAGAGACAATGACAAAATACCGACTCAAAATCTTTCTTTTCGTAACTTTAGTTTTCCATGGCAAGTTCTCTAGTTTATGGTAAGCTTGTTGATTCTCCCTATAATTTATTTTGCAATTAGTTGAAGACTGATACTAATATAAAATTCTTTGTAAGTGGGAAAAGTTTAGGTAGAAGAGGAGTCGCTTTTGGAAAATGAGGTTATTCTACGTTCAGTTTTGGTTTATAGTCTCCAAATAATAGTCTTAAGCTTAAAATATATTTCCTGGCTGACGAGTGATCCAGTTGTTGGATTTACAATTGTTTCAGAAAGTAATTTGTAGAAAAAATCATTTGGCCACAACCAAATGAAGACACATATTAAATTGTATTTAAATACATTCATAAATGAGCAAGGTATAAAACAAATATACATTTGAGAGGATGGTATTTTTGGAATCTGGGGATCTCAAAGTTATCATGGTCCTGCGCTTAAGTCTTTTATGGTTACGTTAAAGCGTCTCCCTATAGAGGAAATTCACCAACAAAAGATGAAGACGGGAGAATGTTAGTATTCCATTTTCATTACAATTTTATATAAACCTTGTCGTTGACAACCTTCAGAAACCCTTGTGAAAAGGTTAAATTGATTACTGGGGTGTTGCAGAGTTGGTTTAGTAAACATGAAAGAATGTTTTGTGACGAGTTGGTGAGGAAAACCAAAGGCACAACGTTTACAACTTATGAAACAAAACTCGAAGATGGTCAATGCTTTAACAAGGTGTTTTTGTTTGCAGACAATGTGAAGGACATTTACGATGGTTGCCGCTACCAGAAGGCGTGGAACGTGACTGGGACATCCCCCTGGTGCGCGGCCTTCACCAAGGAGGAGCTCCAGGTGAGTGAGGTCATAGGTTACCGTTGATGTTCTACCATAAAACTGTGGGTCGCAGATCAACTTTCTCTGCTTCAAGTGTTGACTTGACGGTGGAAAATGTTGAGTTATCAGGGATATTTTATTGTTTTTGTGTACATCGATGTACGCCAGTGGGATGATTTTATTTTTTCAAACATATTTACAACATACATATACATATATACATTTCTTTACATATTTTCACTAATTTATAGTTATATATAATTATTGCGAATAAAAACTCAATACCAATCTGACACTAAAAAAACTAAAAGAGTACAAATATAAATCACAGTTTTACAATACATAACTTATCACTTACTAAATATGGAATGTTATTTATCAAGGAGTTTACAAACTATTATTATTTGAATTATGTTCTGTCCATTTGTCTAACTTTATAAGTATATATTCAAAGATAAACTAACTACAACAAGCAGCTTTAGAATTTTGTTCAAGTCCTGTAGAACATAAACTGAGGCTTTTTGTTAATTTTTAAATCCCAGACCAAAACCTACAAATCTTACCAGTCAGGGTAGCTGAGAGCGCTAAGGCGTGTGCATAGCAAGTTGAGGTTCGTGAATCGGTTAGAACCAACTCTTTTTTTGACTAAAATCCCATTGAATTGAAAAACATATATTATTGGTTAATAAATCATTATATGTCAAAAATTCATCTTTTTAACAAAAACAATTACTAATATGTCCAAAAAGATCCACCTTGGAATAAATTTGGACGCGCAACAAACGTTTACATTTATTGACTTTTGAACTTTTAGAGGACATTCATTGGACATCTTTTGAAGGACATCTGCAATATCGATCATGGATATCCGCTGGATGTCCAGTGGATGTCTTCATACTGTGTGGGTTGGCCAATGTAATTTAAATGCAACGAGCTTCTACTTATTTTTCAGGTAATGGAGTACAGTGAAGATGTCAAATACTACTACAAATCTGGGCCGGGGAATCCCATGAATATGAGGTTGGCGTGTCCATTAGTGAAGGATCTTTTCACAAGATTCAGGTAATCAACGTCACTCCTTATCGTGGGCTCCAGTCACGAAACATTTTGCGTTTCCACCTGCTTCCCCCATAAAGCCCATCTTAACTTACAAAGCCTGTTGCTCCATTCAATAACGTTGATTTAAGGCTCATTTTAAAGAACAAAAAATACCTATCAATTTAGGGAGCAAAATGTTGATACAGTAGAAGTCCGATTATCCGAGGTCCGATTATCCGAGCCGCCGGGTTAACCGAGGCAAATACAGTACTGTATATAGCCTCGAAAATAAATCGTAAATAAATAAATAATCGTAAATCGATTGAAAAATGTAGCGGCTGTGTGCTAGGTCGCGATGAGCGCCTCTACTGGCTGTTGCTAGGTCGAGTATTACAAGCTACTCCTATTGGTTGTTGCTAGGACCAATAGTCTTATCGGTCGACTGTGTTCGCGCCATTGTCTCAGTCTACGCCGAACTGCGCACAGCGGCAGAAATAATGATGCTACAGTGTTGGCGCTACACTTCCGCTAAGAAGAGAAACAAGCGTATGACACAGAAATCAATAAAAGACTTTTTTGGCAAGTGATTACCTGTAAGTTCAAGAGAAATATCTTTTTATTTAATCATAAATCACTTATTACTGTATTAATAAACCATATTCTCCAGTTTCAATACGATTTTTGTCTAATTATAACCTATAATTTTTACCGCCGTGTTATCCGAGTTTTTGATTATCCGAGGTAGTCTCGGTCCCGTTTAGCTCGGATAATCGGATTTCTACTGTATCACAAATAATAGTGGTTCAAGGAAATTCAATAGTTACGGTTTTGTATGGGTGAACTATGTGATAACTTATTCCTCTAGACATTCAAAAAACTCGACAGTGTCCAAGTCCAGATTGTGTCGAGTGTGTTGAGAAACTCAACTGAATTGAAAATTGAAAACGTCTGCACAACTCTAGGCCTTTTATTAATCCTTAATTGTCAAAATCATTGCAGAAACAACGGAGGAGTTCAATTCACAAAAATCGCCTTCGCGTATAATATATTGGTGTCTTGCAACCATTTGAACAAACTTAACCATGTTATCCAGCAGGTAAAAACAAACAAATAATGCAGTATAATATGTGTCCTATCTCGACCCGTTTTCTATCTGTTGGTCTGTATGGTGGCAGTTCAAAGTTTTCAAAGTTAAATACCTAATAAACTACAAATTCTATTAAAAAGATACAGAATATTTGGACCGTTTAAAGACAAACAGTGTGTCGTGTAAAGATTGATGGATGGATAACAGGAAACTCAAATTTACTTGTCAAAAGTAGGGAGATGATTGTACAGTAAAACCTTGATACTTCCTTGATACTTGTTCGACACTTTATGGACTGAAGGGGTGTCGAACAATCAAAATGTCAAACTTTAGGGAGTATATGGAACATTTTATCACAGGGAGTGTTATGATCAGAAAAACAATAGCGTACGGTATTACGAAAGAATCAAAAACGTGGTTAACTCCCGCAGCGTCTTGAGCGAACTGACTTGACCTACTTACTGGGAAGGGTGGGGAAGGGGGTGGATAGGACGGGGTATGGGGTAGGAAGGATAAGTTATTTACAGAAAAGGTGGTAGCACACGTTCGCGAAAACAATAAGCGGGCTCCCATCACTGACCGGCGAACCCGTCAAGGACACTATCGGTCACCGCTACTGTCATGTCATTCGTCACGGCCCGTGTCGAAGTATACAGACTGTCGAACTATCGAGTGTCGAACTATCGAAGTTCTACTGTACTCAGCGGCTAATAAGGCCAACCTTTGACAAACAAATTTGAGTTTTCTCCGTTATCCATCAATCAATTTTAACATATGATACACTGTTTTTGTCTTTAAATAGTATAAAATATTCTGTAACTTAAAATTTAAATAATAGAATTAGTAGTTTATTAGATATTGAACTTTGAAAACTTCGAACTGCCACTATTTCAAACAGAAATTTTAATGAAAAAGTGTTCATGGAATTTCTCACCCGCCTTTAGTCATATTCATTCAGAGTTTCATGAATTTAAACCATTTCAAAGATATTAAGGTTTTTGTAAAAAAATACATACAGACTGACAGACAGAAAACGGGACGAGATAGGATACCATGCTACATTGTTTGTTTAGACCTGCTGAATAACATGTTTGTTCAAATGGTGGCAAGTTGCAAGGCACTACGTATAGAAGTAATCGTTAGTTGTTATCGTTTCCAGTGCCGTGGAGTCGCAGCCTGACGGGAACCATCCTGCGGCCTCGTTCTACTTTAGTCATGCCACGATGGTAGACATGCTCTCAGCCCGGCTCGGACTATCTGATGACTCGCTGCCGCTAACCGCGGACAACTTCCCCGACCAGATCAGACGGCAGTTCCGCACCTCCCACATCATCCCATTCTCGGGGAACGTGCTCGCAGTGATGTACAAGTGAGTGGGACTATAAATAAAGACTATACATATATATATATAATGTTTGTGTCTGTCACAAGGAGGTTCGGTTTTGTTTCTACCACCTCAAAGCTGCTACTAGATATCTTAAAACCGAATGACTCCAAGATATCTTTCAGAATAAACCCTAGAACTGGTGATCATTTTTGCCCAAAGTGATAAACTACTTTTTATTTTTTGCACAAATTTGTATTTAGATTTATACAAAAATATAGAGAAACAACCTGTATCAACTTTAACTAATTTTAATGAGTAAAAAATAAGAATCTGATTACAGAATAATTTATTATACAATACCTATAGTAACATATAGTAACAACAATAGTAAAATGGTACGGTAAGGTATGGTATGGTACGGTATGGTATGGTACTTTTTTATCAACGTGTGGTCATAAACCAATAGTAAAGGTTGGGAAATTTACAATTTAAACATAGCCCAAAGATACTAAATTTAGATTAAGATTAGGAAAATATTTTTGTTATTTTGTTAGTTTTAAAACACAATTTGGATCCAAAATTAGTAAAAACCCTTTTTACACAATTCAATACTACTGTTATAATGGTCAGCGGCTAAATTTCATAATTGGTAACAAATTGTGTTGTAAAATTCAGAATAAAACACCAAAAGAATCCCGAATACTTCATTAGATTATAAACTCTTTTATGAATCATATGTGAAAGAATAGGATATTAAAATTTGTGATCGCTATCCTTACAATTCTAGGATTAGTGTCATAAATCTTAAATAGAATTAATTACATTAACTTACCTTGTGATAAGGGAAGTTCTTTCTTCTCGGATCCAGAGGTAAACAATTTTGTAATCTCAGTTTGTGTGGCTGGAAAATCAGCCAATGAGCTGTAACATTAGTTTGGATAACCACAAACGTTAAATTAAAACAACCACTGATTTTTACGATGGTAATTTTAATTTGTGTGGCCTTTCTCTAGCAATGTGGCATCATCAGGAAACTCACAAATTCGGATTTAGTTTACAAATTTGTCTGATGCCCACATTGATGGAAAAAAGAGCTTACAGGAATTAACATGTTCTTTAAAATGTTGGTTTGAATCTAAAATTATTGTTCTTTAAGATATGTTGTCATGGTTTCAATCAATATTGTTGTTTGAATTTTAACACTTGTTTGTTTATTAGTCATAATCTACATTACATTTTAATATTGCTTTATTACACTAATAGAATTCCAAGAGTATTGAAATACCTATTTTGAGTTGCTGTAAAATGAATGATAAATAAATGAGAATCACATATTAAATATCATTTTTGTGTTTTTGAATTGATTGCTTATTTTTCACATTTAGCAGTGAAGATAATCTTCAAATTGATGGCTCAGTTGGTTTTTATGACATATTTTAAGGGAGATATGGCGTACAAATAGTACTCCCGTCACAGCAAACCTGCATACCCAGCAAATTTCAAATGCATATATATGATGCCACTTTTCAAGTTTCATATAAAGATATTCATAAATAAGAGATATATGTCATTTGACTTATTTTATTATCTCTATATGAATAACATTAGGTATGAGTATTGCTGCTACAGGAACAAAAAAATTGGGGTTTGCGGGAATATCAATAGACACTAACTAGATGAAACCATACATTCCAAGTTTTATCAATATCATACATTGACAAATAAAGCGAGCTATAACATTTTACTTCATCTCATAAAGAATAACAATGGACAATGTACTGTGTTTAGCACTTTTTCAATATCCCAGAGTTACCGATTGAGGTAGAGCAATAATTAAAAATAGTCTAATAAGTTGTTAGTTTTTCAAAGCTGAAATCAATGGTGCAAACCAAAGTTTGGTTTTGTAAAGATTGAGTATAAAATTCACAAGCTCCCCCCCCAAAAGAAAATCGGAGAGAGGAAGAGGCCAAAAATGTCATAATGTTTATTTATATGTTAGTACAAAATTTCATCAACATCGGACCTTTTTTAATAAAGTAATCACACCTAAAGACACACATATACAGTTTTTAATTAATCGTGCTTTTCGCATCGGGGAACCTCAAAATGAAAAGTTACCACGGTGCCGGGCCTAGGTCTTACCATGCCGCCTACAGTAACAGCTTCTTCTCTATAGGGGAAATTCGCTAAAAACACCCTTTAGAAAGTTTTTACAAGAGATGCTCTTTTATCCGGCATTCTAAGAACAGGCACATTCTACTAACCGGCATAAGCCGAGACTCTCACATTAACCCTTTCAGTGCTATGGACCGATATATCGTCTTTTGAATCTGTTATCAATAAACACTGTTACTGCTTCATAAGCGATTGTACCGTTAGGCGCTCAGTCTGCAGTCTGAGTCTGACATGTGGTGAAACCTGGTAGACACGAATTGAACTACCTCGTCCAGCGCCTAGTCTCTATAATACCAACTGATCCACTGCAGCTGCTAGCCTGACCAGTGGCTGTGCGGTCTAAGGCGTTACCTTCCCGGCCGGGGGTAACACTTGGATCGAGGGTTCAAATCCCGTCACAGTCGATGGTTTTTATGTGCAACTCATGGAGAGCACCTGTCTGTGGCAAAGTTGAAGGGGAGGGCGGACCTTAAGCAAACGGTGGACGGCTCGGGTCCAAGCTGACGGGATGGGTGGATTCTTTGTGAGTTGCACATCTGATCAGGTGTTTTGCTACTTTTTACCTATCCTTTACTGTATGTGTCCAGCGGAAGCACGTTTTTATTAATTTTGACTGTTCAGAGGTTCAATATATTTAAAAAATCAACAAAACATCACGGATTCAACTACTTCTTTCAGAAGCTTAGCATTCAAAGGGTCAATTGATTTTGACTTTGACTGGTTTGATTTGACTTTTTCTGGTTATGTTCAGGCGCTCACAGAGGCCTCTACCAACATTAGCCAGCAGTGCACTGGACTGTACACACCATTTCTGTGTATACAATATTTTGTACTCTGTGATTTTATTCACAACCTATCATATAAAATGTGTTTCATTCATTTGGGTAGTGTATGGAGTAAATTATCTACAGTATCCAGTTTAAAAACTATGTATGTTCTACTATTGACTTACTTACTATCCGGCAAAATCAGTTCCGGCGTGGTCCCAAACGTGCTGATCAAAAGAGTGTCTACCTGTACCATATGACCATAACCAACGTGCTATCGTTGACCAGATGTCTGGAGGGATCTTGTCACTGAATATGTAATATACCATATAAAGATAGTCACATCGCCTGTCTTCCATTGCAGTTGCGCCCGGGGCGAGTCGTACCAGACCATCTTCTACCAGGCGGAAGACATCGTGCGCTACCCAGGCTGCAGTGTGGGGCTGTGCGAGTGGAACTACATCAAGCAACGGTACGCGTCCTTCGTGCAAGACTCGACGTGCGTCGACGACAGCTACTGCTTCAACAAGAGCGGCGCCGCAACGGCAACGTTGAACGTGGGCCTACTAGTGACGTTTGTAACAGCGGCACTACTCCACAGCCAAAATTAGTAGATAAATTGGTAGGCCTATAGATGTTAAATTGGTAAGCCTGTCTTAGGGGCTGGTGAATTTTGTAACGGTGACGTTACTCCATAGAAACATTTGTTTAGATCAACTGGTACGCCTGTATACAAATTAAATTAGCCTGCCGTAGGACTGTTTTAACTTTGACTTAATTTCATAGAAAGTGAACAGAAGGGGAGAGTGGATATTTTAAAATTCTTTTAATACATTTACCCAATTTACTATACCAACGAGTCAAATGTATCTAGAGGTTTCGTCTGGGGTAAAAAATGAAGCCTACATGCTGACCGCCATTTTCCTCAGGCAACCAATCAAATCCTCTCTTCACATTTTAAATGTTAGTCAGCTAATCCTTTCTTCAGTTCCTCTCAAGAGAGGATTTGATTGGTTACTTGAGGAAAATGGCGGTTGACTATGCAGGATTCATTTTTTTACATGAGACGAGACCTCAGATAAATTTAAGTCGTTGGTAAATACTAGTGGGTACACTTAACTTTTTTACCCTTTGGATGCCTCATTTTATTTTAATATTTTTTGTCTGATGATTATGTGAGATAATTCTTGAAAAGTGGCAAGTCATATCACCTGATTTCACGAATATTGCCTTAACAAGTTTTTAAATCAAATCGGATGATGGTAAATTGCCGAATGTAATCGGCTCAGAAACACATCTGAAATATTTAGTAAGACAGAGAATATCGGATTTTTACTTGTTTGTTTGATGCTGTATTCTAAATACATACAAAGGCATATGATGCCGCGGCACAAAAATAATGAACACTAGGGGCGATAAAATCAGCCTGTGTAGCACTTAAAGGACTAATTTAAGATTTTAAACTTATTTTATATTTTTTTATCAAATTTGACACTTTAAACCTGCTTTTTGAAAACCAAACAAGAAACTTAAAGATATTGTAGTTTTTTAATACTACTATTTAAGCTCATGAACAGAAATAATGCTTATTGCACCTCAAAAAGGTACATACATTTGTATAGGTAGTAACTTGATATAATTAGACTACTTTTAAGGAATTTCAAATTATAATATTTGTATAAATGTATTTTCTAGGAAATTATGTATACTGAGAAATCAAGATGTTATTTATATTTTGCTATAGAACCTATATGCTAAATTTAACTAAATGAATGTAAAATCAAAATTGTAAAAAACAAATTTTAGAATAATATACTCTGTCAATTTACTCCAGAAAAGGTGAATACATGAATTGACAAAATAAACAACAAACTTGTAGTTTAAGTTCTTGTGACTTTCTCAACTTTTTTGTGAAACACTACAAATTTGTGAGCACTAGGAATTTTAGGTAGAGCATCCCACAAGAAGCGAAACTGTGGTACAAAATTCAACTTAAAGGGTGATAAAAAAGTTTACCAGGGGGAACATTGTGGATAATTAATAAAGAAGACCTCAAAGAGGAGGTATTTGAAGACCTTTTATCGCTTCCCACATAGCACAGGGACATCTAGGATGTCCAGGTCAGATATTATGTCCCAAATGTCCTGCGAATATCCTTGGACATTTCGGACCTGAAGCTGATATCTATAGGACATCGTGTTCTGTCTGGGTTTTGTCTTCTTTTGATACACAAAAAGGTTAGAGTTTTAAACATTCTCTCGGTTTAACTTTAACGTGTATTGAAGTAAAACAAATTGTAAATTTTCTTTTATGTTTTGGAACTGAGAAATTTGTTGTTAGTGCCAAATGTAATTTCAGCGACAAACCCCAATTTTTTAAGTTTGGTAGAGCCAATTAACCTAAATGAAAATGCTTGATACAGACTAAATCATTATTGAAGTTAAGATTATGTAAAATTTCTCAATATATGCCCACTGGTAATATAAAATATAACATCTCAAATGGTAAAATAACTGATTATAAAAATAATAAATGTTGTGTGTAGAAATAAATTTTGTTCAGTAATTTATCAAGACCAATACAGGGTCAGTATAGCCTACCGGTACTTGAAAATAAATGTGATCAGTTCTAAGCTTTTAGGTTGTCAATACCACACAAAGAACATAGATTAGCCTCTGTTATATGTATTTTTTCTAAATATAGTACCATTGATACATTTTTATTCCAAGGATATAGGTTAAGAGTTGTGTAAATAGGTAAATATTTGTATTTTTTATTTTAGAAATATTTTATTTAACTGAATTTATTTTGTTGTAAATATATATTTTATGTTTTGTTTTTTGTTAAGTTTTAATTAGATTGATTGTAATTTATTTAAACCACTTAACAGTATTACAAATTAATATATTACGGTTATTTAAATTTATTATCTGTTCTAATTTATCTTCTGTTGTAATTTAGTTGTAGTCACTAAATTTGTTTTTATTGAAATATGTATGATATTAAGTAAAGTTGTCTTGTTCTTATTTAGGCTTTTATTAGTAATTTTCTTAATGTTTTTTTAAAAGTTTATTTTGTGAAAATAAAGCTAAAATAAATTTATTCTAAATAAAAGAATTTTACTTCACTCCCTTCTTTAACTTATTAAGGAAACTTTATTCTAGAATCGAGGATTTATTTTCAACAAATTACAAGTTTGTTAATGTATTGTATAGCTTATTTCAAAAATTGTATAACTAAGTCGAGGCATCTATATAATCACTTTAAAGATGCATTGATGCATTGACGAAAACAGCAGCATATGTATTTATGCTGATGATTCTAATATTCTTTTTTCAGAGAAATCACCGGAGGAAATTGAAATCTCGTCTTTCATTGGCTTAACAATATTTAAGGATTTTTTTGAGAGTAGAAATCTTCTTCTAAATTCAAGTAAATCAAACTTTATCTCTTTTTCTTCAGAAATAGCAAGGCATAAAATTTCACCAAACATTTTTATAGATGAAGATGCTCTAAATCAAGTTCAACAGACTAAATTTCTGGGATTGATAATAGATGAAAATTTGAGTTGGGATTATCATTTAACTTATGTTTTTAATAAAATGTCATCTGGAATTTTTGCTCTGAAACGTCAAAATGATGTAGCCTAGAAACATTAAAAACAATATATTTTTCCATGTCTCATTCCCACTTGTCATATGGAATTTGCATTTATGGAGCTACCACAAAACATAATTTGGATAGATTATTACTGCAACAGAAAATATCAATTAGAATCATGCTAAAACTGAAAAGCACTGACTCTGTGAAACAAATATTTGCTGATTTAGGAACTTTAACTGTTTATGGCTTGATTAATCTTGAGACTGTTTACTACGTTAAACAATTTTTTGACCTGTTGTTACAAAACTGTCCCCATTCCTATAATACACGTTTAAATCGTAAAGTTGACCAACACAATTTGGAATTTTTTAAAAAGAAAACTACCTATTTAGGTACCTCGTAAATTTATAGAGGAAGGTAATGTAAATACATTTAAAAAACAACTAAAAGACTACTTGTTAAAGTTTCCTCTTTACTCTTTTGATGAGTTTTTTCAAGTCCGCCACCACAACTGATCCAACTGCTGAAAATTTGTTTATTGATTTATATAGGTTTTCCCCTCTAAATATGCAATATTACATTTTATAATTATTAAAATGTAATTTAGCTACATTTTAGCACAGTAAAAGTGTTGACACAATTCTTGTACCATGTACAATTCATGAATAAAGTTTATTTTATTTTATTTGGTTTGATATCTTGAAATTAAAATTTATGTTCGGCGAACTAAAATTTGTTGTGATTTGATTTTTGAATGAGGGAAGAAACTTATTGGTGGAATTTGTGACTATTGAACTGAATTTAAAATATTTGTATTCATGAAAGTACATCAAGTGGATGAATAGTATCAGTAACAACATGGTAAAGGATGTTGATACATCTTTAGATAACACATGTTGCTTTGAAGTAATCTTCAAATTAATCAGTTTATTCATTTGCAATTCACATCCCAAATTATGCAGGTATATTTTCTAGTTCTAAAAATATTTATAATCTTGAATTATAGTTGATTTACAACAAATTAAAATTTTCGATAGAAAAAAGTAGATAAATTAGAATATTTTGGAAATCATGAATCGTTAAAGCAGTTGAAAACTGTAAATTGTAAATTTACTTTCTATGTCCACACAGGAATTGCTATTTCTAAATAACTTGTTGTGTAACATTTACGGGAACGTTTCATAACCTCCAGGTACAGAACGTCAAGGTCCTCTTTTATTTATTTAACTTTTAGTAATTTGGCTGTTTCAAGGTAATCGTCAAAGTACAAAACATCAAGGTTCTTATTTACCATGCTTTTAATTTAGCTGTTTCAGAAAGTCAAGGTACAAAACATAAAAGTTCTATAAATCATTAGATGTAAAACCATTAGTTTTAAAACGTAAAGTTTCACAACGTCCAGGTCAGTAACTCGCTCGCTTTCAGTCCACTTGGAGGCAAATAAAATTAAAGCAGCGGAGAATGGTTTTTAGGTTGCTATATTTTATGTTCTGTACCTTGATGTTGTGAAACAGATGTTTTTAAAAGCAATTTAATGGAGTGGATCCAGATTTGGAATGGAGTGAAATCACATTCACAGTTTACGGTTATAACAAATACTACCTTGATGTATTGTACCTTTACGTTTGAAACACCTCAGTTTTAAATTATTTTATAATAATACCATTACGTTTTGAAACAGGAGGTTTTGGAAACAGTCTTATTTTACATTTAAATAACTAAGACTTGACGTTATGTACCTTTACGCTCTGAAAGGACGAATTATTTTAAATAGGACCTTTACGTTCTGTACCTTGACGTTGTGAAACGGACCCAAATTTACTGTACATATATTTTATGAAAATACAAGATTTGTTAATTATTAACTGGTTTATAAAGATTTAAAGCAATATTTACTAAAATCCATAACTTAAATATTTTCTGATTTAAAAAAATCATAATTTTGGGGGCAGTGTAGTAATCTATACTAATAAGATAGTAGTATCTGTGTCCAGGTGGGTTTGAATACTACTCCTCAAAACTGTTCCCGGATCATACCATGTTCTAAGGGTAAAAAAATATAAGATGTGTTTTTTGCTTTTCCCCCAGATCTCAGGGCTCTGCCCCACTGGCAATCGAAGTTGCCAAGTTATTCTGATGGGGAAAATATGTTTTCTAAATGGCTCGAAAACGGCTCCCGGACCATAACGCATTTTAGGGGGCCCAAAGAAGACTGGATAATTTTTCCCCGAACTCGGTGCTCTTCCCACTGGCTTTTTCTAACAGTTCTTGACTTTCAATTTTGACGTATGATGGTTCGTTGCATTTGTTTTACAAAGCCGCATCTCTTGAAAGATGCCCCCACATTGGATACCCCACTGGCCTTTATTGTTGTCATGTTATCTTATGGAGAAAATATATTCTTTTAAGTGACAAAAGGGTCCATAGTTATTACAAATAATTCAGAGTATAAATAGCAAAATATGTTTGTTTACTTAAAAATCTTAATTTTGATAAATAACATAGTAAAACAGTTAAAAGTATACAGCTTTGGCAAGAATTAGTATTTTAAATCATGTATTGAAGAAACTATCTACCCGTGCTTCGCACAAAGAATTCAGGAATGAACAGCTGATTAAAATCGTTGCTGCAACTACATCTGTTACTGATCTATTAAACATATTGCTCATAAGAATAACATGGCAACTTTAAAGTCCAATGGGGCGAAGCACATTGAACTGAGGGAGACAAAAGTTATTCCATGACTTCTACAGAGAAATCCCTTAATTTTGCCGCCTCAATCATCAAAATCGGTTCATAAATAAAAGAGTTTTGCTGTACACAAGAAATTTATTAGGGAATAAGTATAATAGATTAAATAATGTTATAGGTCTAAACAAATCATCTTACCTGCATTAGCTAATTAATACCAAACTTAGAATTCTCTTGTACCGTCAAAATAAACAGATATAATTTTACAAAGTGCATGTTACCTCATAAAATGCTATTGGCGAGGGTCACAGAGAAATTATTTCTTTGTTCAAGACTGGACTACAAGAACAGTTCCTTCTACCACTCTTATCAAGATCTGTAAATCCTCGAACTACCACTAGAAAGTGCTGGCATTGGCAGTAGTAAAAATGTAGCAATCAAAGTTCATAAACATAGTCCTCTAATCAATGGTACTATTCAACCAAAATATATTAATTCCAATGATTAGACATCAGAAGAAACCGTACTGTGAACGTTATTTGACCTAACAATGCTGTACCATAGGAAACTATGAACACTATAGAAGGGTGACTGTAGAAGGGTTGCACTCCCATGGCAGCACCAGTCAGGTCGCTGTGAGGGAAGGCAGGGGGTGGAATGGGGAATAAATTGGGATGCTGATAGGGATGGCAGGAGCTGTACCCAAATGACTGGTTTGACCACAACGCCATTAACACGGTCAAGGTTATAGGTGAGAAGCCAATAACAAAGGCAAACAATTTTCGGATGGGTAACGTTTGGGACTACCCAGATCTTTTTATAATCTCTATGTTGCATGTCCGAAGGGGCGATGGTACACAGCACTGGAAGCTACAAGAGTAGTGTTGCGAGTAAGGTGTCACTTATTGTCCTCATAACCCTAGTTGAACATCAATATTAATCTCTGTTAAAGACGCCGACGCAACTAGGGCGACTATGAATGAATGATGAGTGTAGAGTGGGTGAGATGTCTTGTTAAGACCGATAATCAGGATCTCCAATATATATAGAGAGCACATAACTACGCATTGAAATACACCAAGGACAAGACTGCAGTACGCATAATGTTTATGTACTCAAACTCCTCCAGTTCGAGTTAGATGCTTAACTCGTTTCCCCTGATTATAAATTTTGCTGCTAAAAGGCTTTTAAATTTTGATCGCGATCTAGTGTAACTCCAAAGGGTTCACCATGGCGTAAACTCACAAACAGTAAACTTCAAACAATTTCATGGAGGAAATTTCTCCAAATACTTTATTACTTATCAATGCACAGCGCTTGCCGCTATTTGTTTTATTTTGTTTTTGTGTCTATCTACGCCAGTGGCATTTTTAACGTTTTGATAGGGAACAGTCCAAACCCTTTTTTTAACCTTTTTTAAGGCATTTTATGTTACAACCAAAGTATAACCTGCGTAAATTGTTTATTACAATTCACTGAATGATACCAATACATACACTAGAATTGGACAGAGAAAAACCTGTTATGGTATTGTCGTCATAGGCGTGCGCACGGTGGGTGCCGCGGCACCCACGGTAGCCACAACGAGGGCTTGAGGGGGGCGCCAAAATTTATGATGAATTAAATGTTTTGATTAAGGTATTTTTAAAAAAATAAGTTTAATGTAAGAAATAAGTACAAAATAATATGTACGTTTTTGCTTAAATAGTAAGTAATACTGGGACTGGGAGTATTATTGTAAGACAGTTAGGTAGTATTTACAAATGCAAATTCAATTCATATCAACGTCCAAAACAAGAACTGTCATCTTACCTTTCCCGTGACGATCGACAGATTTCTTGGAAACCTCGTTGGAAAACGAGTGCCGGATGTAAGTACAATACCAATACCAATACCCATTTGGAAAAATAATGGCATAATGGTTTATATAGAAATAGTACTTTAATATCACTGTTTATTTTAACTTTAATTTTCACTTTGAGCGCAATGGGAAAATTAAAACAATATACAAATATCAATATAAATAATAATTTCATCGCTATCATCAGTTAGATTTAGTACAACCAAGTATATCTTTTCTGAGAAAATATCAATTATGTGATAATATCTTTTTGTATTTTTTTTAAGTGCTTGGTACCATTGATTAATACATCATACAAATTCCGTAGGATGTATAATCAATGATGGTACCATATTTCAGTTGATTGCTAATTGTTATATTGTTTTAAACATCTTAAAGATGCACTCTTTTACCGAGAAATCAGAGTGACGTGCAGCCGCCCGGCCTGAGCGTAATCTAGATTTTTTTAGAATATAATACTATAATATTTTGTAAACTAAATATACCAGTGCAGATTTCATATTGCATTGAATAAGATTAGCTCATAGGTATTTGTGTCAAGGAGCAGTAAACTATTAGATTACCTACAATAATTTACATATTCAATTATTTGGCAGATAAATAGGTTCTTAGAGCAGCTAGATGGGGGGGGCGCATTTGTGGATTCCGGCACCCATGCTGACCGGACTCTGCACACTCTGCACTATGATTGTTGAACTTTTCCAGTGTAAGAAGGTGCCACCCAAGATGTATAAAAGAGAGGTGTGTGCATGATCAGCTGACTCGCTAGTGCAGCGAAATGACATGATTGCAAACCTTGCATTTTTAGTCTGCTGAAATGTCAGTTTTGTGTTCTATCATACGATCCAAAAGTTAAAGACATTGTTTGTTTATTATTATTGCGAGCCATCCATGTCACATCAGCTGATCGTCCACACACCTCTCTTTTAGCGAATTTCCCTATAGGGAATAAGCCATTACCGTAGTCGGCATGGAAGACCTAGGCCCGGAACCATGATAAATTTTCGTTTTGAGGTCCCCAGACCCCAAAAACACCATAATACTGTAGATATATTGGTCCTGTTCGTTCAAAACTGTATATATATATATATATATATATATATATATATATATATATATTATATGTATGTGTCCGTGAGCACGATAACTCGTAAAAATTGTCCGATTTTGATGAAATTTGGTACACACGTGTAAAGCAACATTTGTGACTTTAAGTTCGAAAACCAGACATATCGATCAATCCGAAGGAGTATTTTGAGGGGTTTACCCCAAAAGTGGGGTTTTTGAATTTGTTACATATAATGTTTGAAAAAGACAAATTTTATTTTTCACCATTGGATTCAGCTTAAAAAAACAAACAATTTGGTGTTTTAATAATTGCTTTACGTCAATTGCAAGTTATTTACTTAGGTGATATTGCAATTATTATTTAGGTGATATTAAAAGTGCTAAACACAGTAAGTTGTCGAATGTTATTCTTATGGAGAATAAGAATAATTTTATATCTCGCTTTTTTGTGAACCTATACCGACCAAACTTGGTATATGGCTTCATCTGGTTGTGGTCTGTTGTCATTAGCACAAAAAAACAATTTTTACCGATGGTTCCCGTAGCAGCAAACCTGCTTACTCAGCTCCCATTTTATTCTTATGGAGAAAAAGTAAAATATTATTTCTCCCTTAATTATGAACATAAATCATTAAAACTTGGTATGTGGCTTCACCTAGTTGGGTTATATGCATATTTGTATAAAAACCCATGTTTTTTGTTCCTTGTTTCAGCAAACCTGCATACTGAGCCGCCATGTTATTCTTATGGAGATAATTAAAATAAATTCATAAATCGTTTATGATTGTATATTCATGAAACTTGGTATGTTGTTTTATGTGGTATTAAGATACAAATATATGCATTGGAAATTCTCTTAGTACGCATGTTTTTTTATTTTAGTATTCATCTTGGGTGGGACTAGTAGTTGACAAATAAATAAATGAGAATCGCCCATTAATTTATCATTTATATGGTTTTGAGATGTTTGTTTATATTTCACATGTAGTGGTGAGGATAATCTTCAAAATGATGGCATAATTACTGGTTTTGATCAAGTATTAAAGGATATATATATAGGCCTACTGGCTAAAAATGGACCCTTGAAAAATAATATATCAAGGTGTGTGATCAACCTTGTTAAACTTTACTAATGGGTACACAATATACAATTCAACATGTACTTACAATTTTAATTGTAAGAACACACTATGATACCAAGTTCAAAATTTCATGCCTCCAAAAGTAAAACTTAGGACTAATGGAGAATAATATTTAGAAGCAATAAACGATTGGAAATATTGCGAAAAATAATTTATTTCAACATTTATACACATATACACTGTAAAAAGCTACATATATATTTTATTTAAGACACATTGTATAAATACAGAAATTCAAGGTAAATGGCAGTTTCTTGTTTTAATTCAATCAAAGTTTTATATAACGGTATTTTTGTAAGGTCACTGATATTTTTTGAAAATTTTCTGGATAAAATGATAAGTTGGTTAGGTGAAAAACTAACTTATTGCGTGCATTTTCTAACCAAAGAAGTCAGTCATCTTGAATACATTGGGGTGAGATTAAGCATACCAAAGTGGTTGGATAAAGTTCTTTTTACAGTAAAACCTTAAACTGAAGCATTAATTTATCTTCCTGTTCATAAACATTGTTTCACGACGGACCTCGCATAAAGAATCCTACAAACAAACACAGCTTGGTATTACGGGTAGTGCACAATAAAGATTATATTTAAATGTACAAGTTGATCTCTCGAATAATTATTTCTAAATCATAACAAATATTAAAACTTAAGTTTTCAACAAAAATACAAGTAATAGGTACTTAAAATGTTATTTAACTAAGAAAAAGCCCACCTGATAAACAGAAAAATAAAAATAAGGTTGTGTGATGTTTAAGGTTTTTTTTGGGAGGGGAGGGCGGGGGTCAAGCCCTCCACCCTCAGTAAGAGACAGTTTGGTCTCTTCTTTCACCTTATCATATTTTTGTTGAAGGCACAGGGAACTACGGCTTTCCCAACATTAAAATAGGTAGCCTATTTAAAATGAAATAAAAATATACAAATCCAAGAGCAAGCTATCTGGGAAATCATTTGAAAGGAAGAGAGGACAAAAAATACCAGCCAAAATATACCACGCTGTTAATGGATGTTCTCATGTATTTAGGTGAAATACTTTCAAAATGTAAATAAACAAGTAGGCCTAATTTAATTGTATAGCCTACTGGTTTGATAAATAAAATAGTAAACATTTGTTTATGATTATAAAAAAACAATAGGGTAGTTGATTAAAAACAAAAACTGGTAAAAATCACCACCTCGATAAAAATGGCGAAACACATACACGACTCTAAATATAATATTGAGAGCTCTTCCAACCAAGGTAAAAATATGAGATTTTTATTGATGAGCAGCCTAACACAGTTAGGGGTATCAGTTGTAAAACTTAAATGGATTAAGAACAACTGCTGCAGATTTGCCAATCATTGATTCCTATCGATGGATACAATGAATCAGCAGTGAAAAAAGGGAAAGGTTTATAGGACTGCCAACATTTACATCCATGAGAATTCTGAGGCAGATCTGAGTTGAATACTTTACATCTGCCATAAAAAGTGTTGATTATAAATTTCAGCGATTCGGATTCTCTAAATTAAAAAATAAATTACGGTAGACGCTGGTTAAATAAATTAAAGAAACTGTGAGGACTAAGAGGTCATCCAAAAATCCAAGAATCCCAAAATGCACTTCTGGGAATAAATCATTTGGAAAGAGAATATATGAAGCAACAGCAAACAATATTATGTAAAGCAAAGTTTTCATACGGTTTTGAACCACAATATCGTTTGGGTTATTGAAAGACCTCCATAAACGTCGCACAAAAATTGGAAGTTCAAATACAGTTTGTAAAAGTGTTCGATTTCTAACAGAAAACAGATGGTTGTACTCTTGAATTTCACTGATCAGGTTGTCTCGAGTGTGGCCTAAATCTGAGCTTCTATCGTGTCCATATTCATCAACAGAAAAAACTGGATAAAGCATTGCGACCTGTGCTCTACAAACAGGGCAATTAAACGTTCGATGACGAGCATATTGTATAAGTCCCAGCATGCAAGTACCACAGAACAAATGGAAGCAATCAGTTTCAACAGCAAAGCTTATTGAACCATAACAAACAGGACAAGGTTCTTCTGATCTGTTGTAACTTGGCTGAGGAGGCTGCACAAGCAAACTATCATCCCTTTCCCTTCGAGTTTCTTCCAACGATTGCCTCAAGTGATTAATGAATTTTATTAAAAACACAGTAGAAGTCACGAAGATAACTAAAAATGCCAATACTACTTCACCGTCAACTCCTTCTATAGAAAATAAATCCAAAATTCTTGATGAGAATGATTTATATTCATGGTTGACTTCCATATTCCTTTCAGTAATTGTACAAATGTATACTAAGTTTTATCATATCACCCGCGAATCGTTGACTGGCTGCATGTATACGATAAAAAATGTTTTTTGTGAATTATGTAATTCAAATGAACACATATTTCTTTACGGATACAATGACACTTATGTTGAAAAGTACACGCAATTTGAGGTTAGGTTAAAGTAAAGTAAATAATGTTCTGCGTTCTGCTAATCCTTTGTTTTGAAATATCATTGTTACCAGCCTAGTGTCTAAAAACTTAAATACTCCTAAAATGTCTCCTCTAAAATTAATCATACAATTAATAATGTATACATAATCAATAGTTCATGTTAGAGAAAGACGTTTAATAGATGATGATTTAACGTCTAATAAGTGTTAAATGAAAGTTTAATGGCAAGTTAAACGTTAAGCTGATTTTGATTTAACATCTAGTAAACGTTACATGAAGTTTTACAGATGTTGATTTAACATCTAGTAAACGTTACATGAATCACTGGGGGTGGCAGCAGGTAGGGCAGCTGGGTGTGATAGAGGGTTCAGTAATAGGGGGCATTGTAGGGGATACTGTAGCTCGACACGGAAGGTGATATGGTTCCATGGTAACGTGTACGGTAGGTGCAAGCGGTAAAATACCGGTACATACCGTAAAGCGGTAGCTGGTGGGTAGTAGGCAATGCATTTGGAGACAGTAGGGGGATACCGTACTGTGGGGGTTACATTAGCTGAAGACAGTACTGGGTAACCCCCACTGTCTTCAAATAACATTGGACAACGTACCGTGTTTAGCACTTTCAATATATCTGTAACCAATTGATGTAGAGCAATGATCAAAACACCAAATTTTGCGTCTTTATAAGCTGATTCCAATGGAAAAAATAAAATTTTACTTAAAAAAATATAAAACTAAAAACAATTTTTGGGGTACAAAACCCCCCCAAAATACCCCTTCGGATAGGTCGACCTGCCTGAATATCGAACTTAAAGTCATAAATACTGCTTTACACGTTTATACCAAATTTCGTAAAAATCGGATAATTTTTACGAGGGTTATCGTGCTCACGGACATGTATATATATATACTAGGCTTTTTGCCGTTGGAGGCTTCGCCCCCACACCCCCTTTCGGAGTTCGCTTCACTCACTTGCATTCCTCAGTCAACTCAAGTTTAAATCAAACTCGTAGTTCATTAACCAAAGAAAATAAACTACACAACAAAGGCCTTTGGTGAGCACAATAACACCTACACAGGCTGTCCCATATCGGTTCGATATCGAAACATTTTACCAACCGGCTGCTTGTTCGTTTTATCGAATGAACTCCCGACTACAATGGTTGTTTCGAGGTATATAAAATAAAAAAATAAAATAAAGTTCTCACTCAAAGACAATCAGATATAAATAAAAAGTTGTGGTTACAATGGTAAATTGGAGTTCTACAAATGGATTTACGTGTAAAAAATAACAACAAATTAGACTTCACTTCACAAAAAAAATATAGTAACCTAACCTAACCTAACTCCGCAGAGCGCTGTATGGTGGCTGTTCGTTGAGCAACATAATTAAAAAAATAAATGAATTTGTAAAAACAAAATAAAGTCAAATTAAACATAAATTGCAGACCTCAAAAAGTAGGCATCAAAAGTAGAATTCAAACCCGTGACCACATGTTCATGAATCATCTGACAACATATCCAATACAATAGGCTACTGGGCTAAATTCATTCGCTGGAACAAACAATCGGTTTGATTACATTTTACAATCTCGTAACAAACGATATTCGCGACACTGAACCTCCCGTGTAGGCGATAATGTGCTCATCTTGTTTTGTAACAGCTGATTTATATACACCTCATGTGAGCAAATTAGAAGGTTCGTAGAGCTTTACGAACCTTGAATTAGTATCGCCTACACTACTAAATAATCAGCTATTGTTTATTTAAATCAGCTGATGCAAACATGTGGTATTAGCCAAAGATAGTGTGCTTTTAATTTAAACGGCTTTCCAAAACTGTACACATCTAAATGGGCCAAAATACTCAAAATTACTCCTCCGATGAATAGCGGCTAAACGGATGATCGGATCTTAAATCTGATGAAAAATCGTCAGTTGGAAATTATATTTTCTCCATCTTTTGAATTTAACATTTTTTGCCATCTCTTACCGTTTCCGTACAAAACGCGCTCAAAATGGAAAAATTGAACAAGTGGAATTTTCCCCGCCCCAAAAATGCCTCAAAAACTCAAAAATGTTAACCTTTGACAATTTTCCTGGCAGTTTCTCGGCAAGAGCTTTAATTCAAGTATGATGTTGAGGGGGGTTAGATTACGGGAAGTGCCTCATAGTTTATGTCAGTGAATGAGTGAACCAGTCTAGCTTTATATAAGTAGAAGATATATACAGTTTTGAACGTATGGTGTTTTTGGACCTGGGGACATCAAAACGAAAAGTTATCATCGTCCCGGGCCCAGGTCTTACCATGCCGACTATGGTAATAGCTTCTTCCCAATAGGGGAAATTTTCCAAAAATGTTATATCTCGCCTATTTATAAAATATACCGAAAAAACCTGGTATACGGCTTTATCTGGTTGTGGTCTATTGATATTTGCTCAAAATAAAAATTTCCCCTATTATTAAAGGCTCCCGTAGCAGAAAACCTACATACTCAGCCCCATGTTAAAGAATAATGTATAGTAACTAAATTCTATGTCTCCCTTCATCATACAATTTTTAAAAATAATTATAATATTTATTCCGTGACAATGTTTAATAATGTGTTGGAGTTTACAAAACAAAATATTAAATTTATGGGGAAATCTTTAAACCAGGTAAGGTAGGCCTGAGTCCTATCTTTTCCTTCCTGGCGGGGTACGACCCTTTTTTGGGAACCATTCCGGCATTTGCCTAAATGAGATGAGAAACCGTATGAACTCTTCTCAGAATAGCCGACCTGTGATGAAACCCAAGACCTCCCGAATGTGAGGTGCAATAATCGCTACCTCACTCGGTTGCATTTTTTTACATTTATACTTTACATTTTTGTACACTTTAACATTGAAAATACCCCCGTAGCAGCAAACCTGCGTACTCAGCGAATTTCCAATGCATATATATGTATCTTAATACCACATAAAGCCACATACCAAGTTTCATCAATATACATTCATAAATAAACGATTTATGACATTTTAATTATTCTCCATAAGAATAACATGGCGGCTGAGTATGCAGGTTTGCTGAAGCAAGGAACACAAAAAATGAGTTTTATACAAATATCAATATAACTCATGTACCACATACCAAATTTCATTAATTTATTTTCATAATGAAGGCAGATAACACGTTACATATTCTCCATAAGAATAACATGGGGCTGAGTACGCAGGTTTGCTGCTACGGGAGCCTTTGGTAAAAAGTTGTTTTTTTGAGCAAATATCAATGGTCCACAACCAGATGAAGCCGTATACCAAGTTTCGTTAGTATACGTTCATAAATAAGCGAGATATAAAATTTTTATTTTTCTCCATAAGAATAACATTAGACAACGTACTGTGTTTAGCACTTTCAATATCTCGGTAACCAATTGACGTAGAGAAATGATCAAAGTACCAAATTGTGTGTTTTTTTAAGCTGAATCCAATGGGAAAAACTAAAATTTGACTATTTCCAAAATTATATGTAAAAAATTCGAAAAACCCATTTTTGAGGTACAAAACCCCCCCAAAATACCCCTTCGGATAGAGCGATCTGGCTAGTTTTCGAACTTAAAGTCATAAATGTTGCTTTACATGTTTATACCAAATTTCATCAAAATCAGATAATTTTTACGAGAGTTATCGTGCTCACGGACACATATATATATATATATATATATATATACAGTTTCGAACGAATGGTGTTTTTGGGGTCTGGGGACCTCAAAACGAAAAGTTATCATGGTCCCGGGCCTAGGTCTTACCATGCCGACTACGGTAATAGCTTCTTCCCTATAGGGGAAATTCGCTAATAAGAAGATTACATAAACAACAAATTATTATATTGTTTATGTAATCTTTTTTAGTTGGTTAGTTTTATTTGACTTCTTCTCACAAAATGTTTTTCTTGAATAGTCTGGAATATATATTAACAGTTTCTTCAACAACAAATATTTGAATATCAATAATACCCACTAAGACAGTTTTAATAATTGAAATATTTTGTTAATTTTCACTCAAAAACACTTATTTCAATTTTTGTAAATCTCCTAAATTCTTTTTAATCTTTTTCTATAAGATTTTTAACTTTTGATTTTAATTTTCAAACCTGTTATTTTAAGTTATTTTATCTCCTTTTTTGGTATATAAAAAAGGAGTAATGAATAATGAGTAATGAATAAAAATTGGTATATGACTTCACCTAGTTGGGTTATATTTATATTAGCATAAATCTCTTTATTCTGTGTTCCTTGATGCAGCTAACTAGCGTACTCAGCCCCAATGTTATTTTTATGGAGAATAATTAAAATTGTATGTATCACTTATTTGCGAATATATTTTTATGGAACTTAGTAAGTGGCTTTATGTAGTATTAATACAATTATATCTCCGTTGGAAATTCTCTAAGCATACAGGTTTGCTGCGAGGGGGATATTCTTCTTTTATTATGCAATGTTGGCAATAGAGGACATAAACAAAACTTGATTTTCGTTAACCTCATCCTCAATTCTCATTCACTCTCATTCTCAATCGTCTCAATCTTGATATTCAATCTTCCTCCTCCAGTCCTCCGATCCGATTTGTGCTTGCAATGGATTCGAAATTGAATGAATTGTGCCTTCAATTTTATGAAGTAGGAGCTGTTAAATTTGGAGAGTTTAAAATGAAAGTAGGGGTTAACTCTCCTGTATATTTCGACTTGAGAGTAATGATTTCGTACCCTAAGATTATGGTAAGTTTTCAGATTTTAGCCTAGGGGTATGCCATTCAAGGTTATCAATTTTAAATTGAATTATAACATGTTTAATGGCCTATTCATAACTGTTTAGTAAAGAGTAAACAAAGTAAAATATTTTGTTTACCAAAATCGATGAAATATTTTTGTTTGTCTATTTTTGCAGAGGACAGACTAATAATACAGTAATGTGACATTTTTGTCATCCCTTTCGGCCAAGAGGCCACAGTTTAGTTCACGCCCCACATTCATTTGATTAAAATATCAATATATCGAGATCGTGATTGGACTACCAGTAAATGTTGTTAGAAATGTGAATTCAGCTTCCCCCCCCCTATAATTAGTTTAAAACTAGGCTCCTTACAGTGCAAAAAATATTATTTTGATCTTCTAAACTTTCATTGGCAATCAACCCATAGCGTCTCCACTAAACCTATATTTTTCACATTTACTTTGCCCTGACTCAACTCCTAACTTGGACACGTAAGGCAACTGAGCGGGACGTCAGGACTGACCTTTCAAACCGGGACTTATGGCAAGGATCGACCTAGCTTATTTTGACAAGGACCGACCTAGACAAATCGTTGGCCTACTTGTTATTTACTTACTGCTTATTCTATCATTTTGTACTTACTGTAGTCGATTGCCGACAAAGTTGTTATGTCAGATACATGATTTTTTTTATAAATACAGAGATGCTTACCGATCCTTAACACTTTGAGGCCTGAGCATGTTGTGGTTCAATTTGTGTTGTTTTGTTATTTTTTCAAATACTTAAGATGCCTAAACACCTGAAATGTAAAAAAAAACTTTTTCGGTGGGCACTTTGAAAGAAGTGTACCGTTGGTGATTCGGAGCAAAACACCTGATCACATGTGCAACTCACAAATAATTCAATTATTCTGTCAGCTTGGATCACGCCGTCCACCGTTTACCTAAGGTCCGTCTCCCCTTTAACTTTGCCAGAGACAGATGAACTCCCCATGAGTTGCTTGAGGGTGGACCAGCGAGAACATAATAGAATAGAGAAGACAAGTGCTTATACCCCGTGCATTAAAAGTGTGGCAAGATCCGCCATTTTGGTCTATCATACAGCCTGAAATCTACGATCCGCAAGCTCAATTTGTAGTAAACTTTCGCGGCCATACACGGCCATTATCAACAGTAATAGTTGAAGAATATTGTTGAAATTTTGCATGCTTATAGTATAGAGTCTGAGGATAACGAAGTTAATAATTTATAATTAATAATAATTTTATTAATTGGTGAATAAATATTTTATTACACACTTGTAGATCTGTTTTCCAGAACCAGACATGAATAAGTTGTTCTATGGGGAATTTTTTATATTTTGTTCAGATACATTTTGTCGGCGAGAAAGTTGTAGCACAAACAACAAATTTAATTTTTTTATTTCAAATTTTTTTCTAAAGTGGTCTGTTTCCACAGAAATCCAGGTATAAGAACGCGACAAAACTGTCTTTTGCCGCCGCCCGCTACCGCGCCGCTCCCGACCATTACATGCAGTGCGGTGTGTTTGTTTCCCGGCTACGTTATTGTTGTTTATGATTTTATTTACTAATTGGTTTTAGCTAGGATTAGTAATGATATTGGATTCATTTAAGGTGTAATCAATTATAAAAAAAACATCAAAGTAATAACTAGTTTCGGTTACTTAATCATATGTTTATACTGTAATATCCTCGAAGTTTCTGTATATAGATGATTATGGGTATTATAACAATCCAAATATTCGTAAACCATTAATCAATATTCATTGACCTGCAGATTGCCCAAGTTCATGGTTTTACATTTTACTAACAATATTTTTCACTTAGACTTATAGTTAGGTTATTCTAAAGCATGTTTCGCAAAGTCGGCAGCTTTTTTCCACACTTGTAGAAGGTTGTACAAGCTCTTAATTTACAAATGAAAATGTATAATGATTTTAAAATGTAAACAATAGTACAAATGCATATGCTATTATTTATTCCAAATGTCTTTTAATCCATAAATAAAAAATACTGTATTACCATAGAAATAATAACTGGTTATTTTATTTTCCTTGTTTGTGGCCTATACAAAAATAATCATTAATATATCTAGAGCGGCAGGAATTTATAGAGAATTATAGGAATATTCAATACAATGTAAAGATATGTCTTAACCACTTACGCGTATTTAAATAAATTAAAACAATGCGCTCTTGTGAAAAGTAATCCCAGCCGGTTGTTTATACCCAGTTTTTTTTGTTAATAGGTGCCCGGTCATTATCAAATCCAATATAATTTACAATATTGTGTTAAGTCGACAATCGACATCTTAGGTCTACAACAAACAGCCGTGTGTACCTTCACTGCGACTATCTGATAAAGTGTGTGGCGGTGCGTGGTAGACGCTCGGACTAGGGCCGGCACCGCCATCTTGGGCCGTCACATCCGACCGCCAGGCTGATATAAAATCCGCCAAGTAAACATATGAGATCATCCGCCTCACGATCAAGTTTGCTTTTGAGGTTTTTTTCCATTCATGTGCAGAAAAACAAGATCAATTCAATTCGAAGTAAAACATATTTTCAAAAATTGAATACAATTATAGTCTTGGATAAATGTATCAATACAAACTGTTATACAAAGAAAGTAAAAAACGTTTGAATTACCAACAAAATGAAAACAATAGTCAGGTTGAAAATTGCCAATACCATATGTATATTTGAACATATGACAAAATTAAGGCTTGACCTTGAAGCATCGATTGATTTTGTCCCTACTATAACCAAGTTTTTGTGTAGGCCTCAGATTCAAGTTCCGATAAATCAGCCTTGGAGCTCAAAGAGTTAAGGCCTCAACATGGAAATTGGCACTGTGTCATAAAATTTAACTTGAGCTTCATATTTAAATTTTAGGAATTCTTTAAATCCTTTATTTCAGAAACTGCTCTCCGAGCTGCTATGGGCCCACATGCAAGCGGAGGGGGTGGAGTGCGATGTCCTCTGTGGCGTGCCCTACACGGCGCTCCCGTTGGCGACGATCATCGCGGTCGACGCCGGACTGCCGATGCTCATCCGGCGCAAGGAGGCGAAGGACTACGGCACGCGGAAACTGGTGGAGGGGGTCTTCAAGAAGGGCGACCGCTGCGTGATCATCGAAGACGTCGTGACGACCGGGTCGAGCATCTTGGAAACTGTCGAGGTGAGAATCACAATAAGAATACCTTTATTTTAACACACATGGACATCAAAATATACACTAACAAACTGGTCTCAAAGAAAAATTATATGGAAACTTAAATATTAATTGTCCATGTAACTTAAATAATAATGGCCTAGTACCATCTTTTATATATGTTTACCGTCTGTATATGAATCAGTATAAGTGTAAATATATCTTAAGTGATGTAAGACGTCTTTTATTACATCCCGTATTAATTGTATCAAATTCTAAAAAAGTTTCTCAATTGAGTGTCTAGGAGCCACTCAAATAATCTTTTCTTATACTTGGGTAAACTATGCTTCTGAAAATTAGTAGGTAGGCAATTTGTTATACAATTTTATTTGGAGAAATTTGTCCCTTTTGATACGGTAGTTTTGGTCCTCGAATGTTGGAATGAATGAATTTATTCCTGAAAAACAAGAACAATAATAGTAAAAATACAAAATCGTACAGCAAATATATATAATAAACAAAACACACAAAAAAAATATAAATACATTATATATTTTTTTTTTTTTTATAAAAGAAAACTTTGAGCTATGAGAAATTATAAAATAACCTTTATTGTTATAAACAAATTTATTTACGGTCTTAGGAATAAGCTGACATAGAAATAGAATATAGAAACGTAAATAAATTACCTTCCAATATTAATAATACAGTAGAACCTCGGTTTACCGAGCCTCGCTTATCCGAGATTCCGGGTTAACCGAGGCGGTCCTAATATGTGTACAGTGTGGGTCAATCCATATGTACTGATCCAGAGGTGGTTGCTTCAATATTTTTATTATTTTTTATATTTTTACAACTTAAAGTACAACTTATTAGAAGCCTAAAAATGCTCTTGGTTTATTTTTGAAATTTTTATTTTGCCGATGGCGGCCATTTTTATATTACAAGACGGGCCGTTTTCAGCGATTTCAGAGCTCTGCGGAAAATCTCATATCTCATTATCCATTAGTCCTAGAACATTCAAACAAATACCAATCTGTTCAAAAAGATCTAAACTAAAATAATGTTCCTTTAAGATTAGTACTTAAAACTAAGAGAAAGAGCCTAAACATATCTTCAAAGTTCAATATTATTGTTTTACAAAAATCGTTTTTCAAAAATATTTTTCCAAGAGAAGGCAAAAGTATATTTGTCTTTGATTTTTTTTATTTGATAGATATATGTATGTACTTCAAATTCATAAAGTTTCAGACTGTGGACTAACATAGTTTTTTAAATAAAACTTTTTTAAATCATAAAATTTTGAAAATTTTGGATTTTTAAGGTTTAATATCTTTGTTGGGCATAAAAATTAAAATTTGAAATTAAGCCCAGATTTAGTACTCAATGAGAGGAGTAACCTGTAAAAATTTGGTTTTGTGGACTCAACTATTAACGGAGATGTGATAATTTGAAAAGTACCAAAATAAATGTTTTTTATTGACTTCGCTAAAGCTGCATATTTTCCAATTTTTTTATTTCTATGGATGGATACTGAAATAATATCTTAAATAATATTTCATTTTTAACTACAATTAAATGGAAAATATAAAATATTACTGATTTTTATCCAAAAGTATGTTTGGTTAACTGAAAATTTGTATGTCATATTTTATCAACATTTTAACATTTGGTGGCCTTAAATAGCTTGTTTTGTATCTAGGCCTGGTTACTATTAAAAAAGAACCAAATTGTTAGGAAGTATGTCAAACACTAATGCACTATCCAAGCCAAAAGTAATGCACTATCAGTTTAATCTGAATATAGAGCTTTCTTATATGAAACTGTCAGCTGAACTGTTCAGTTTCAAACAAGTAGCTTTCATGTTGGGACAAGCACACTTTTGTCTGTTGACTGGTGAGCTGAGAGCTCAGTCTCAGTCATCTCCTTCTACTATTAGCATGTGTTGTAGTATTTCCCAGTTTTATTTTCAAAAGAAGTGTGATTTATTCTTTAGTTAAATGGAGTGTTATGTGGGTCAACGTATTAGTGAAGAGTGTCATAAAAGTGTTTATGGTGATGTTACTAGAAATTTGAAATTGATTGATGAATTCAGTGATGATGACAAGCTATTATTGCAGCTTAGGATAAGTGATGGTATTGACAATATTTGTAAGTACCATGAGATAAAATTTTTAGACAAATACTACCATCTGTATGGCAGAATATGTTCTGATCCCCTTGAATATCACAAAAAACCTGTGAAAAAGAGTTTGAGAGAAATCACATTGTCACATTTATCTAGACCTAAAAGTACCACTAATGTATGCCTCACGCCAGGAAAAGCTTTGTGCTCAACTTGTAACAAGAAATTGTTTAAGGAAATTGACAATGAAGAAGATAAAGAAGGTTCTTTAGAAGGTCCCAGTTTTGAGCCCCCAGAAACCATAAATGTTGTGGATCAGGCTTGTTCTGCATTGGGAGTATCACCTGCTTCTAAAATTAGAAAACTTAGTTCTAATAAAAGAACAAATGCCATTGAATCTAAAATTACAAAAATTACAGACACCTTAAAAAGAAAGCTTTATGCAAATTTTAACGAAGATAATGATTCTCTTGCTTATCCTTTGCCTAAGCAAAATGACGATGAATTGGACTCTAAAGACTATGAGGAACTAATAACAAAACTAAAAGAAAAATGTAACATTTCCAATAAAGAAGACAAAATCAAAATACTAAGCTTGTTACCACGTTCATGGTCTAGACAAAAAGTATGTAAAGAGTTTAACGTTTCTGAGCGTCTCGTAAGATTATCTAGAGATCTAACCAATAAATTTGGTGTTATGCCTGAATTAGCTAAAAGAAGCAGTGGAAAAATATTATCTAGTGACACAATCAAAAAAGTTCAAGAATTTTACTTGTCTGAAGAGAACAGTAGAATTTGCCCAGGCAAAAAAGATTGTGTAGCTGTCCGCATCAATGGAAAACCAGAGCATAAACAAAAACATCTCCTCCTCTGCAATTTAAATGAGCTGTTTGTCAAATTTAAAGAAACACATCCAAATATTAAAATTGGGCGATCAAAATTTTGTGAGCTGAGACCCAAATGGTGTATTATTGCTGGGGCTTCAGGAACCCACAGTGTCTGCATATGTTCATACCATCAAAACGTAAAGCTGATGATAGATGGAGCTAAGCTTAAGGTTGACTATAAAGACTTACTGGAGGCACTAGCGTGTGATTTAAATAAGTATGAATGTATGATGAGTGAATGTGAAGAGTGTGGGGATGTTCAAGAACTTTTGAATACGCTTTTGGAAGCTGATGAAATTAACGACATGCCAGATAACATAGTTTTTAAGCAATGGGTGACTGTTGACCGAGCAGAAATGATCACAGTGTCTAAGCCAAGGGATGAGTTTCTAGAATCGCTTGTGGCAAAAGTAAATGATTTAAAAGCTCATCACTATGTGTCTAAACTACAGTCTGCCTCATTCAAAGACATTAAGAGTACATTAACAAAAGAAGAATGTGTAGTCGTTGCTGACTTTGCAGAAAACTTCGCTTTTGTAGTGCAAGACGAGATTCAGAGTTTTCATTGGGTCAATAAGCAGGCAACCATTCATCCTTTTGTGTACTATTACCATGATGAGGACTCAGGTCTGGTAAAGAACCGTAGTCTATGTATCATAAGCAACCATCAACAGCACAATACTGCAGTAGTTCATACTTTTCAAAAATATCTTATTGAAGATATAAAAGACAATGTACCGGCAGTTGAAAAAGTAATTTATTTTACTGATGGGGCCAGCAGCCAATACAAAAACAAAAAAAACTTTTTGAATCTTTGTTTTCATGAACATGATTTTGGCTTAGCAGCAGAGTGGAATTTTTTTGCCACCGCGCATGGAAAAAATGCATGCGATGGAGTCGGGGGGACTACAAAAAGAGAAGTGACTAAAAAGAGTCTGCAATCTACAACAAACAATCAAATTCTGAACGCTAAAGATATGTTTAACTTCTGCTCTGAAAATCTGAAGGGTATCCAGTACTTTTATGTTGACAGTGAGGAAATATCCAAAAATGAAACAGAACTTCAAGTACGATTCAAAGAATGCCTTAAAATTACTGGAACTCGGTCCTTCCATCGCTTTGTACCAGTGGCTGAAAACAAAGTACAATGCTACAAAACATCAAGATCTGACATCTTTACAGAAATGTTAACATCAAAGAGAGTTACATTAACTCTGGAGGAAGACGACATCATTGCCTGTGTTTACGACAAACAGTGGTGGCTCGGAAAAATCAAAACTGTTAACCTTGAACACAACGACTGTTTTGTTCACTTCTATGAACCAGCTGGTCCAAGAACTTCTTTTAAATTGAGCAAACGAGACGAAGCATGGGTACCTTTAAGCAATGTCTTAAGAAAGATTGCACCACTAGAATTAACAACAGCGACTGGGCGCAACTATAACATCACTCAAAAATTGTGCGACGAGATTTCAGAACTAATCAATGCTCACCAATCATGAAATTTCAGGTTAGTAGGGGTTTAAGTAATGTAATAACTTTTATCACATAGATTCCAATAATTTAAAGTTGAAAACATCTTTTATAAAGTATTATATACCGCTATAGAGATATTGACGAAAATACTTAATGTGGTACTTTTCAAATTGTCACATCTCCGTTAATAGTTGAGTCCACAAAACAAAATTTTTACAGGTTACTCCTCTCATTGAGTACTAAATCTGGGCTTAATTTCAAATTTTAATTTTTATGCCCAACAAAGATATTAAACCTTAAAAATCCAAAATTTTCAAAATTTTATGATTAAAACTATTTTTATTTAAAAAACTATGTTAGTCCACAGTCTGAAACTTTATGAATTTGAAGTACATAGATATATCTATCAAATAAAAAAAATCAAAGACAAATATACTTTTGCCTTCTCTTGGAAAAATATTTTTGAAAAACGATTTTTGTAAAACAATAATATTGAACTTTGAAGATATGTTTAGGCTCTTTTTCTTAGTTTTAAGTACTAATCTTTAAGGAACATTATTTTAGTTTAGATCTTTTTGAACAGATTCGTTTTTGTTTGAATGTTCTAGGACTAATGGATCATGAGATATGAGATTTTCCGCAGAGCTCTGAAATCGCTGAAAACGGCCCGTCTTGTAATATAAAAATGGCCGCCATCGGCAAAATAAAAATTTCAAAAATAAACTAAGAGCATTTTTAGGCTTCTGATAAGTTGTACTTTAAGTTGTAAAAATATAAAAAATAATAAAATTTTTTAAGCAACCAATTTAATTATTTCTGGACCACTTCATATGGAATGACCCGTATTATAAATTTCAAAGAGAAAGTAACACGCTTAAATAAACGAGCAATTATTGACAGCACGTGCCTTCACTTACCGCAACCTCAATACGCGCGCTGAACTGTATTGTGTTTGCATTCAACTACAGTAAACGTCGTTAGTTGTCGGGGTTGTTCGGTAAAGTTCGTGCGTAGCAGACAGGTGCAATTCGGAACCGTTGTCGTTAAGTCTGCCGAAGCCGCCATTTCGTGTTGACAGTGATTTGTTTACTCATAGAGATGGGAATTATCGTTGTTTTCCGGCAACGGTTGTAACGACAACGCAGCTATCCAATAACGTGTTGCGACAACCTGTTATTTGAATAACGGTTGCCAACTCATTGCCACTTTAAACCGTTGTCCGCCGGCCGGCGTTGCGGCGTTCAGTTGTTGTTGTCGGTTGTTCAATAATTGTAAGAGGACACTGAGAATTAACGAACAAAAATTGTAATTTAAAACCCCTTTCGAAACTTATAACAGTAATAATTATTCAGTTCGTTGTCGAAGTTATCGTTGCTCTGGTAACGTTACGGAAACGGCAATGCGCATGTTGTCCCGTTGTCAGTGCGGGTTTTCTGCAACGTGGTGTAGAAACGTTATTACAATAACAGGGATTTGTCCGCAACGTGTTGCCGCGATAACGTTGCCACGGCCGCAACACTGTTATTCATCCTGTTATGTTAAATAACGCACATCTCTTACTCATTACTCAGTTCTGTTTATCGCTGATAACTTAGCGTGTGCGTGTTAATTAGAGAGATGAGTGCTAAGCGCAAACGTGTCGTTGTGTCTTTAGACTCAAAACTAAATGCAATGTTACGATATTTCTTATACTAATAAACTTAACAAAACTCAAATCATTGTTTTATTTCATGGTTTAAACATATCTTGAGCTATTTATAACCCCAATTACGATTTTTAGGTTACATTCCGTGTTATCCGAGATTTGACGTATCCGAGGTGGCCTCGGTCCCAATTAACTCGGTTAAGCGAGGTCCTACTGTATAACTAAAGTTTCTTTGAGAGAGGCTGTAGATTGATTCTTTGTGAGTTGCACATGGTCAACACTAATTTTGATACTTTTTACTCATGTCTACTGTGTGTGTGCCAATGTGACTCTTTAAACTGAAGGAAAACAATATTTTAATTAAAATACACCATTAATCCATTTAAAAACACAAAATTTCTATTCCAATTCATATGTTTAAAACAAATGAGTTCATTAAATATTTAAAAATCCACTACAATGAAACCATTGCCATGGTGATGATTTTAACATATTTTTTTAAAATCCTAGAAAACGATTTTGATAAATTTGTTGCTTATCTTCAAGTACAAATCATTTCTATCATGGGTGTTATCAGTAATAAGAAGCTGTTTTTTGGGAGCCGCTGTTCTGCTGGGGGGAACTGCCATAATGGGAGCGTGGTGGTGGAGGTGGCGTCCGTCGGGAGGAGAGGCAGAGGAGAAGGTGGAGTGGGGAATGATGATTTGTGACTGATGTTAGACAGGTCGGACAACACGTCAGAGGAGGAGGTGGAGGTGGATGCCTTGGATTATTAAGTGGAAAACATTGAAACCCGTTGAAGTGAGAGCATAAGGCCCTAGAGGGGAATAAAAAACTGCTGGAAGAGGACAAAATGAATGCGGTAACCCAATACTGAAAAATGAAAAAAAACACTGAATGGAATGAAAAGACATTGAGAGGTGCTGGAAGAGGACGAAATGGTTGTGGCAACCCTCTGCCGAAATCCAGCAGCCTCTAGCAGAAGACGTGACAACAAGCCAGCAGAGAAGGGAAGGTGGCTGTCACCCAATACTGAAAAATGGACAAAATTAGAGGTTCTGGAAGAGGACGAAATGGTTGCGGCAACCCTCTGCCGAAATCCAGCAGCCTCTAGCAGAAGAAGTGACAACGAGCCAGCAGATAAGGGAAGGTGGCTGTCACCCAATACTGAAAAATGGACAAAATTAGAGGTGCTGGAAGAGGACGAAATGGTTGTGGCAACCCTCTGCCGAAATCCAGCAGCCTCTAGCAGAAGAAGTGACAACGAGCCAGCAGATAAGGGAAGGTGGCTGTCACCCAATACTGAAAAATGGACAAAATTAGAGGTGCTGGAAGAGGACGAAATGGTTGTGGCAACCCTCTGCCGAAATCCAGCAGCCTCTAGCAGAAGAACAGTGAAGCCGATTCAACCAGTCAGAGCCAAGGCGACAAGAAGGCAAGAAGCCCAACGACCCCTAGCATGGTAGAAAAGTGACTCCCATGTGGACAATTCCTAGCAATGTGGCATTTGTGTTTATTTATGCAATATGGTTTGTCTATTGAAATAAATTATTTAAAATAACTTGTTTTGTTTTTATTTACGGCATGAGAGTTACGTTGACAGATCACTGGTTAATTTTGATCAGCTTTTATGATTATTTTGTTACAATTTGAAACTCTACAAGCCCCAATAAAATTGTCATTTTCAAACGAGTTTTCTAGTGAAAATTTGATTTTTCTTGGGGATTTTACCAATCGATTTCTGGGGCCCAAAAACCAATATATTTAAACTTTAACCTAAAATCCTCCAGTGTTATTCCGAGATCCGATTTACACGCAGACTTTGCTTGTATTAATGTATATAATTGACATACCTAGGTTGTGTTTTTAGTTCAAAGTAAGGTAAAAATATAAACAAAATCAAAAAAATTCTCAGTGTTTTAGTAATAATTTTTTATTGGTAATCAGAAATCAGATAATTTATTGGTCGTTGAACAAAATACAACTGAGCAATAGACTTTTCATCTTAATAATAGTTACAGTCAATTAACAGAGTAGTGCCTAACCTTTCTTACAGTTCGGGGCACAGTGCTTGGCAGCTGGTTAGCGTATGCTCTGGAATGACTTCACCTCTATTTGGCTTGGTACCGTTGGTGTTACAGTCTACTTTTGTCAACAGAAAGCAAAATTCATTTAATTTTAAAACTTGTTTCGGTTACTTTTGTTATTATCTACTTTTATTTACGTGAAGTTTGCCTTTCCCAGACGCCGAGCACTGTTTCCCAACTGTATCAGTTTGTTTATGTTATTGGAAACTGTTAAGTAAATGTTGTTGAGAGATGGATAGTGAACAAAGGTCCATTTTTTGAGTCACTTAAGTGTGACGGTCAGTCGGCATTATATTATCACTATGTAAAAAAACCGACATCATGTATGTGTGACGTAAGAAATCCACAAAATTTATGCAATTTTTGTTAGTATTTGATTATAATTAACGTTAACATTTTTTTAACTATTTGGTCTAGGGGTATGTCTCTTCTCATTTGCATTGATTTATACTAATACAGTAGAAATCCAATTATCCGAACCCCAATTATCCGAATATCCAATTATCCGAATCGATTTTGAGTGAAATAATAGAAATATAAAAATCAAGAAAATAACAGCACGAGCCTGTGTAGCGATAATGCGTCGTGAGCGCTAAAATAAAAGCCCGCACTGTTACCTCCCGGACGATATTTTCGCGGGGAACAATGAGTCATACCCCCTTCTCCCCCTGCTCATCATCAGTCGCTACTGTTCTTTCACCAAAATTATCGTTCGAAATGAGTACAAAACGTAAACATGTTGTCCTTTCGCTAAGTGATAAACTCACTTTACTCGAGATATTCAAGTGAAATAACCAACATTGAATAGTGAAATACGTACAGTATGTATTGAAAAGAGCAACTGTATCTACTGTATTAAATTTGACTCCTGTAATTTAATTTTTATGACGTATATTCTTGATACAGTTCGCTCACTTTCTGTTCATTACATTTATAATAACTTTGTCAATAAAATTCCGATTTTTTTATGTATGGTGATGTTTTTTACTTAATTACCAAGGTATATCTGATTATCCGAATTTCTGCATATCCGAATCGGCCCGATCCCCAATTAATTCGGATAATTGGAGTTCTACTGTACTACACGTTTTTTAATTGGTCTGCTATGAACACCGATGCGACACGCATTCGTGACGCTCGGTAGTGATCGTCTTAAAGAATGCTGTACAATTTTTTTATCTCACAGGTGAAATACATATGCTAATGAAAATAAGGGGATAATACCCCATTGCAGCAAACCTGCATACTCAGCGAATGTCAAATGGTACTTTACAAAGTCATGAAGCCACTTACCAACTTTCATCAAAGCATATTCTTAAATAAGCGAAATATGACATTTTATTTATTCTCCATAAGAAAAACATTAATACTGAGTATGCAGGTTCGCTGCATCGAGGACCACAAATATCAGGTTTTTATGCAAATACCAATGGATCACTACTAGATGAAGCAACACACCAAGTTTTACCAATTTATGTTCATAAACAAGCAAGATATCACATGTTTCTTATTCTCCATAAGAATAACATTATAGATGCTGAGTAAGCAGGTTTGCTGCCATGGGGACCACAAAAAAGGGGTTTTGTTTGCAAATATCAGTAAACCTCAACCATATGAAGCCACATACCAAGTTTCATTAATATATGTTCATTAATAAGATATAAAATGTTACTTATTCTCCATAAGATAACATTGAACAACGTACTGTGTTTAGCACTTTCAATATCTCGGTAATCAATTGACGTAGAGCAATGATCAAAATACCAAATTGAATGTTTCTTTAAGATAAATTTAATGGTCTAAACCAAAATTAGGGTATATAAAGAATTATATGTAAAAAGTTCAAAAAACTCACTTTCGGGGTACAAAACCCCCTCGAAACCCCCTTTTAAGAAGAGCGATCTGTCTGCTTTATGAACTCATGAAAATGGATGCTGCCTTAAACGTTAATACCAAATTTCATCAAGATCGGACCATTTTTACGAAAGTTATGCTTACGGACACACACACACACACACACACACACACACACACACACACACACACACACACACACACACACACACACACACACACACATATATATATATATATAATAGCTGGCCCGACAGACGTTGTCCTGTCCTAATGTCACTGAATTTATTTTATGTCAAATACTTATTCATTTTCAATATGAGCTCGTTTGCTTCTCACTCGCCTATCGAAAAAAAATAAAAATAAAATAGTTTACTTCCTATTCTCAGACCTACCGAATATACGCACAAAAATTCATAAGAATCGTTCAAGCCGTTTCGGAGGAGTTTTGTTACTAACACTGTGGCACAGGAATTGTATATAATAGATATATACATATATATATGAATTTGAACGAATGATGTTTTTGGCATCTGGGGGCCTCAAAACGAAAAGTTATCATGTTCCCGGGTCTAAGTCTTACCATGCCACCTACGGTAATAGCTTCTTCCCTATAGGGGAAATTCGCTAAAAAAAGATTATCATCTGTGATATCAAAACCCTGCTCACAGATATCGCTAGGTATTTCTTTCTCTTTAAAATGGGCCATAAATCAACAATTGTGGATAATCCGTTGATGACGGACGGGATTTTAAATTTAACCTTTGGCCTTGTGGAAGAAGAAAGTTGAAACATGTGACCGAAGCCTCCTCTCAACATTTTCGGTGGGGGACGTTCACTGTCGACCTTTTTAATTGACATAGGATCAAATGGTAATTAACATGTCTAAACATGTTTGCCACACCCAACGTTTTAACTGCAACATTTACAGGTGAAGCAAGGTGCTACTTTTTTTTAGTACAATTTTATTTGTGAAAATTTGTTTAACTAATTAAATTATTTTTTTTAAGGATTTGAAAAGAGAGGGCCTGGAAGTTAAAGACACTCTTGTCGTGCTGGACAGAGAACAAGGAGGGTGCGGCAACCTCAGCAAGCAAGGGATCGCGATGAGACCTCTCCTCACACTCACTCAGGTAAAGCAGCAGCAGTGATGCCAACTTTTCAACATAAAAATTCCCTGCTTATTTTTTTTCAGGGAAATTTCTCAATAAAAAAGTCCCTCGACTTTTTGGCACATTTAAGAGAGTTTTTATCTGTGTTTGTAAAAAATTGGAAATAGGTAAGTACGTGGAAACAGTTTGGATTTTTTTTGTCTAAGGTTGGATATTGGGTCTTTATTAACTTCTCTCTGTCTGTGTTAAAATTGCTTGCCAAAAGTGCAGTCGTTGACATTCTACTAAAAGTAATTGATCATACATTTCATGGCAAACATAAACGCAGTTTTCGCTATAATACTGTTGGTTCTTTCTGGTAGGTATTTATTTGTTCATACTTAATGAAATGAGTTGGTCTTTAATTGATCATGAATGAAAAATTGTATTATTCATTGCCAACTTATTAAAAGGTAAAGAGTTGTTAACCTGAAAAACACTCTTTTAAAACAAAATTTTAAAACGAAAAGTTGTTTATAATGTGTTAAAAGTAATTGTCTACTTTTCAACTAGATAGAAACAGACTTAATTTGATCGGGATCTATGCTCAATTGAATTTAAAGAGTAGTTAACATAATAAATCATGTTAAATCATAAAAATGATTACATAAAACTTTGACTTATATAGATTAAGTAAAATCACTATTTGTACCTATAAACTCAATTCAATGAAAATTCACATTTAGTTACAATATCTGTTGCACCGTTCTGTCATGACGCTACTAATTATTGTTGAAGATTTTAAAATATTTACGAGCCGCTGGAAAAATTGATGACGAGACTGTGGAGAAGATCCGTTCTTACATCTCGGCCCATCAGCTGGACACTAGGGGAGAGCCGATTAAATCGAGTAAGTCAACTTACACGAACATAACCTGCAAATAAATAGATGACCTACACTGACGTAGCCTACAAATAAATAGGTAACCTACAAACTACGCTGGAGATCCACCTGTTAAAACTTTCTTAATAGATGCACATAAATTGTCAACTGAAGGTAGGGGAGTTAGGGGTCGAGAATTAAAGTCTTGATTGGAGGGGGGGTTACTCTTGTTTATAGTAACCATGCGTTGCTAATATCAAAATATGCTCTGCACAGTTATCGACAACAATTTTATTTATGAAGGTAATATACTTAGTTGTCGTAAAAATTCTATGGAAGGGGAATTAAAAAAAATTGTTTAGAAAAATTAGGCTGTTTACACACTTGAATACCCCTGTCGCAGCAAACCTGCGTACTCAACGAATTTCCAATGCATAATATATGTCTTAATACCACAGCCGCATACCAAGTTTCATAAAAATATATTCACAAATAAGCGATATATACAATTTGAATTATTCTCCATAAGAATAACATTGGGGATGAGTACGCAGGTTTGTTGCAACAAGGAAAAAAATATGGGTTTTCATGTAAATATCAATATTACTCAACTAGGTGAAGCCATATACCAAGTTTCATCAATGTACATTCATAAATAAGCGATAAATACCATATTGATTATTCTCCATAAGAATAACATGGGCATGAGCACGCAGGTTGCCAACAAGGAACACAAAAAATGGGTGTTAATGCAAATATCAATGTCAAACTCAACAAGGTGAAGCCACATACCAAGTTTTATTAATTTATGTTCATAATTAAGGGAGACATTACATTTGACTTATTCTCCATAAGAATAACATAGGGGCTGAGTACGCAGGTTTGCTGCTACGGACATCAGTTAAAATTGCTTTTTGTGTGCAAATAACAATAGACCACAACCAGATGAAGCCGTATACCAAGTTTCGTTAGTATACGTTCATGAATAAGCAAGATATACATATTCTTATTCTCCATAAGAATAGCATTGGACAACGTACTGTGTTTAGCACTTTCAATATATCTGTAGCCAATTGACGTAGAGAAATGATCAAAACACCAAATTGTGTGTTTTTTAAAGCTGAATCCAATGGTGAAAACTAAAATATGACTTTTTAAAATATTACAGGTAAAAACTTCAAAAAACCCATTTTTGGGGTACAAAACCCCCCCCAAAGTGCAAAGTTATCATCCTGTTGTATTGTGTTGACCCAATGTTCCTTAAGGCATTTACACTGTTCTAATCTGATTGGACTTCGGATTGGTCAATCTGTCTGGTTTTCAAACTTAAAGTCATAAATGTTCCTTTACACGTTTGTACCAAATTTCATCAAAATGAGACTTTTTTTACGAGAGTTATTGCACCCACGGACACACATACAGTTTCGAACGAATGGCGTTTTTGGGGTCTGGGGACCTCAAAACAAAAATTTATCATGGTCCCAAGCCTAGGTCTTACCATGCCGACTACGGTAATAGCTTCTTCCCTATAGGGGAAATTCGCTAAAAATAAAGCTGTTCCTGGGCAAACATATCTCAACATCATAACATATCTTAAACATAAATCATATCTCTCTGTACAAATATTTTTAATATTTGTTAAAATGAAGACAAATTTATTTTGTAGATGGCATTAAAAGAGCTGATTATTAGTTTTTATACAAAATGCAGTGGTCAGTTATACATTTTAAACTACTAGGTTAATATATTTTATAAAAAAAGTTACTAATTAGTATTAAAACAATATCCTATATTTACAATAGCCTTTATTTACATATTCAAAGTTCAAAGCTTAAAAGTTACTGGATTGTTCAAGCCTTGTGATTCTTCCTAATAACCTAACCTAACCGCTGTAGTTTTCCCTGTACTGAAATTATTAAGCCTTGTGATTATTCCTAATAACCTTACCTAACCGCTGTAGTTTTCCCTCTACTGAAATGTTCAAGTCTTTTGATTCTTCCTAATAACCTAACCTAACCGCTGTAGTTTTCCCTCTACTAAAATGTTCAAGCCTTGTGATTTTTCCTAATAACCTAACCGCTGTAGTTTTCCCTTTACTGAAATGTTCAAGCCTTGTGATTTTTCCCAATAACCTAACCTAACCTAACCACTGCATTTTCTACTTAAATGCTTAAACCTAGTTATTTTTTCTTAAAACCCAACCTAACCGCTGTATTTTGCCAGCCGAAGTGTCTCGCGTCCACATGCCGCTGCTGGACAGAGCCAAAGTGGCGCAGTGTCCTGTGGCTGCGAAACTTCTCCGCATCATCCACGACAAGCAGAGCCTTCTGTGTGTGGCGGTGGACGTTACTTCGTCGGCGGAGTTGCTCAAGGTAATGGCGATTTTGAAATTTGTTTAGAATTTAAAATGGTTTACAAACGGTAGGATTTCTTATGAGTGCCTTTATTGTTTGATTAAGAAGTTTTTCCCACTTGAGTGAAATTCATGGTTTGCGTATTCCTAGCTTATAAAGGTACTGTTGTACATCACCCCCTACACAGTATGGCCAATTTTAGGAGTGCTGCTCGTATATATTTAATTAGATAACTGCACTATTTAATAGCCTAGCAAATGGTCCATCGGTTGTTATGCAGCCTTGTTGTGCAATGGTAATTGCGTAACTCAGTAGAGTAGTCATTTCATTGTAGTTTGTGGATCCTGTTTATTAATTGAAAAGTATATTGCCTTTTTCAAAATTATACACTACTCTATTAATACTATTTCAGTACTATTCTAATATTACAGTTTGTCGATTATTGGTCTGATTCCCATCCGGTGATACATCAACTCGGGTACTACTTGAACTCGTCTGGAACAAATCCAAACTAAATAATATTTGGTAATCTAATTATTTTATATATTGAAACATCTTTAGTTACATTTAAAATAATTTAAACATGAAAATTGAAGGTAAATGAAATCTTGTGACAATGTGCTTTCTGTGCATAACTGTACATGAAATTATTATGAACAAATACAATTGGTTATTACACATTTACATCATTATTTATCTGAAATTAGCAAAAATTGATTATACAAAACAACAATAATACATCTGGCAATGCAATTATTTACATACAAATTCATTTAAATGTAATAAAACAGATTTGAAACTTACTAAGTCAACGAGAATTATTTCATGTTGGGAATCAGCCATCTAATTATCTAATTTCATCTAATTGAATTCAATAACATTGACAACAGCTGTTTCTTCAGTTCTGTCAACAGGTTAAATGAAATACTTACAATTAATTAATTAACAATGAAACAATTATATGAACTTAATTATACATTGAATTTTATTTGAGTTGATTTTATCTTAAAATAAATGTTACTTCTAAAATAATGAAATTTACTATAAAAAATCAGTACACTGTTTAATACCTGCTGTTATAGTTTGCTACAGCAACAATATAAATTTTAATGAGATGTCAGTGTACTTAGGAACGAGCTAAATCTTGACATAGAGGTCCAATAAAACCTGTTGATATTCTAATGCGAGTAACTGGGATCCACAGATTGTAGATTCGATTGTATAAGGGCCACTGAAATTATGTTTGTTGAGCGTCAGACACTGACCCTAGAAATTATTCTGGAAACTGAAGTAAATCCCTTCAACATGGTCTAATACTAAGTCCAAAATCCTAGTTTAGACCTTCCCTTCAACTTCAACCTAACCTAAGATAAGATGTTGTCATGACCTCATTATGCGACTTGACAAGTTCAACACCACTATGTGGCCAACTGAATGCCATTTATAAGATGTAAGACCTTTATCCAGTCATGCAACTTGTCGCGTATCTATCTGCTTCTCCCATAAGGCAATGTTAACTTTCAAAAACGGTCCCTTCTCAACGGTTTTTGTGATATCGTAAGTTTACGTCTTATTTTAAAAATAAAAAAATACTGGCGATTTCAGTGAGCAAGATTTCAATATAAAAAATTACCTGATTACCCTATGCTTCGCACAAAGAATTCAGGAAAGAACAGCTGATTAAAGTTCTTGCTGCAACTACATTTTTTTCTGATCCAGTAATCCTGTTGCCCAAAAGAATAAAATTGTAACTTTAAGGGTGTAGGGTAGATCCCTAAAGGATTGTCTCAATGAGAATAGGCCCGGATAAATTATCTACCTACATAACAATTTTCAGCTTGATTGGTTCAGTAGTTTTTACGTTAAAATGGAACATACAAGTCGACAGACAGACACCACCTTCCTTTTATAATGTATTTAATGTATGTATTCTTATTATAATGCTGACGTCGTTCCCGGTTTCACCCGGGAATACGACAGTTGTGTGTGCTTCATTCTGTGGTTGACCTGTGGAACTATTACGAATCATAATCAGCTGATAGAATTTTCATCAGCTCAAACTAAAGTGAATGTCCATACGAATAACACAGGGTTGGAACTTTGAAGCCCCGTAGGGCATAGCCCTATGGGAACTTCTTAAAATCCCTTCTTAGTGGGTGCCTATGCTATAAGAGATGCTTAGTGGGTCTACATGCAACATTTCGTGCTTATTGGTGCAATGGTTTGGCCTGGGTGTTGATCGGAATTTCATATTTATAGATATAGATAGAATAATCGTATAATAAAATTCCAAAATATTCAATATTTAAGATTTGTTTTTGGGTGAACTCCTTTTTGGGATAAAGAAATTCTACTCACAGAAATCGCTAAGTATTTTTTGCCCTCTAAAAAAAACCTATCATACAGCATTGCTTTCGGATAGGCCTAAACCATTAAGGGATGGGTCTGAAAGTTAGGTTTGTCTTGGGAGCCGTGCATATATTACGTCACCCCTCTCTGGGGGGGGAGAGGGGGTGCGGCACATCGTGACAGACTATGACACGGGGGAGGGGAGGGGGGTCAAGGGCTGCGTGACGCATAACGATTGATGGAGTTAAAACCTGTGAAATTCTTAGTTACAGAGTGATGAAATACCGTACCCACAGTCCACTAATTAATAATGAGTTAGTGTGACGTGACAGGGGGAGGGTTATGAGCTGTGTGACAGAGCGTGACAAAGGGGGGAGGGGGTTAAAAAGGGTAGAATATAACGTGATGTAATTTATACATGGCCCCTTGCGGGAGAAGTAGGTAGACACAAGTCTTATCCCTTTGTCTCCGCAGATAGCCGAGGCAGTGGGCCCTCATGCAGCCGTGGTCAAGACGCACGCAGACATCGTAACAGACTGGACTGCAGAGGTGGGGAACAAATTGCGGGAACTGGCGCGCCTGCACGATTTCCTCATAATGGAGGACAGGTAAGAGACTCATAATAGCGATGGATTTGAATTTATCATTGATTTATTTGGAATTTACCTATCGCTTCTAGTGTTTAAAACTACCCTACGTTTCGGGAGGTAAGGAAACTCCTCCCGTTATCAATTGAACCCTACTTACATCTAAATATTGAGTACTTAAACCAAACTAACCCAAATCTTAGGGGCTATAGCACTTACAAGCTACTGGTGTCTAATAACAAGCAGGAAATCAACTTGAATTTAATTTCAGAATAAACAGAATTGTGTTCTTGTTTAAACATAGTAACATTTAAAATCTATTTAAAAATTGACAGTGCAATCTACTCTAATGGAAATAAAATATGTAGGGTTTTGGTATGAAATTCAACAGATCACTTGTGTGTGTGTTCGTAGGAAGTTTGCGGACATCGGCAACACAGTGGGCCTACAATACGCCGCTATCGCCCCCTGGGCCGACCTGGTCACTGTGCACGGTCTCCCTGGTGAGTACATCTGGTTAACTGTACTCTTCGCCTTTCGCCCCTTTACCTTCACCTTTTATCCTTTCATCTTCGCCTTTCAGCGAATTTCACCTATAGGGAAGAAGCTATTACCGTAGTCGTTATGGTAAGACCTAGGCCCGGGACTATGATAACTTTTCGTTTTGAGGTCCCCAGATGCCAAAAACACCATTCGTTCAAAACTGTATATATATATGTGCCCTTGAGCATGATAACTCTCGTAAAAATAATCCGATTTTGACAAAATTTTTTATAAACGTGTAAAGCAGCATTCGTGACTAAGTTCGAAAACTAGACAGATCGACCTATCCGAAGGGGTATTGTGGGGGTGGTTTCAATAAATGGGTTTTTTGAGTTTTTCATATATAATTTTTTTAAAGTCAAATTTTAGTTTTTGTCCATTGGAATCAGGTTAAAAGACGCAAAATTTGATGTTTTGATCATTGCTGTACGTAAAATGGTTACAGAGATATTGAAAGTGCTAAACACAGTACGTTGTCCAATGTTATTCTTATGGAGAATAAGAAAAATTGTATATCTCGCTTATTTATCAACTTATCCTGATGAAACTTGGTATATTGCTTCATATCGTTGTGGTCTAGTGATATTTTCACAACAAAAAAAAATTGTTGACCGATAGTTCCCGAAGCAGCAAACATGCTTACTCAGCCCCATGTTATTCTTATAGAAAATAAGTAACGTGTTATCTACCTTAATTATGAACATAAATTAATAAAATTTGGTTTGTGGCTTTAACCACTTGAGTTATATTGATATTTGTATAAAACCCCATTTTTTGTCCCTTTCTTCAGCAAACCTGCATACTCAGCCGCCATGTTAGTCTTATGGAGGATAATTAAAATTTCATAAATCGTTTATTTATGAATCTATATTGATGAAACTTGGTATGTGTATGAAATTTCAATTCACAAAGTTGTTTTAAAGCAAATGAAAATACGAAACTGCATTTTTTTTATGACTGAATGTCCCGCGATCTCGCTTTGAATTTGTGGCAGTTTTAACATTTGCCGCCATGACTCATTCGGCGTCTCGCAAGAATCCCGCTCTTCACTAGTGACCTTGGAGTTTGTTTGACAAGTGAAATTGCCTACCATTCTTGGAGTTAAACTTTGTGTTTGGAAATAATAATCAAATATCAAGGCAAATTCTTCACAGTGTGTTAATTGAGCAACAGCTCGCTAACGCGCACAACTTTTAACCTTTCAGATCAGCATTAACAAAAACGTGTAATGTAAGACTACGTAGTGAGTAACATAACCTCAAAATTAGTTTTCTCGCCAAGAGGCCTGTATTAAGGCACCAATTCCAAAGACAACTAAATTTCACATGTCGCTAACGAACAGCTCGGTAACGTTTCGATCCGTTCAATGTGTCGCTTATGTTAGCGAGCTGTCTACGATCATTAACGAGCTGTTTTAATTGTTAAAATTATGATGTTTTGTTTTAGTAAATTTAATTTTGTATGTTATCTCCCTTATTCTAAATATTTTTACCCGAAATATCATTTTGAAAAGGCACCAACATTTACGGTATGTAGGCAAACACTTTGGTGGGACGTGAAATGCCCTCCACCCCCTTTATTTCGGATAACGGAGGCTCTACCGGATATACTTGTTATTAGATATTTGTGACGTACATACATGTGCTGAAGGAATTTGAATGTACGACGATCAGTTTTCTCAACTCAACGTCATTTTAAATTTGGGCTGCTTAGGTACAAACCTTTGAAAGTATTTGTCCTGTTTGATTCTTAAAATGTTACAAACTTGTTTCACCAATCCTTCACAACCACGCTCTTTAGTGAAGTTTATTTTTAACCCTTCAACTGGTTAGGTTAGGTCAACTGGTTAACCGACCATACTGCTAAGGTCACGATCGCGACCCTTTTCTTCACAGTGCGATACATCGTTATTGTGCGATACATCGATACTCAAATAATTTCGGATTCAGCGCCCTATGATTGATTCTACATGGCATTTGAAATCGGATGAAGTATCGGAAGTAGTCTTTCGGTGTTTGTTGCGATTGTTTAACCGATTACGAAATTTTGCGTCATTCCATTGTTGGCACCAATTACAGTCGTGGATCGTGGATCGTGGTTTATGCCTTTTTTTCGTAAAAATAATTATTTTATCTTAGCAAAATTGGATTGATTTACAATAAATGTTCAATTGTATTACGACATATTGCTAACGGCTTACGACAGATCGCTAACGCTGTTGGAGATTGCTAACGCTCATGGAAACTCTTAACCCTAGCCGTGGCCATATTTCGTTAAACGATAGATTTTTGTGTTGCCTTAAAATGGCCACTATCGCAAAACGATAGTCCTGGTCGAAATTTTTTTAACGGTAAAAAAAACATTAATAGTCAACTCAGAAGTGAACAATATTTATACCATTCGAAAGATCACATTCTGAACTTTCATTTTATTACATAAATGAACCGTTTACAAGTTGTATAACAATGTCACGACGATTATAATTACAATGAAATTTTGCCGCTACGTCATTCCTGCAGTCGACGCTCGGAAAATGTAAAAACACGACTACTTTGGAATTACCCTGCTCGGGTAATTTTTGTCTTAGGATGTTGCGGGTGGTACCACTGCATAGCCAAAGAGTTTAGTTTCACTGTGGTATTGATTTTTAGAACGAAATATTGATTGCACAACAGTTACGATTTTATGAACACAGCTGTTTTCTGACTTTTTAAGAGTTGGCCATCTGATGTTATACGACAGATTTTAAAATACGAATTACATCCAGTGCAAGTTATAAATACTAGTCATATAATATTTCATTTTGAAGAGGAAGAAATTTAGCTTTTGACATTGGCAGCCTTGCGCATCATCTTTTCCGCCTGCGCTGTGGAAGACGAAGGAAATGCGTCACTCTTCTGACATCTAATGCGTCGTAGAAGTCGCCATCACATGATTCTTTCGCCGTGCTATGTGAGTTCGCGCTCGCTTGTTATCCGCGAATTATTGCTAAATCCTGTATTATTTCGGAGTGTTAGTGTTAGTGAAGTGTGTGTGTGTATATAACAGTAATCTTTATGCATTTTATTATGCATAAATATTACTGAAGTGTGTGAAATATTGTTTGTAAAAAAACATTGTTTTTTGTACAATGTCACGAATATACTAGTGCGATATAAACCAACAGGATAACATAATAATGGGATGGGGGTGAGTAATTATATTTATTTTTATTACTTTTACAATTGTAAGGTAGGATATATTTCATTATTGAGTAGGCCTAATATAAAAAATAACAATTTTGTAATTTTTCCTATATGGTGACCGGACCTACAATCACACGTTATCTCTTATATAATATGCCACTACCCTGTGTATATGTATATTTATATATGTTATTGTTTCTAAATACCTGCAGGAATAATATATAGATATAATATACTAAATGTATATATAGTATTTGGAGGAATAAATTTCTAAAAAAAGTTATATACTAAATACCGTAGAATTTTTTTTCCGAATACCCTAAAATTTCCAAAATTCATCTAATCATAAGTGATAACAATTTTTTACCTTCAACTTTATGACTTTTTTACATTTCTTATTTCATTATCTTTACAAATATATAATATTATTATTAGCATATACATATTTACATTACCTATTTACAGTACTAACTAACACTGTACAATTTTCACATTTTGCGGTTTTCCGTATATACTTACATAATACTTACAAATAAAATTCTTTCCCCAACATATTATACATTTCTATGTAGGGAATTGAATGTCCTACTAAATGTATATATAGTATTTGGAGAAATAAATTTCTAAAAAAAGTTATATACTAAATACCGTAGAATTTTGTTTTTTCCGAATACCCTAAAATTTCCAAAATTCATCTAATCATAAGTGATAAAAATTTTTTACCATCAACTTTATGACTTTTTTACATTTCTTATTTCATTATCTTTACAAATATATACATATTATTATTAGCATATACATATTTACATTACCTATTTACAGTACTAACTAACACTGTACAATTTTCACATTTTGCGGTTTTCCGTATATACTTACATAATACATACAAATAAAATTTTTTCCCCAACATATTATACATTTCTATGTAGGGGATTAAATTGTCTACAAAATGTATACAATGAATTTTCCATAAAAAATCTGACAAAAAAGTTTTACCGAGGCTACTTTTAAAATTTCAAAAAAAAATTTCAATATTTTTTTATTTTTTTTACTTTGCTGAAAAAACTACCTCTTAGATCTTTTCTATTTTACTATTTTCAGATACCCCTGTTCTTTCTGAACAAAAAGAATATGTGGTTGGCTATGTTTACGAATTTTCAAAAAAAGGTCTGCAAAATCGCCAAAATTGGTTGGCCATTCTACAGTTTTTGGCTGGCCACTGCTAGGGTTAAAATCCCGTAAAAATTACTTATTTTGATATTTAATGTCAATAATATGAAATAATTTAATCTGTTCTTACACATAAGTTAAAAATCAAATCAATGCAAATTAAGAAAGGACCATAAATTGGGATATTAATGTATGCACCATGACAATTGGTTTAATATTTATCTGTTTACACCGTTTATATATACATAGGCCTAATACGTAATAAATATTATAATAATATGTATAATACATTTCCTTACGTATGTTCTATTCCAAAACTATATTTTCTGTGCTCTGATTTGAAGGAAACTATTTATATAGTTATTTTTGAAACGTTAGCGATCTGACAAAATTCTGTAGGTTCAGTCAGTAAAAATAACAAAAAGATAGTAAATATTGAAATTAAGCTATGCTCAGGTTAAAATTGCATTTGTAAGGATATTTTGTAACTATTAACAAAAAAATACATTAACTTCTATTTGAAAAAATGTCTTTAATTTTTTTTTTGTTTTGTCCCACAATTAGAGAATCACCCATAACCATTATTACTTGATGAAAAAAATTTAACAACAAGGTTAAATTAATGAAATTGAATCTAAGATCGCGAAAAAAGAGGAGTAATCAACATTAGCGTACTCCTGTTTGACCGTTACATTTATGACGGCCATGCTAACCTTGGTGCTGGTCGCAGGTGACGCGGTGCTGTCCGCCGTGGAGGCCGAGGCTGAGAAGCTATCGGAGCCGCGCGGAGTGTTCCTGGTGGCCCAGCTGAGCTGCGCGGGCAACCTGGTCACGCCGCAGTACACCAAGAGTGAGTACCGAGCGAGGAATTGTACTATCAATCTAGTGAAGAGATTTATCCTAAATGCCCTAGCCTAACCTAACTTAACCTAATCTAACCTAACCTTCCAAGGAATTGCTTGTATGATTTATATAGGCCTAAGTGAATATTGTAAATTATTATTATCGCAGAAAGTAGGCTGCATACCTAACCTAATTCAACCTAATCAACCAGAGAATACATGTGATTTACCGTGAGTTATTAGCAATCCAGTGAACAGATTGATTCTGAATGAGTTTCACAGCAACTAGGCTGCATACTCAGTCTAACCTAATTTAACTCGACCTAACTTAACCTTTCCTAACCTAACCTATCTTAACTTAATCTAACCTAACTAACCTAGGAATTGCTTATATAATAATTACATCGTCCATTATGAGCAGTCCAGTGAACAGATTTATTCTAAACGGGTCTCGCAGCAACTAGGTTGCATACCTAGCCGAACCTAACTTAAGCTAACCTAACCTTCTGAGGAATTGCTTGTATAATTTATATGGGCCTAAGTGAATCACTGTAAATTATTAGCAATCCAGTGGACAGAATTATTCTAAATGCGTTTCACAGCAACTAGACTTCATACCTAGCCTTAGAACATAACTTAACCTAACCTAACTAAACCTAACATAACCTCATCTGTTGATAGTAAAGCCTAGTTGCTACAAAACGCGTTCAGAATAAATCTGTTAACTGGATTGCTGATCATTTACAATCTTTACAAATTTACAAATCACACATATATTTATATATATAAATATAAACTAAATTATCTCAACTTGTGTGACAACTGGTCATTGAAACGAAAGAAGAGCGACCGATTGTGTTTCTGTTGTTGTGGTCTGATTTATATGAAATGAAATTTGATATATTTCCTAGAGAGAACTAGAGTGTACCGTTATCAGACAAGACACAACGATCTTGAGGTACCACAAGTTAGGGTTAAAAGTTCTTAAAAAACCATAAAGTATTGAATAGTTGAGTATGACTGATAGGGTATGTTCACGGGAACATATATCATTAGGCCTATATCCTTTCTAGGTCATAGGGACCATTTTTACCTGCAATGCTGGGATATCAATGTTGTACATTATAAGGTTAGGAGAAGGCCCAGTCAGGATTGAAGGTAGGTTTGGGAATGCTGGGGATGATGAAACTACACCAACAAATGAATAACAGCCTTTTCTAATCTAAAATCCCCACAAGACAACATGCTGTGTTTAGTCCATATACATTTTCTCTGATAACTCAGTAAATATTTGTGCTAGAATGATGAGAGAGGGCCTACAACTTTTACCTCCTTAATCCCAATCCTTTTACATGCATTAATTTTACATCAGGGCTTTTTTGACTTTTCTGGGCCCAAAAACTCAAAATCTGGAAAATTAAAATCCCAATAAAGGGGCTAGAGCTTTCCGATGCTTTTGCCCAATGAAATTGTCCAACCGATTAGAGAAAGGAATGTCCCTACCAAATTTTAAGTAAATCAGACAAAACATGTGACCGCTAGAGTGTGAACAGACACACATAATTTGTTAGCGACCCCTGAAAACGTGTTTAGGGGATCATGTTGCGAACTTCTAGTAGTCCTGGACTTAAGTTGCAGGTCACAGTAATATTTCACTTTCTATGGGACATTCACTAATTAACTTATCAACAGCTTGGCCATCCGTGCCTCATCCTATCCTCACTGTCTGTACCTCTTGTTTTCTGCCCTACTACTTACCATTCCCGTTGCAGGTGTGATGCGTCAGGCGGCCGCTTACCCCAAGCTGGTCGCGGGATTGGTCGCTCAGTCTTCCGATGTCGTCGTGTCTCCAGGTCTCATCCAACTGACCCCCGGTGTCTCATTGACAGGTGAGTGAAGTACTGCCAACACGACTAATTCAATAACAAATAAATTTTCATCACACTGCTGAAAGTAGCTATGTCCAAATCAGCTGTGAGTAGCGAAAGTGATAATTTTCCACCCTAGTGCCTTGTAAACGGCTAGTGATTTTTACCACACGTTTATTAGTTATTCTGACACCATTAGCGTTAGTAGCTTGCTGTGTCTACGAATATACAGTGTTGCACTCAAAGACAGCTGTTGTTATTAATCATATTACATCATTAACATAAACACAATGTGAACACTATTGTTGTGAGAAATATTACTCAGCAAATCTGATAAAAATGTTTGAAAAATATGTTTCATTATTATTACTATTTACAGTGTGATGAAAAATATCGTTCATAACTTGTACCTCAAGTTTTTTCTGGTACTCGCTTTTTAATCTGAAGTTCGTCAGATCGATTCTGCGCAAAATCCGGAGAAAATGTTGTGAAGGTTTGATACTGGACCCAGCTGCCATTGGGCATTGGGCTATTAATTAATGATCCTGGCTAAAGAATCAGTCGGTCTTAGTCAGTAACAAGGCTATACAAGGCATCTCACCCATTCTACATTCATCATTCATTCATATTATATTCGCTTTAAAATACGTCCTAGTTGTGTCATCGTCTTTAAAGAGGTATTAAGATATATTCTTGTTTGAATTTTTGCAATCGGCTATTGAAATACACGGAAGGCACGATCGCGTACTGGAAAAGACCACTTTTGGTACTACAGATGAAATATACTATAAGTCTTTCAATTTTTCACATTTTACCTCTTAGCAGCCAATAACCACTGCAATTTTATTTCCAGGAGGGACGGACGGCCTGGGGCAGCAATACGACTCACCGAGGGCCGTAGTGGGGACGAGGGGCGCAGACCTGGCGGTGGTGGGGCGCGGCATTGTGAGGGGCGATAGTCCAGCCACCGTCGCCCGCCAGTACCAGACTCTACTGTGGGAGGCGTACCTGGAGCGGCTGACCCAGTAGCGACCCACAAGGTGAGTGGTGGGGCGAGGCAGTGCAGTAGATTAGATAAGATCCAATGGTCATCATTGTGGAATCATTTTAGTTGCTAACGCTAACAAAATTGCAACACAAGTGATTTCTTTAAATGAGAGCCAAGAGTGCCCTTAATCGCCCATCAAAATCGTTATCGATCCTACCTTTGCAACATGCCGTAAAATGCAAAATGGCCGCCAATATGCTAATACCTTGAGAATGGTTAGTTTTAACCAAAAAGTTTATTTTAGCAAAGATGTAAGTCTTTTAATGCTGATTCATTTTTACATAAACATTTACCGGTCCTATGCATCTTCTTCAGCTGCTCCAACTCTCCCCATATCGGCCATCACCGGGTCCACCATCTCTCCACAGTGACACCTACCCTCGGGAATATCCGACAATCCTCTTTTCAGTCAAGCTTTTAAAAAGGAGATTAAATTTATTTTATTTTGCTAAACTAAATACCTGCTGTTAGAGTACAGCAAACGTTATTTCAACTTTAAATTTGAATTATTAAAAATAGTTTGTTCAAAATTTCAGTATCAAACTGTGGACCATAATTTTGGCCTGGTGTTAAACTCTTACTCATAGCTCCTTATAGATTGTCCAAAATCATTGGTTGATTACTCATCTTAAAAATATTCTAGTGTATCTAGTTAGTATGATTGTTCCGTTCACAAGGAAAAAGAACCTGGAGTCTCTTTCTAGGCTGAGACTTGGACCAACACGGCTTGAAGTATCAGGTACAGTCAAATACCTAGGGCTGACAATTGATTCTAAGCTGACTTGGAATGATCATTTGAATAATACACTGCATAAGGTGAAATGGGCGCTCATGACGTCCAGGAGATTTGTAGGCTCCACGTGGGGGATCAAGCCTCACATAGCGCAGTGGCTGTACAAGGCAGTAATAAGGCCTCAAGTCACATATGGATCACTAGTCTGGTGGACAAAGGTGAACCAGACTACAGCCATAGCCAAACTCACAAGTTTACAAAGGTTGGGCACACTTCTAGTCACTGGAGCTTTCAGGAGTAGCCCGTCAGCAGCTCTCGAAGTTGCTCTTGGATTACTGCCTTTGGATATCTTCATCAAGGCAGAAGCACGGAAATCAGCCTATCGATTAAAAGTCGCAGGCCAATGGAGGGAAGGCCTGTCTGGAACAGGCCATTGCACCATCACCAAAGCTGTTGCTCAAAGCCCTGTGCTTGATATGACATCAGATGTCATGAGTACGGAGATGGTTTTCACTAAACCTTTTTCTGTTGGATTCTGCTCCAGAGAAGAGTGGACATCTGAGGAAGGGCCCTATTACAGGAAGGGCAGCCTTGTCTGGTACACGGACGGCTCTCTCATTGAAGGAAAATCTGGCTACGGGGTGTACAGTGAATCACCTAGAACAGAACTCTGTGCAAGTCTGGGACAACACTGTACTATTTTTCAAGCAGAAATTTGTGGCATCATGGGTTGTGCCAATCTAGGCATTGCCAGACGCTATTGCGACAAGCATATAGTAATCTTGTCAGATTGTCAGGCTGCCCTCAAGGCTCTTGACTCCAACGAAATCAAGTCAAAATTGGTGTGGGAATGTTACAACACACTCAGCAAACTCGCGACACGCAACTCGGTGCATCTTGGTTGGGTACCTGGCCATGTAGGCATAGGTGGCAATGAGTGTGCAGATAAGCTTGCTAAAAGAGGTTCCGGTATGCCATTCTTTGGTCCAGAGCCAAGCTGTGGCATAAGCAAAACAACTGCTTTTCACACAATAAACAAATGGTCCAGGGACTTACATCGCCAGCAATGGCAAGGTTATACTGGTCAAGCACTTGGCAAAAGGCTGCTAGCAGATACTAGCTCTTACTTCACTAACTGGTTGGTGAGGTTGGGCAGAGGTCGGGTTAAGCAGTTGATTGCTTTGATAACTGGACATGGCCATTTCAGGAAACATCTCCACACTCTCGGACTCAGAAATGAAAGTCAGGTGTGTAGGCTCTGCAATCAGTCTGAGGAGACTGCCAAGCACATCATACTGGACTGCGAGAGACTCGGGGCAAGGAGAAGGGCTCTGTTTGGTTGTAAGCAACCAGGTGATGAAAGGGACGCTAGTATTGGTAAAAAACTCCTGGACCTCGTAAAGGGTACGGGCATTGGTTTGCCAAACTAACGTACTAGGGACACACAATAAGCTTCGGTTGACGTGTGAGGATCTTTGAATCTTTGGATCTCTGAATCCGTCCCTTCAACAACACATAAACACATAACATAGTATGATTGTTATACCAAGCAAATAGCTGTCCCCTTATAAATTCATCAATATTGAATTTATTGAGATTAAAATTATCATAGCATGTTTTTTAAATGATTATTTATAACTTAAAACATCCAATTTTTACGGTGTATTTTAACTGATTGTTTGAATTGGAAATTTAGAGATTGTATCTTGTTTCAGAAGACCGGACTGAAGATTGAAGACTCAATGGATCAACATTACATTCCGTGCCATACATTTCATTAGCAGCGAACAACTGTTGACAACTGATTTAGCATGTACCTATGCTTAGTTTTTAGTGTTTTAGGTTTATGTTAAGGCATTATTACAAGACAAAAATTCCCCTAAATGTAAGCATGGGTTGACAGCTGATGTGTATAATGCTACATAAGTTAGGCAGAGTAATATTTTCAGATGTCAGGAAACGGGGGAAGATTGGGAAAAAGGGATTTGTTTGACTCTAGATCAGCTGATAAATTCAGTCCAAAATGCTACACTGTGTGTTGCATTTACATTTAAAATCTAAACTAAATCTAAATCGAGCTTTACTTGAACGCACTCAGCCTCATACTAGGTTTAACCATTAAAAATAGGGGTCTGAATTAATACTTACCTTGCTTCTACTGAATTGCTGAAAAACAACCGTTACTAACTGGTTTTCAGTTCTAGGGTTAAAAATTCTGGAAGTTGCCGAGGCATCATAATTAATATTTCCTGACCTCTTGAGGAACAAATATATTTTTTTTAAATTAAATTTTCCTGATACTATTTAGTCAGGGAAATACTTTTAGACACTGGAAAAGATAGTACCCTCTTATTTTGTCAGACAACCTGATGTAGCAACGGTTGAGACTCATTTCGGCTACAATATGTGGCTGTTAAACAAGACTGACCTGTGAAGTCACTAGCTGACTAGTTGGCTTAAAACAGCTGATCTTGCTTCCGTACTGTGTTTTGTTACCTTCAACAGCTGTCAAATGCTCAATTTCAATGATTGCTGTTCTTCCATAAGATGAACAGTACCCGGGGGCCGAGCTTTGCTCAGGGAAGGCCAGTCAGTTTGTTTAGATGACTTGGAAGTAATATTTTACCACGTCCTGCTGCTGATGAGCACATTTTCTTAGCTCATCTGCCTCTTTTCTGTATGTTTAAGGTCACTTCAGTTGTTATTTATCTGCTCAATGGACCTTTGATTAATTTTGGATATGATATGATCTCTCTATATGAAATTTTCATTCAATGGTTTTAGTGACTGCTCTCAGGAAACCACATGTTAATACTTAAATGATACTTACTTTGACAGTTCCCTGGTTGATTATAAACAGCTGTTATGATTCTTTTGTTTTGATTTTAAACTCCATAAGCCCAATGTTAATTTTTTCACTTTTCATATTAGTTTTTCTACATTATTAAATTTTTCCTGGGGATGAGACCTGTCGAGAACTTATTTTTATCTTAGACATTAGTTTTTTCCAACATTTGAAGGAAATCGAAGGAACCGTTTTTGAGATCAGAATTACAACCAAGCAAGCAAACAAACCTTACTCTTATTAGAGTATAGGATTGCAACTTTTGAGGGGCTGTGGGGCGCAACCCTAAGAACAAATGTGAATTTTGAGGAAATTTGGCAAATCTACGCATTATCCCCTTTAATTTGAGACATAAATCTTGTAAATCGGTTCAGTAGTCACTGAGATCTTGGCGTTTCAATCGTGTATTAGGATTCATATCCAGTTTTGTTTTTTGGCAAGTAGGGGTTTCAATCGTGTCCAGATCCCGGGAATCCCGGGATTTCAGAATTGCTTTAGGAAAGTCCCGGAATTGGTTACGTGTTATGGTAATTCAGTTTTACTATTAAGCTTATATATTTACTATCTTGGAACAGTTACGTTTATAGCCTATTAGTTATATGGTAAACACATCAGTTCAAATAATCTCTATAGCTCATTTTATATTAAAAGGATGGGCAAAGATATTTCTTTAAAATGAATTTGTATTTAAATTAAAAAACCTCCTCATGAAATTATAAACTAAACAGTGGTGAAACAAATTTACTTCATTGGTTTGTGAATTGAATTTATGAGACAGTGTATTTCAAATTCACTTGTGTATTACGTTGTTATGTCACTTTCATTTGCATTACGCTGTGGGTAAAAAAACCTAAAAAGTGGCAGATGAATATGAATTATTTAACGTAGAAAATAATAATATGATTCCAACTAATATTGTAAAGCATAGGTAAACCTAGTATCAAACTATCGGGATCTGTGAATCGTGTGAACCCAAAACCCATGATTGCTAATAGAGAACTTACAATTTATTATTTATCTCAGTGATTTGACAAGTTAGATTAAGTGTTCATGGGCTTCCAGCATCGATATAGGTTAAGCATTAAACTGTAACGAACAATTATTTTTATAGTGTTAAAGCGCAAATGAACTATATACGCTAATTAAACATTATAGCGAAGAGTAAATCGTTTTAGTTACATTATTTAGAAGTTTATAAATGTAATTGGTTATGTCTGTTTGTTACCTCTTATCCGGGTATAAAAGGTTAAGGCTGTTCTTGTATAAAGGCTGCTCTTGTAAGTTTGAGGTGTTCGATGATCGTAAATATTCTGTTAAAGAAAACTTAGTGCCTTTCCCAATTTGTTTTCACAATATTGCACAACAGCCTAAACAAGTCTGCTAATGTTTTAGTTATATTCTTGATGGTTTTCTATTTTGTAATAATCGTGTGAAACTGTTAACAGCAAAACGGTGCACTAAAAGAAAAGAAAAATAACTGCAAAATAAATTTAGGCAAGTGGAGGGGGAATCCCCTATCTGCCACTATATCTAGCTCTACCCCACCTGTGCATATCTGAATATCCTGATTGTTATATATTTTTTATCCTTGTAAAATCAAACCTTACAGAGCTTACAACTAGGGAATCCAATCCCGGGCGATATTTTCAATCCCGGGATTACGGGATTGGAAAAAAACAATTCCGGGATCCCGAGACCAATCCCGGGATTGGCCTAATTTACAAAAAGCCTGTAAAAATATGCGATTAAGTGTACTTTTGTATATGTTGACGGTAATTATAGGAACACTATTTTCTTCATTAAAAATACAAAACAATTATTTAAATAGCACAAATGATCAACGGTAAAAGATAAAAATCTGTATTACACCAGTACTACAATTACGTTTGGTCTCACATTGGGTCGGGCTTCGGGTATGCAATAAACTAATAAAGCAACTCAAGATTGGGTTTTTAAAACTATGATATGTATTTAAATGTACAGAAAAACTCTTTCAAAAAGTATCCATGAACAAATATCTCCACCTAAAAAGTAGAAGTACATTTTTTAATGAAATTATTAACTTATTACTAAGACAAGTTATTAATAAATCCTACTTGATAAAACAAAACTAGAAACTAAACTATCCTTTCAATAAACACAGTAGGTACTTTCATAATAAAACCATGTAACAATTAGTAAACGATCTATAACTAATCAAGTAAATATTACTTTAAAAAATTCCAATGTTGTTATTTTAATGAATTTATTATTATATTGGGATAAAAACAAACTAAATTTGTTCTTAATAAAAAGAAAAAAGATCAATTATCATAAAAAGGCATAACTATCTGACAAACGTCACTTACCCTATTCAGGTAAAATCTGATTGTTTCAAGTAAGAAATTGGATTAAAATATAAACCTATAGTTAATATATAAGAATGAAAACAATGATCAAATTAAGAAGTTTTGATTTATAACTTTATTAAAGTGGTTTTATAGTGATTTATTGCAGTTAGAAACATCACCTGTATTGCTAACTTGAGACAATTTATCAATCCCGAAAATCTCGGGATTCGGTGTTTGAATCCCGGGATGGAAGAAACTGTAAAATTGAACGGGTACCCGGGATTGGATTCCCTACTTACAACAAACAGAGTTTTTGCATCAGATTATTCTTCTAAGACTTAAATATCTGAACTTTTCTATACATATTTCTTGGTAATTAAATGCCTGTAAAGATTATTGTTTGTCTACTTTGAATCCAGGCCACATTATTTTCGGAAAAAAGGTGTAATTTATTTAAAATCCAATCAATATTTTAGAGGGCAGTTTACATTTCATAAAGGTTGTGTTAGTATATAAATTGCATGTGGTAAGTTTATTCCTAATGTATGTGTTTAATTTTATTGTACATCATTATATTCCATTCTATAAAAACTGTATTTGTATTTTCCTAATAAGTATTTTATATTAACTTTATTTTTATTTGGTGCGAGTTAAATTGTTATTGTTGTTATAGTTTTATGTCATTAAACTTTACTGGGTTAGTGGAATATTTATTTCTAGTCCCTGTTATAGTTCTCATAAGTGCTTTATTTAAACCACAATAAATAAGCAGACCTTTGAACGACAACCCCAGTGAACATATAGGGAGTTTTTTTTATAGGGGATTTAAAAACTAGTTGGTGTTTGTTAGACAAGTCAACTTACAGTGTATGAGATAGTCCTGTTCAAGGAAAGTAAAACAAAGAGGTACGGGTCACCAGAAAATTGCGCACCAAACATTTAGCCGTAGTGCTCCTTTGTTGTCATTGTTTACATTTAACGGAAGTGTAAACAAACACAATTATAAAGCTTGTTTGATTTTTAAATATGCCTGGATGTTGTGTTTTATATTGCAACTTTTATCAGAGTAATTCTAAAACAATGCAATTTCAGTTTTAAAAGGTACTCTACAAACATCAAATAACACAGCCTCATAGGCTTATGATAATGGTTAGGACCAAGCATAAAAACATCTGTTTAAATAAAGCAGAGTTCTTGTCTGTGTGTGGATCGCCGAACGGCTAAACTACAAGGAGTTAAAGCATGACATTTTCAGGGTAGGTTCCTTTAGGTTACAGCTGTTGTACCTGACTCTCAGTTTCCTCTAAATCCTCTAGGGCTACTCACGTGGGGCTCCAAAATTCCAATGTTAACCAAATGAGACCATATGGTTACAGTTTTCTGCTATTTATTTAATGTTATTCAAATAAACAGTTGATATTAGTGATTTACTTTTTTAACTACATTTTATACCCGGGTGAAACCGGTATAATCAGCTAGTTAAAATTATTTTGACAGTTGGGTGTCTGCAGTAGGTAAACAAAAGCAACAGTGCACCAGAAACGTCATCACTTTTGTTTCCGTGAGCCTTACCTCTTATTAAAACAAATTCCTTGGTCCTGGGGGGGAGTTTGGCTGGTGACCTTTGCTTGCAGAAGTTCAGCCAGTTTATTTGCTAAATAGAGGCCTAGAGTATTTTATTCACCACATCCACAGATTTTTCTCCATGGCGAGCAAATCGCTTTGCTCATTTGCATGTTTCCTACACATTGGTGTTCCTCATCCAGTAGTTATTATAACTCATTATTCCATCATGTGGTGCTTATTGTAAATCTATAATGTTTTACCTTTGATTTTGAATATCAGTATAGATGTACCAAGCTTATGGCCGATCTGTAACCCAAAAAATACACCATGAAACTAGTGCTACAATATCTCAAGAGAAGGCGCTGGCAACCAATGTTTCAATTTGCGGAATTTGTATCCCGTTTCCAGGATTTTCAATCCTTCCGCGGGTTAAAAACACCAAAATTACCTTCCTTGGGCATGAGCGTGAACGTGTCCTAGCTAGGCTTGCGATGCGATACCGCGACAATGTAGAATGGAGAACACGTCGCATTGTCGCCGTTATAATTTATTGTTTTTAATAGTTCGGACACCGTTTTCGTCGTTGGAAGGAGTGTTATCGGTCATATCGCTGACACAATTCTTGTCGCCTAGCTAGAACGGAACCTTAGAAGTAGTAGAACGAAGCAGTAGAATGTGCGTTGTTTCTTTCACTAAGAAATCCAGTATGAAGATAACCCCTTCTCCACTCCCCTTTACACTACTCGTTTCGCCTCAGTGGCGCGTTGTTGGTTATTTGACTAGTCTAGCTGGACAAAATTGTATACAGAAATCATATTCTAACTACTCTTTTATTGATTGCTTCCGTTAACATCTATCATAATATAGATGTTTAAAGAGATAAACTGGTAATTGAAAGAGTAAAATATGTTTCAATCATTTAATTCTAGCACGAAAAATGGGTAAATACTGTATACATATAAAAGAAATCAGTTGGTAAAAATAAATTATATATATAGTTGGTTGGTATAGTTATATAGTTGGTAAAAATAACTATTACATTCTACAATCTAGGGGAAACTAACAATGATCTCAGATTAAAAACGGGATAAAAAGGGATTTGTTAAGGTGATTTAAAGGGATAAAAAGGGATTTTTTTTGTATGAAAAACGGTGTTATTTTTGTTTCGGTTGCAGCTGATATAGTTGTCTGATAGAGGACCAGCTGGTCCATTTTTCTGGCTTCAAAAGTTAACCAGTCTTGGGAAATCTATTCTGGTATTCAACATCAATGGTTTTACCAAGCTTTAATAATGTTGTGTTGTATTGAGTTTTTGTGAAATGTATATTTTCACTTTACATTTACAAGAGACTGTTTAGAACATCTGTAAACTTGTTGTCAGTAACAGATGTGTCTGTCCCTTGATTAGACTTAACATGATTATTTTAGGTACAGTCAACTCCCGATTATCCAGGGTAATGACCGGTTTGAGGGTCACAGATAACCCAAAACCACGATTAAAACAAATGGATTCAATAAATTGAATATTACTGATACAACAAAGGTTTATTCACATTTGTCTATCACAACATTCTGTTTGAATGTAGTTTAAGATATATTTATGTAAATTAAATACTTTTGAAAAACTTGAAAATGTGATGAAATCTACATCAAATCAAGATAATAATAGTTAATACTAGCGATGGCCAATAGGTTGAATTCGTTTGTATTTATAAACACCAATACACCGGGTCACAGAACTACACCGAACAGTCTGCTAATTAATTCAGCACTGAGGGTGAACAATGCGAGAAGGGTGATTGTTTTGATTGGTTTCTATTTTTAGACGTCAACTTCCATCCGTCTGTCGCTCCGCCCCAACTTCCGTCCACCGATCCGCTCTGCTCAGCGTTGGTGGCTAGAGCAGTGTCAAGGTCATCACTTCCTAGCACGCGACCACGGCTCATTAGCGAGATAACAGACTCTCAAATCATGTTGTATTTACTAAATTGCTTGTATATTATTTATTCTGACAAAGTAAATTTTACGATTCTGGATATATTTTAACCAAACAAATTTTTATTATTGCTCTATTTATGTTTAGAAGGGGATAAATAAAAATAAACCTTTCATGACCCCGGTTAAACCGCAACCCGATTAACCTGCTCTCAGATAATCGGGTGTTGACTCTGGGGAATGTTCTCCCACCACTCAATTCACTGTTTATTGGCACAGCCCACGAAGAAACTACCAATGAAATGCAATGATGTTTCAAAAATCAGCTTTGATAAAATTACAAACGAATCAAAGTGACTTATCCAGTGACATAAGTAAGGAAAGATTGTGTTGGGGTAACATTCACCTTGCGACATTGTTTACTAGCATCCCATCAAGTCTTCCCAATACAGTAATGCAAACTTCACTCAACAGATCTAGTCTGTTCTCACATAAATCACATGTTAATACTTTACCATTTTAGTGTTATTTTGACAGTTGACTACAACCAACGAGGTTAATATATCTAGAGGTCTCGTCTGGGGTAAAAGGTGAAGCGTACATGCTGACCGCTATTTTTATCAGGTAACCGATAAAGTCCTCTCTTCACATGTTATATGTTTGACAGCTGTTACCATTTTGGTTTCCAAGCGGACAGATGGGCAAAATGGCAGCTGACCATGTAGGCATCACTTGTTCATGCCAGGCGAAAGCTTTACATTTTGATATTAACCTCATTGACCTCTAACAGGTTATTAAACAGCTATTATAATTCTGTTTTTTTTATATAAAACAATGTAAGAACAATGACAAATATTCAGTATCCAAGCTGTATTTTTTACAAAACTAAATTTTCATGGGTACAGAATTAGACCACTGTCGGCGAGAGGAAAGAAGACCCCTCGTCGGCCCGCTAAAGGCCAGAGGTGTGTGTTTGTGCGGTAGCGTAGTTTTCAGTATCTTGGGGTTAGCAGGCGCTTACCAAATGGTAACAATGAATGCCGCATAAAGCGCTAGAATACTGACCATATGGTAACGCCTGCAATTTTTTTAGGCCAGATTCCAGTTCTTTCCTCTTGCTGACAGTAAAACTCATGTCTAACTCAGAAACCAGTCAAGATGTGAAGACCAGAAATAGGTGAGGTCTTGCACCGTTTTTGTGACGTCATCCACGAAAGTTATCAGCTGAAATTTAGCGATCAACTTCAAGTAATTCTGCCAGCTAAGCGTTGGAGAGTCCATTCGAAGTATACAAGTTCATAAAACAAATTAGGCAGTGGCTACGTACACGTCCGACGTGAGACGCTACTGTTCACGTCCGTTCCAAATTATGCACCGTACGTTACTTTTCCTGTGATTTTTAAAACAAATTGAGAGCCAGAAAACCTCCTAACCTAACCTAACGTAATCTAACCTATCCTAACCTAACGAAACATAACGTAACGTAACCTAACCCAACATAACCTAAGCGGTAGCGAAGTGAATTTGCCCTTATATTGGACGTGTACGCAGTCACTTCGTTTCTTATGTCATCGCCAAGGAATGCGCAGAACCAAGGCAACACTAGATAAACCGGCCATAATGCTCCTCCCCTGACATGTCATCATATGCGGCAGTGACGTAATGTTTTGTTTATGATCAGCTGCTTGTAACAATTGAGAGCTAATAATTAACAGCGACTCGTCTGATAAAGGTTATATTTTGGTTTTCAAACAAGAGAGGAAAACGAGCAGCTACCACAAACAACACACCAAGTCATTGCTGTCACGTGTGATGACTTATGCCGGGGAAGCATTACGGCGCCTGTCTATTTAGAATTGTCTTATCAGAACGCAAGTTTGGTGGTTGGAGCATCTTTGATCTGTCTCCAAATTATGAGTAACCAACAACTGATGGAAATTATTCACTCCGTTTTTGAAATAAGTAAGCAAGCAAACCTTTTAAACATATATACATATTTAACATTATCTTAAAAATGTTTTAGAGTATCTTTCTTTAACCATTTGAGTGATACCGCATATCACCTTTTGCACCTACAATACAAAAATACTGTTCATTACTGTAAATACGATTGGACCAATTAGCACTGTCAGCAGTCTGCGTCTGGGACAACGGAACTAACTCGTCCAGCTTGAGGATTTAATACCACCCGGTCCATGACAGCTGTTGTATTATCAGTGGCTGTGCGGTCTCAGGTGTTATCACCCCAACCTTAGCGTAGCACTTAGAGCAGGGGTTCGAATCCCGTCTGTCGGTTTTGTGCAACTCATGTAGATTTCACCTGTCTGTGGCAGAGTTGAAGGGGAAGGCGGATCTTAAACGGTGGACGGCACGGGTCCAAGCTGACGGGATGGGCGGATTCTTTGTGAATTGCACATCTGATCAGCTGTTTGCTCCTTTTTACCTATCCATTCTGTGTCTCCACCAGAAGTGCAAGTACGTTTTGGAGTTTTAAATGTTCATTTCATCGTCATATAATGTTATTTAAAGAAACAACACAGATTTGAATCTGTGGCTGACCACTCCATTTACAAGCTTAAAGGATCAAGTTCTGTAGATGAACTACATATTCATCAATCTTTATTAATGGATTAATTTTTAACCTGTCAAAAACTTAAAACAGATTTTTTATAGGGTTATACATACAGCAACAAATCATATTAAAAATTTATTTCATATAACACCGGTAATGTATACAAATATAAAATCATACTTTGTTCGGTAAAGTGGGGAGCAATAACACTACTTAAGTTTGTAACATGAAGTATTAGATAAAATCATTCACGCTAAATACACTAAAAGTATTAACAATAATTAATATATTAATTGGAATGTAAATAAAAACTAACTTTTCTCTCAAATCATCCTACCTCTTGACAACTACACGTGTCTTCACACTATATAAAACGACTTCAAAAATAGCCAAATATACCAAATATTTAAGTGCACTTGTGTAGGACAAGCCTATATATTACAAATAGGTCTACATCTACGATTAAAAAATATAACAAAAATAATAAATTCAATAACAAACATGATAAAAAAAACATTGAGCAAATACTTAGAAAGAGACAAAAACTTCACCACAAAATGATTCTGTAGCAATATTACAGCGGTATGTTATCATGAATTAGTTGTGCGTATTTTTATGAATACCAATCAAATTCATAGAGTAGTAGTACACAAATTGTGTTTGAAATAAGTAGCAAAACTTTAAATCTATAAATATATAAAGCAATCATATTTGTTTTTTTCCGACCATTATATTACTGTTAGTAAAATAAAGTGCTTATAGCATACTAACCCTTTTCAAAATTAGCTATGATCTATGAATAGAACTACTTACGATAAGATTTTGACTATTTTTCACATTTCACTATCTATTAAACAAAATATATATTAGAATATTAGGCTTTTCAACTCTGATTGAAATTAAAGCTTTTGAATAACATCCTCAGTCAAAAAAGAGAGGACACTAACCAAATATCACACAAAAGAAGAGAAGCTCGAAAAAATTCTAAGAAGTGAAAAAAAAAACATTTGGATTCTTCCCAACCAAGCGTTACCTTTCCTATTGCTTACAACATACCTTGCGCTTCTTCAAGCTTTAAAGATTCGTTTTTGAGATTCACAATCAAATTGTAGAAATTTAGTTTGTTTAGAGCTTGGAGCAAGGTATTCACAATTCGTGGAAAGAAGGAACTGGAAATTGGTCTGAGAAATCCTCAACTTCTTTCCTCAAAGCCTCCACCTTCGGCGCGATCGTCTTATCCTCCAACACCACTTTCTTGTAGTCGACCAGTTTCGGACCGGAGACGTTTTGAGCTTCCAAAGCGATTTTCAAGGCTGTGCAACAAAAAGAAACAAATGTTACATTTATGATTTAACAATTTAACGTTTGTTACATACTGCAGTAGAGACTCGATAAAACACGGTAACATGTCTCGAAATAGCTCGACTTCCTCGCTAACATGACCTTTAATACCTCGACTTCCTTGCTAACATGAACCTCAATAGCGCATGACTTCCTCACTAACATGACCCTCAATAGCAAACCTTACTAGCTAACATGAACCTCAATAGTGCATGACTTCCTCACTAACATGACCCTCAATAGCAAACCTTACTTGCTAACATGAACCTCAATAGCGCATGACTTCCACACTAACATTACCCTCAATAGCAAACCTTACTTGCTAACATGAACCTCAATAGCGCATGACTTCCTCACTAACATGAACCTCAACAGCATGCCTTTCTGGCTAACACGACCCTCAATAGCACAACTTCCACAACTACCATGGTTTTCCCAATTCATATTGCAGCTTTAACCTTTTGTAGCACGTCTTTTGCGAACCCAGACCTTTATAGCACAAGTTCAACGTTCCCAATGTAGTTCCCATGGTCTACAACAGTGTGGATAAGTTAAAAGAAACAGATTCTTGGGCTGAGTCTTGGGCTTGAGTCTCAACATGACTCTGCTCTCACCCTTCCCAACCCTATTGTCTTTGACAGGTCAGGTAACCGTAACTACTTTCAGGCTACACAACTTGTCAGCACAAACCTCAACTAGAAGAGTTCCTTGATAACAAGACTGTTTTCCTAATCCCCATGAGAGTCTTGATATCGAGGTTCTACTGTCGTATCTTTAGATTGAAAAAATGCAAATTCTTAAGAGGCACAATAAACTCAGTAAGCATTTCATGCGATACAAATGTTTGGCAAATGCTGGAATGGTTTCCAAAACAGGCCGTACCTCACCAGGAAGAAGAGATAGGACTCAGGCTTTACCTGGTTAAAATATTTGCCCATAACATTTTTTTTGTGAATTCCAATAAATTGCCAATCACTGTCATGGAATAAATATCACACATAAGAGTATTATTATTATTTAAAACATGTTTTCGTTCCATATGGTTTGGTTTACCCCACTACAAATTCTCCTGATAGTTGGTGGTCGGTATAATGCACCAGTACCGCTGTATCCTATCTTTTCCCTCTACAAATAACGTTTCAACACATCACTCTCACCTCTATCAATAAAGTCAACCACCCGTTCCATCTCGGGTTCCTTAAACCCGCGGGTGGAGAGTGCGGGTGTCCCGAGCCTGATGCCACTTGGGTTCATAGCGCTCTTGTCACCTGGAACTGCAACAAAATCGCAAATTAAAAACGAGTCCACAGCCAGCTCGAACGACGATTTTCAATTAATTAAAAATAAATACCAATAGAACGCTCTTTCAAAAACTCTAGTTCAATTGAAAACAGTGTAAAAACATGTTTCTTGACTAACCTCCATTGGGCAGATCTAAAAGATTTTTAGCTGAGTACAATTAAAAAACTTAAATTTCATCAATTTTGTTATTAAATCCTGCAATAATTCACTGGTAGCACAGGTCTGCTGCGATAGGGGATTAATACTATCAAGAAGACACTGTGATCAAACAAACTCACCGGTGTTCTTATTACAGGCGATGTTAATCTCCTCAAGGATAAACTCCCCCTTTGCGCCAGACAGCTTGACGCTGCGCAGGTCTACCAACACCAGGTGCACGTCCGTTCCGTCCGTCGATATTTTGTATCCTCGTTGTTGCAGGCCTGCGCACAGCGTCTTCGCGTTCTTCACAACCTGGGATGTAACAAAATTTTTAGCAAACCTTTAATACGAAGTTTCCTTTGATTAAGTTGCTTTAGAGGTATCTTAGTACTAAACCCGTTGAGCCCGAAGAGCTGATATATTATCATTTGAATCTGCAACCTAAAAATGTGGTTATTATTGTACAAGCAAACTTAAGTTAGAGCAGTCTGCGGTCTGGGTCTGTCATCTAAGTAATAAAATTCCTACCCTCAAATGTTCCTCGACTCGCCAATTCTGAATGAACCGATCAATAATAGTTCACGCTCGAACACACCCATTATGACTAATCAATAACGTTTCTCGTTCGACACACATAATAGGACTAATCAATAATGGTTCTTGCTCGACTCGCCCACTATGACTGAATCGATCAGTAAGGTTCCTGCTCAAATCACCTCCTGTTGGTAGGCCCTGAACTCCGGTGTCATGGTCTGCAGCAGTGCTGTGGCCAACCCGGCGATTTGGTGGTTGTGGGGGCTGCCCTATAACGCTGGGAACACCACCTAGTTGACGCAGCTCTCCTGTCATGGTCACTACTGTATACCGTCCTCACCTGCTGCTGGTAGGCCCTGAACTCCGGTGTCATGGTCTGCAGCAGTGCTGTGGCCACCCCGGCGATTTGGTGGTTGTGGGGGCTGCCCTATAACGCTGGGAACACCACCTAGTTGACGCAGCTCTCCTGTCATGGTCACTACTGTATACCGTCCTCACCTGCTGTTGGTAGGCCCTGAACTCCGGTGTCATGGTCTGCAGCAGTGCTGTGGCCACCCCGGCGATTTGGTGGTTGTGGGGGCTGCCCTATAACGCTGGGAACACCACCTAGTTGACGCAGCTCTCCTGTCATGGTCACTACTGTATACCGTCCTCACCTGCTGCTGGTAGGCCCTGAACTCCGGTGTATGTGTCGCAAGCAGTGCCGTGGCCACCCCGGGGATCTGGTGGTTGTGGGGGCTGCCCTATAACGCTGGGAACACCACCTAGTTGACGCAGCTCTCCTGTCATGGTCACTACTGTATACCGTCCTCACCTGCTGCTGGTAGGCCCTGAACTCCGGTGTATGTGTCGCAAGCAGTGCCGTGGCCACCCCGGGGATCTGGTGGTTGTGGGGGCTGCCCTATAACGCTGGGAACACCACCTAGTTGACGCAGCTCTCCTGTCATGGTCACTACTGTATACCGTCCTCACCTGCTGTTGGTAGGCCCTGAACTCCGGTGTCATGGTCTGCAGCAGTGCTGTGGCCACCCCGGCGATTTGGTGGTTGTGGGGGCTGCCCTATAACGCTGGGAACACCACCTAGTTGACGCAGCTCTCCTGTCATGGTCACTACTGTATACCGTCCTCACCTGCTGCTGGTAGGCCCTGAACTCCGGTGTCATGGCCTGCAGCAGTGCTGTGGCCACCCCGGCGATTTGATGGTTGTGGGGGCCGCCCTGTAGTGCTGGGAATACCGCCTGGTTAACGCGGCTCTCCAGGTCATACAGCACCTCCCCCGCCTTGGTCACCGACCGCACACCTGCCGCACACAACAACAAATCAACCTTAGAACCTAAAATGCTATTTTTCTCATTTTGGACGAACTATTATTTAAATGTTTAACAAATAAGCGGTTCCCTACACGCGCTTTTGCGATTCAGAATTGTGTTCACCATCACTCATTTACATTACAACTTGATACATAATAATAAATGGCTGTTCAAAATACTTTAAAATACAGTGAACACCAATAGAACTGGCGAGTCAAGGACAACCAATGTGACGGTCCAGCTGATATTTTTACTATTATGTTACATGGAGAAATTATCAGCTGTCCTAGTTCAACATTAGTCCTTGACCCGCCAGTTCTATTGGCGTTTACTATAATCATCTGATAAAATTGTAACAGATCTTTCCTCCTTAATAGGAATATGGGAACTCTGAAGTCCAGTGGGGCGAAACCTAGGACTTTGATTAATGGCTATAAACCTTCCTAGGGTTAATTTGATAGGGGTGTTCGAGTACTCGAAACTTCCGATTTTTCAGCCGAGAATTTCAATACTCAGACTCGAAGTTATAAAAAATACCCTAAAGTTTAAGAGAGTATTTCCCGCCGATCGCTAACAATTTCGACCGGCCAAATCACGTTTTAACGGCCACAAAAGATGATCGCATCACGTAAAATCGCCCGAAAATGAAACACTAGAAACATGAATGATCGCTAGAAACATGAATTGGTCATAAAAACAACCGAAAGCGTGTAAATGACGACCGGACTGCGTAATATCGGCCAAAAATGATGGCTGAATTATGTAATAAAGGCTGAAAATGACGACGGTATACATAATATCAGCAAAAGTGGCGACCGGGCCACTTAATATTGGCCGTAAATAATGATTTAGTCATCTAACTAGTGGCTTGAAGGGGCAAAAGCCCCTAACTTTCTCCAAGTAGGAACACATGTCATTTTGTAAACAAAGTACACTCTTAATCACATGTTTTAATGTAAACAAAGCAGACTTTTTTCAATCCCCATGCTTTTCTTGTGGGGGATATTTTACATTATTTCTCGTTTGATGGTAAAATTTTGGAAATACTGCTATTTTTCCCGAGTCCCTGGGATCAAGACCTTTAATTTGAGCCGTCTCCCATCATCCTGCAATTTGCCAAACTTCCACAATTTTGACTTAAAAAATTTTGCTTACAGAATTATATATAAAGATATTGCAGTTTATAAGCAATGTCTGGACCAATCGATATATTGGCCAAATGACAATCGAACAGTGTTTTATCGGCGGGAAACGAACACCGGTCATATCTGCTGCTCATGTATTAGTAGAAATAGAAACCATGATTAGATTTCAAATCTGGAGTGGTATCCGAATCCCATTACACTATTTGAAACTACCAACTGATGGCAAATACTCGCTCGAAAATAAAGTCAACTCCAGATTATCCGGGAGCGGGTTAATCGGGTTGCGGTTTAACCGGCGTCAAGAAAGGTTTATGTTAGGGATGAGTCGATTCCAATTTTCGATTCTCGATTCCACCGATTCTCAGGCTTAGAATCGGAATTGAGAATCGATGGTCCAAAGTCGATTCCAATTCTATCGATTCCAAGCCGTCAATACTCCCACCGATTACCCGCCGTTTACCCAGATTTACGCCGCTAACCATCGAAAATTCAAGTCGAGTAGTTAAATTTATATAGCTACTCAGATCCCGTTACCCACCCGAGGTATGACCAACCCGGGCCACCCCAACCCCCCCACCCCCCCGTCTAACCCGGGTCACCTGAAGGGTTTTTCCCGTTAACTCAGATTTACACCACTGACCATCGACAATTTGAGTTGAATAGTTAACATCCAAAGTGATTGTTTTATAACACACACAAAAATTTCAAATAATATAGGAGATTTATGTAACTTAAAAGTATAACAATTATATGAAAAATAAACTTGCAATTCAACTTAGTTCTTTTTTAATTATTTATATTTGTAAGTTAATTTTATTCATGAAAAAATCCCCAACCAACTGATGGCCTCGATTTATTAAATAAAAATCAATTACTGACTAACTTGTTGTCTTTAATCATTTTTAAAACATTACTTTGCTATTTCACCTATTATTAGGAATCGATGGAATCGGAATCGAGAATCGATTTGTAAGAATCGGAACCGAAATCGGAATCGAAAAAAATTGGAATTGACTCATCCCTAATTTATTTTTATTATTTTTATTTATCCCCTTCTAAAATTAAATAGAGCAATAATAACAATTCATTTTGCTAAATTATCTCCAGAATCATATTTAATTTACTTTGTTTATAAGAATAAATACTATACAAACAATTTAGTAAACACAACATAATCTGAGAGTCTGTCATCTCGCTAATGAGCCGTGGGCGCGTGATGGGGAGCGATGGCCTTCACACTGCTCTAGCCACTGCACCTGGCTAGGCAGTGCGACGGACGGTCGACCACGGACGCCTAAAAATAGAAACATCTCAAAACAATCACCCTTTCCACCGTTGTTTACTCTCATGGGGTTTTTCCCCCAGTGCGGTTTAGCATACTGTTCGGTGTTTACACATTTTTAACCTATTAAATATCATTCGGCGTTTTGGTATTTACTGCTATCAACCATTGCTAGTATTAACTATTATTATCTTAATTGTTTGTAGATGTTATCACAATTTAAAGATTTTTAAAAGTATTTAATATACATAAATATATCTTAAATGACATTAAAACACAATATTGTAGAATAAAAATGTTGATAAACCTTTATTATATTCGTAATATTCAATTTATTGAATCCCTTTGTTTTAACCGTGGTTTTGGGTTATCCGTGACCCTCCAACCGTTGATTACCCTGGATAATCGGGAGTTGTCTGTACTCGAAACTCAAATAATTGACACCACCTGACTCGACTCCATTCAAAAAATAACTTCTAGCACGCCCCTACAATTTGAATGATCATGCAAAGTTCCATTAACTTCAGTTGAGTCCCTAAGGAACATCCATACATACATTCATTCATTTTCATAGACACAGATATGTAAAGAACTCACATGCGTCAACATTACACTCATTTCAATCAGTAAGAAATAAGAATCTGATTACAGTATATAAATTAACCACAGAATACTCACCACACACTTGCATGTCATTGCCAAACTTAAATGTACTTAGCAAAACTGCAGCTTCAAACACAGGGTCCATAAACTGATAATAAAGATAGCGCTACTTACAATTTTTAAGATATCCTAAAGATGCTAAATTGAGTCAAGATTACAAAAAAATTTACTTTGTTAGGGTTAAAAACCAAATATTAATTGAAAATTAGCAACAACTTTTTTACACAATTCAAAACCGTTACAGTGGTCAACAGCAAAATTTCGTAATCGGTAAAAAAAATTCTGAAGAAAACACCAAAAGATTATCCGACTACTAATCGATTACAAACTCGATAGAGAAAAGTATGGGAGAAGAAACCAAATGAATTGAATATCGATGTGCTGCACAACAATAACTGGGACTAAAGCGTCGTAATTCCGACTTTAGCATTTTAAATTGGGTGGAAAAAGTCGCGATCGCAATCCTTAGCAGTTCTAGGGTTAACCATTTCCAAGTTGTTTGTTTCAAATTGATTGTCGATAATGGTGAGTTTATGTTATTTAAGAGATTATTACAGACATTTTCCATCTCCCAAGTTTCACATTCCAGGACCAGATTCCAAATTCCAGATCTCAAACGTCGTGGCGGCCTCTTTTTCCCTATACTTTTCCCACCACGGGCCTTGGGCCTGTGCGTAGAACGTGTCAAGCAAAGCAAGGCGTGAGGCGGTATACAGTGTAAGCTACACTTACTGATAGAAGTTACATTCCGAGACTGGGTTCAACCCACGACAGGACCACTGCCATGGTTCCGAAGCCCGACACCTTGACCTCTAAACCAGCAATTCACCTAAACTAGTTTTTCTCTAATAACGGATAATGTCCACAATAATCTCTTTAATAACCTATCTAAGTGGGTAGTGTTGTATCATTGTGCAATCTCGTCATTCTGTCCAAAAGCAAAATTATGTTCATTGTGTCCAAAACTTCTGTGCATTCTGTCCAAAACCAAATAATTTTTATAAATATGCTGTTCACTGTGTCCCAAGACATGCTTGGTCGTTGTAAGACAAAACAAAAAACATAGTTAGTTAATATAATTTGAAGGGAATGGAGTTAGACAGAATTAACTGATGTTGTATTTTACATATTTAAATAATAACTGTGCATTCTATCAAAATGATATTAAACATCTATGTTTTCTACTTTGTCTTTACTTTTGGACAACATGACGAAGCATCTCTTTTTGACCCAATGAACAGTATATTTTATAATAATTATTTGGTTTTGTAGAAAGCACATAAATTTGGACACAATGCATAATTTTTTTCGACAGACTGATCCTTGGACACATTGATACACATCCTCCAACTGTGACTTAGTGCAATTTTAAGATAATTTAATTATTTTATAGTTTTAAAATCTTCAGACGCACAACCTTTCTGGAACAGCCTGTACTTGACACTGTGAGAGTATACGTCTCGTACTCCTATCAAATCTAAAGTATGGGCTTCTGGAACTGGCTGTTTTCAAATAATTTGTTCCACAACTGAACTAAAATAGAACAAGTTACTGAATTGAATGTTGGGACACTTTTTGACACTGGTTGTTTTTAAATCTATGGCATCTATACTAACTTTACGTTTTCAAATTTTACTTTCTGAAACACCCATATTAAAACCATTATAAATAAGAAACTTGACGTTTTAAAATCACCAAACTACAAAAAAATTAAATTGAAATGGGAACTTGACATTCTGTACCTAGAGGTTATGAAAGTTTCAAACCAAAGATCAAAGATTATCAAAGATTAATCTTTTGATAATCTTTATCAAAAGATTACCTCCAACTTTTGATAATCAATGTGTTTGACTATGCTGAAAAACCAGATGAAACTAAACTCTGACACTACAAGATAACGAGTATCCCACAAACCTTTCCTAAAGAAGATCACACCAGCCCGCGGCCCGCGCAGCGTCTTGTGGGTCGTCGTGCTGACGACATCGCTGTAATCGAAGGGCGACGGAATCACCCCAGCCGCCACCAAGCCTGACACGTGAGCCATATCTGAAAAAGGCGACAAGTTAGTTCCGTTTCCTCTCGTTCCCGAGTAAAGTTCAATTTGTATCACCACTCCTTGAGCTTTTCTAATCAGGACACCGAATACATTTTATTCTGAAGACCTGTTAGACCCAACGAGGTATAAATCTGTAGATCTCTCGTCCCGTGTTAAAAAAGTGAAGCCTCACAGGAGGATAACTTTGTAAACAAAACATCTGGCCAAAAACTACCGTTGCCATGGGAACGATAACATAACTTGCGGAAAGGGGATTTGATTGTTTGTGAGGATATTTTTGTGGTACAAGGGTCAAAATGGCGGGAGCATATATAGGCTACAGTCTTTCACCCCAGAAAAGACCTCTATAGATATATACCTCGCTAGTTAGACCTGGTGTATACGCCATCTTTGACAAAGATATATAAGTAGTTGTTATACATTTACAAGCCTCTTGACGCGGTCTTACCCGCATAAACTAAAACCGGGTCATTAACACGTGATGTTTACTCTAAATCCTCATGTTTACAAATCAGTCTCACTCCATGGATCTAATTTGTTGCAGCTGATGGTTTGCACCATATGACCTTAGTGATGTTGGCCGGGTAAATACCCAGCGGGTAAGTAGATACAAAATGGGTATTTACCCCAAGCCCCGGGTAACTACCCAAAACGTGGGTATTTATGATATTTATAACATTTAGGAGATTTTTACTAGTTCATTGAAATTCCAATGCTGTAAAGATTATAAAATGATCATAAAAATTGTTTTGAAGAGTATAACATGGTACCTCAAGCATTTAACTTCTGAACAAGATCGAGATAAATACCCAGGACTGGGTATTTACTACGATGGCCTTTTGGAGTATTTAATAAATTTAAAATTTTACACGAAAAGAATTGAAATTCAATTAAATTGTAATTTTGTTCTGTATTTGTCAAATTATAAAATTAAATATTTTTAAATTTTTATAAAATGTCTCATATTTAACCCGTTCCTTTATATTTTTGTGGTTTGTGGTTTGAACATTTGACAGGTATTTTTACAAAAATTGCTATGTTATTATTTATTTATTGGTAAAATAATTAATAATTGTAATCAATAAAATATCCTCAAATGTTATACATTGATAATAACACAGGTAATAATGGTAGATGTGAATTACATTGGCGTTTTATGTAAAATATCATAAATACCCAAAATCCCTGGGTATTTATTACTTTTGGGTATTTACCCCGAGTTTTAAATACCTGGGTATTTTACTTCACTATCTGACCTTAACGTTCTTTTAAAAATTAAATTTGCGTGGCCGCTAGATTTTTAAAAACTAAAATTTAAAAAAATTATAATTTAAAATTGAAATTATGGCTTTGAAATTCCCTCCTGTTCAAAATTGACTTTCGATCATAAAATGTTGTATACAAAATACCACCAAAACAACTTTGCAAGCCTGATATTACCTTGAACTACTCACCTGACATAAGGTAAGCTCCGTTTTCGTCGGCGATTTCTCTGAATCGCTTGTAGTCCAGGCAGCGGGAATAGCAGCTGATACCTGGGCGGGACAGAACATCGGTCAGAACAAGTAGGCTACTTATGAAGGTGTTAAGAAACCGTTAGTAACATTACGATATCCTATAGTAAATATGACCCGTAAAAGAAAAGAACCTGAAAATGGGTCTTGGCAAGATTTGTGACAAAAGAAAATATGTAACAGCCTATTTTGCATATTTCCAGTCTATTATGAGGTACGGATTAATTCTCTGGGAACCGTAACAGAGTGGGCGATAGTTCTAATACTTCGGAAGAATTACTACCAATTCAAATCCATTTTTACTAGCCCCTGGACTATGTTTAAGACTAAATAGGTTTTTTTACCTCCGTCAATAGTCCAAAATTTGCCAAAATGCCAACACTTTTTTTGCAAGTGCAAAATTTTCAAGGCTTGAAAGTCGTCAAGTTGTTAAAATTTAAACAAAAGACAACAAATACACAAACAAATTACAGCACAAATGTATAAACATTTAGATAGCGCTATCACGGTCATAGGCATCCCAAAAAGTGACGGCACTGGTAGCAGACTGGAGCGTTAGTCACATCACCCCCTCTCTCTTTGGTATCACTATTATCAATTCGGTGGTCAGCTGTTCAAATTGAAAATTTTCACTGATGATTTCCTCTTCCTTTGTAGAAGAAGAGCAAAACAAAGAAAAAATCCACAGTGAAAAGTTGCAATTCAGGTCCCACTCTCTCTTTAATACAAACATCCAGTCAAGAACGGCTGACCACCGAATTGATAACAGTGATAACGGAGGGGGAGGGTGATGTGACGTAACGCTCCAGTTTGCGACCCATGCAGGGATTTGTCGGGATGCCCGTGACCGTGATATCTAAATGTTTACTCGTTCATGTCGTAATTCGTTCGTGTATGTGATGTGTTTTGTTAAATTTTAACATCTTGACGACCTGCAAGCATTGAAAATGTTGCACTTGCAACGAAACATGTTGGCATCATTTATGTTAGAAATTTTTTGGACTATTGACAGAGGTAACAAATCTATTTAGTATTACTATCAAGTCAGGTTTTTTAGAACATTGTATGCCTCTCTTCGTTCAGACATAAATTCAAACTAAATTATCATCCTCTACATGTATCATTTTATCATTTAATTAAATTAAATTCTAAATTATATGCACATCTGGAAATTCAACTAACATTGGTACAATACTCAAAGTAAAAAAAACAAGCTTCGGTAGAATATTTTAGACTCACTAAATCTCTCTGTATTTGTTTTATTACTCAAGTATACAATAAATTAGTTTATCTTAACTCCAAATACAGTATTAGAGTTTAAGAAAAAATCGTAGGACGATACTCAACCCTTTCTACTCGATTAATGACTTTCTCTCATGCGATGTATACTTTTAAACTGAAGCCTTGAAGCAATAGGTTACGTACCTTATCCGTCGTCAATCCAAAATCACTAGTAAATGACTAGTTTCAGTTGACTAGTTTTTTTAAAATCTTTGACAACGACTACGTGTTTTACAACTAGATTTCGACGTGTAGATCTGAAAATGGGACAGCAGTCATCTACTAGTGATTTTGGATTGACTAAGGATAAGGTACCGGTACGTAATCCATTACTTTAAGTAACTTTTCAATCCAGAAGGCAAATTGTGATTAAATTGCAGGCCTAATATATGACGAAGGATAAGGTACCGGTACGTAATCCATTACTTCAAGTAAATTTTCAATCCAGGAGGCAAATTATGATTAAATTGCAGGCCTAATTTATGAAGAAGGATAAGGTACCGGTATGTAATCCATTACTTCAAGTAAATTTTCAATCCAGGAGGCATATTATGATTAAATTGCAAGCCTAATTTATGAAGAAGGATAAGGTACCGGTATGTAATCCATTACTTAAAGTAAATTTTCAATCCAGGAGGCATATTATGATTAAATTGCAAGCCTAATTTATGAAGAAGGATAAGGTACCGGTACGTAATCCATTACTTCAAGTAAATTTTCAATCCAGGAGGCATATTATGATTAAATTGCAAGCCTAATTTATGAAGAAGGATAAGGTACCGGTACGTAATCCATTACTTCAAGTAAATTTTCAATCCAGGAGGCATATTATGATTAAATTGCAAGCCTAATTTATGAAGAAGGATAAGGTACCGGTATGTAATCCATTACTTCAAGTAAATTTTCAATCCAGGAGGCATATTATGATTAAATTGCAAGCCTAATTTATGAAGAAGGATAAGGTACCGGTATGTAATCCATTACTTCAAGTAAATTTTCAATCCAGGAGGCATATTATGATTAAATTGCAAGCCTAATTTATGAAGAAGGATAAGGTACCGGTACGTAATCCATTACTTCAAGTAAATTTTCAATCCAGGAGGCATATTATGATTAAATTGCAAGCCTAATTTATGAAGAAGGATAAGGTACCGGTACGTAATCCATTACTTCAAGTACATTTTCAATCCAAGAGGCAAATTATGATTAAATTGCAGGCCTAATTTAAAGGTTTAAAGGTCTAAGTATCGCTTAGCTATGATGGTATTCTAGCTTAACTATTTTAGCTTTATTCAGTTCTAGAGAAATCTGACTTGTTGAAAGAGTCTAATTAGCCTATGATACTGGATTATGTCTTGAATGGCATCCATAAAATGAACTATCCAACAGGGGTATACTATTTAAGGAATACAGTACACTACCCACAGTAAAACCCTGAGTATACAAAATTGTAGGCGCCCAATTGAAACTGCACAACATTCTGCTATCGAGGAAATAAAGAGGTAAGGCTGCACAAAAATGTTATACAAAATTCCGGAAAAAATAATAATTTGTTGGAATCAATTTTAAATCATGCGCATTTGTAGATTTTATAATTCATTAATTATTAGATTAATAATGAGAGTAACTATTGTATATAAATATATACTATAGTCAGCGTTACATCATTGCAAGCTTCGACACCCAAGATCGCAAGAACCTTTCCGCTCCTCTCTTCCCCCCTTGTGATATTGCTATTTGATGTATCTCTGCTCTCAGTTAAAATATTTATCCACGGGATTAGCTTCTAAAACGTACGTAAATGAATTGGCACAAATTTGCAACATAGGTAAAACCCAAGCTTGCAACCATAATGTGACGCTTAACCATAATTTAAATAAAAATCCATTGACAACCCGAAAAAATGAGCCATCCAAAATGATTCCATTGCTTTCATTCCGGTTAAGCGAGGTTTCGCTGTATGTCTGAACCACTGAGCTGGGAGCTCCAGGTTTACCAGTGGCCACTGAATGGTCTTTAAACGTTTTAGCAAACAAAAATAAAGTAACTAGCTCACCCGCAATGATCAACTTGGGCTTGAACAGCCTGGCGTTCTCCCCCAGTCGGTCGTAGTCTATGAGGCCAGTCGCGGGGTCGACCTTGTACGGCATTGACTCGAAGAACACCGACGTAGCCGAGATCCTCTTGTTGGCCGTCATGAAGCCATGGGTCAGGTGGCCGCCATCGGGGAGGTCTAGGCCTGCGGGAACCAATAGTGAGGTTATGTTTGACAAACAGCTGTATGAGAAATTTAACACCAGCTTAAACATGTTGAAACAAACTAAATCGTTCAATAACAATGAAACAGCAAAATCAGCTTATATCCTCCTCTTTGAATCTCAGCTAAGATACGGCCTTGCGGTTTGGGGTGGTGCAGTAAAAACAAACATCAAAGAGTTCTAATCCTTCAGAAAAATCTATTAGGATGCTAGCAAGCATTCATCGTTTGAAAAGCTTTGGGGGTGCATTCAGGTCTCTAAAAATTACGACAGTAGTTTCACTGTACATTCAAGAAGTGATGTAGGCCTATGTGGATGGAAAATATCTACAAAGAAACAGGGACACTCACCAATTCAATACCAGAAATGGTGAACTAAACATCCTCCCAGTACACCGCCTGAAGCTGTACGAAACTAAACCATCCTACATTGGTAGGAAACTCTACAACTCACTACAAGAACTTCATCACAAGAGAGGGGACTCACTAAAATCAGCGCTGAAAGAATGGCTTCTGGACCGACCTTTCTACTCACTCGAGGAATGCCTACGAGGAAACTTCCAGAACTAACCTCTCTTCACAAATTAAATTTACACTAATGTATTAACTTCTCGATACTATTTTTGTAATCTTAATGATTGAAAATAAAGATAATTCTGATTCTGGTTGACAAACAGCTGTTTCCAGCGTCTCCATCAACACGAACATGTCCGAAGAGGGAAGTACTACAGTAGCAACTCGCCAACACCACCCTCAATAGCACGACTTCCTCGATAATACAGTACACCTCGGATTACCCGGACTAAGGTGGCGGACAGCGAATCCAGATAATCTAAAGCTACTGTAACCATCCCATAAGTAATGATCGGGACACAGCTATATTGATGCTAAAAGGCAAAAAAATAAGACTTTCATAGATCAAACTTTAACAAAGTGTTTGTTTAGCTGTCGCGACAGACAATAGACTCACAGCTACAAACACAGAATAACCTCACAAAAGTTGTGATTAGTAATGAATGGTAAACAGTAACAATAGGCACGACATTCCAGTCACTTGCATGTGTTTCATGCTATATTGCAGTTTCTATGATACTTCATGCATACTTTAAAATATTGCGGTAGCATCCGAGACTTACAAGGCAGTAGCGTGGGAGAAAAATAACGTTTCGACTGTAATTAAAAATTATTTTGATTTCAAACAACCTCGCCCGGATAATCCGGAATCTGCGGATGATTCGGGTCTGGTTAATCCGAGGTTTACTGTATGTGCATTTTTCTAATAAAAAAATAAAATAAATAAATAAGGTCTTTAATAAGCGATTTTCAAACAATAATGTTTGTTTTATGAAATAACTAACATGTTTATAATAATAGAATTGTCTACAGTTCTGCAACAATGAGGTTGTCTCAAACTTTTCTTCTTAAAGTTTTAATACTGAACAATTTGATTTTCATTGGAAGAGAGATTGATATAGCCTAACACCTAATTTTGGAAGTAGGCTACCTCTATATAGTATGACTAACCTCAGTAGCACAGATTTTTCCTCAATTTATATCACACCTCTAACCCTATTTAGCAGGTTTTTTTTCGGAACCGAACCTTTATAACACAAGTTCAACCTTCCCAGTGCCTAGTTCCCAAGGTCTACAACAGCACGGATGTTTTCAAGGGCTTTTGTGAATGGTTTCTTGGGCTCAGGTCTAAACATGAAAACCCCAGTCTAGGGGTGACAGATCTGTGAAACGGGAAATATGACCTGTGACAGGCGAGTCGCACCCAAAGTCAAAACCATCCGGAACCAGAAACCTTGACACCAAGACTTTTAGTCAACAGAACCTTGATGACACAAACCTCAACTAGAAGAGTCCCTCAATGACAAGAGAAACAAAAAATGTAAAATATAAATTTATGTTTCAATTGGCTAAAGTGCCACAGAGGCTAATCTTTACAACACACACATACCCGTTATTATTCGTGTTTCATACAGGCCAGGAATATAAAGGTTTTCACAATTAAATCAGCGTAATTTGAAGTTGTCGCAGTTGGAGCGAAACTCTGCAATTTTAGTTGCGGCCGCGGTGGTGGGGATGTAGGGAAGGTAGACGTTCTGATCCAGACCTGGGTTTTTGGATAGGCTCTAGCAGAGAGTAACTTCAGCTGTCACTGTAAACCAGCTGATCAAATAAATACCGTGAATTAAATTGGCGGCTGCGCAGAACGTGCTCAAATTCGTACTTCTGAGTAGCACACTTAAATACACCTAAGCCTAGCCTACCGTAGAGCAGCCAGGCCTACCCATGATCCTGTCATGTGGCTGCAGCAGTGCCGTATACACAGCCATGTTGGCCGGTGACCCTGAGTACGGCTGCACGTTACACCCCCACCGCTCCGGGTCCAGGCCGAATGCCTCCAGCGCGCGACGTTGACACAGCAGCTCGATCTCGTCGATGAACTCGTTACCGCCATAGTACCTACGGACACAACGCCGTTACCGTTACCAGACTCAGTCAAGCTACATTTGTGACAGATAAGCGAGCTTATCAGACAGTATAAACCCACTTGCCATCACGAGGATGTAGCTCGTTAAATTAAAGAGACATGTACCGTAGTAATATAACTTTTTTGTCATACTGCTTCAAAAACAGCTGTTTTCAACACTTGCGTTGAGATGCCAAAGTTGTTCTTTTACTCCTAGGATTAACAGATGATGAACTCAATCGAAAAGTATTATTTTGATGATGTTTTTCGTCCTAGGACTAACACACACTTATAGGATTTTTTGGACTTTTCGGTCGAGGTCATCAACTGTTAATATTAATTATTCAAATTGTCAACGATGAAAACTTGTGTAGCAGAATGTTTGTTTAGAATAACAATAAGATCAATATTAAAACAAACTTTTAACGGTTAACAAGTAAACCAAATTTAGTTTTTGAGGTATTGTTATATTCTTATTGTTTGCAGTATGACGAAAAATATAGTTCATCACTAGGACCAAAAGTAGCTTTTCGATCCTTGCTCATTTTCCAGCCTCGGCTATTAAACTTGAGCTCGGATCAAAAAGCGTTACTTTTGGCCGTAGCGATGAAATTATCAAATAAAGACCACAGTCTACATTTACAAATGATTAATTAGAGTTAAATATTAGTATGATAACAAAACGAGTTAGCACGCAGCACGCTGAGGTGAGGGAAGTGAATTTCCGCAAACAAACTTTTAAAACTCAAAATCTGTGTAAAAACATACAATTATACCAATTTTTATTGAAATCTGAAAACATTGATTTTTCGGCTGTTCTGATGCTCCTGGTTTCATTTACCTGCAAAGCTGGAAGTACAATTTTGCGCATTATAATGTTAGGAGAAGGTCCAGGCAGGCTTGAAAGTAGGCGTGAGGTTGCTGGGGGTAATAAAAGTACTCTAACAAAGGGAATAACAGGCTTTTCTAGTGTAAAACCCCCATAAGACAACGTACTGTGTTTAGCCGATACACATTTTCTTTAATAACTCGGTAAATATTTATGATAGAATGACGAGAGAGGGCTTAAAACTTTCGCCTCACTAATTCCCATCTTTTTACACACATAAATTTTACATCCGGGGCTTTTCTGACCCTTTGTGGGCCCAAAAACTCAAAATTTGAAAGATTACTCCCCAAAAAAGGGGTTTAGCGTTTTTCGATTGTTTTTCCGAACGAACTTGTCCAACTGATTACAGAAAGGAACGTCCCTACCAAATTTGAAGTTAATCGGATAAAAAATGTGACCGCTAGAGTGCATACACACACACACACACACACACACATATATATATATATATATATACAATTTTGAACGACCCCTCAAAACGTGTTCAGGGGGTCACGTTAGGAACTTCTATGGTGGTCCCGGGCTTAAGTTTAACCGTGCGGGTCATGCTAATAGTTCACTTTCCAAAGGAAATTCACTAAAAAGAGTTTAATATATTAACAACCGATTACCTATTCAAGGGTGAGTAGCCTGGAAAGTAAAACTATTAGGCCTAATTTAGAAAAACTAGTAATTATAAAACTTACTTGGGCCCCGAGGCTTAACAGGCCCTGGACCCTGAGGCCCCCCAGGTTGAACACTACACCCTAACTCCTCACCTCACAGACAGACAAGACTGACCTCCAAAACTGCCCGGCTACTTAAGCCAGAGCCTTCAGTAGGTCAGCAAAACAAGTTATAGTTTGATAACAATTCCAGCCTTCTCAAACTTCACCCTTACAAAACCTTGAAAAAGATGTAGTGCGAGAGACGGTGAATAACCCCACCGTCACAAAAATGTCACATTGACAGTTATGTGACTTGTCTTCTATGTCTAAATACTGCCTGCTAAATAATGACCGAAATAATCAAACCGTATATTTTGACAGAAAGATGCGTATTTGTAAACTGCCTGTACAAAGACATGGAAGGAGAAAGGTATTACTGTGCATGCGCAAACCAGGTGCCAACCACCGCGAACAGGGTTGTACAACTAACACATGTTGCAAACGATATCATATGCAGTGTCAAATGTTAGGATGAAACTGGCTTTCAAAATTAGCCCCTGATTTTTAATAATAAATCGTACAATTGTCGGCTATAACATAACTTCTGTGTCTTCCTAAAAGTAAATTTAGACTATTGAGCGATATAATGAGAGGAGATGAACAAAGATTGGTAGAATTGCAATGTGTTTATATCCATACCAGAGGCATTGGATTAATAGAGTTAGGCTATACCAAACCATTTGTCTGTGTCTAAGATAGTGACACTATTTAACTTTTAGATAGGGGCATCTCGCTAGTCTTAACGTTTCTGTCTTAGAATTCGGTTCAAGGGGTCACGGGCTCAAATCCAGGGGTGTTCACAACAATTTCAGGGGTTTGAATTGCTTTCATTAGAAGCGCGTTCTATTAGCATAAATGTCATTGGTGTTGAAAAAAAGAACGTGGTTCACACTTTTATTTGGTTATGGTAATGATTTCCCTGCAACTTTCCCAGACCAAGACAGTCGATTTTCCCAGACTTTCTCTAACCAAAAAGTTAATTTTTCCACACTTGTGATTCAGAATGCAGGATTTTTTTCTAATAACTATTGATTATCGCACACTCTGGGTGATTTCTTTCGATGCAACAGCTGATCCAAATAGACAACAAGAGTCGACTCGCAAGGCAACTCTCGGAGAGCTCCTGCCACTCTCACATTTTACTACAGTAGAGTCCCACAAACTCGGCACTCAATAACCCGGCAGTCCGGATAACTCGGCCACCATCTGGCTCAGAAAATAGTGTTGGCTGGAACGGAGCGAGTAAGGCACGCTACGGAAAATCCCCGTGCACACAGACCTGTACAAGGTCACTGTCCGCGACCCACTCCGCTACGTGATTGGTACACCGGTACACCAGGAATGCACTCCCACCCTGCTCTAATCCCCCACTCCGCATTTACCTGCCACCTGATGTCATCGGCCATTCCGTGCTCAGTTGATCAGTAACAGTGGTGGCGACGTGTGTATTTTGTTTAGTAGTGTACGAGATTATTAACTCAGGTTATTGCACCAAGGATTTGTTTTACTATATCTGATGACTTAATACTGATTTGTAATATAAATATAAATAAAAAAGGGTGTTAAAAAGCTTAAAAATTGTGCTGTTCTTATTTTTAACCCTAGTTCCCGATAACCCGGCATTTCACAAACTCGGCACCCTTCCAGTCCACATTACGCCGAGTTTGCGGGACTCTACTATAGCACTAACTCTCTGTGAGTAAAAAACTCTCACGTGTATACCGGCCTTAAGCATATTCCCTGACTTTCAGCCTTATTCCAACTTTTTCCTTGACTTTTTTCAAATTCCCTGAGAAAGTGTGAACCATGAAGATAAAAACCCTTATACAGTAGTGGACATCCCGAGGATCGACTCCCTGTTTCTAAGTCAAAGACGCTAAACCGTTAGGCTAAACGAGATGCCACTCGCTACTTTGGAACCTTATGCGGAATATAGGAGCTACGGAAAGATGTTAAGATTTCCAGCCTACAACACTACATGTAGGCCTAATGCTATCTAATTTTTTGTTGAAAGCCTAGGCTAACTTATAATGATAGGTTTTTTCAAATCACTCCATCATACCTGGCACCTGGTAGTCCTTCGGAGTATTTGTTCGTAAGGCAGGAACTCAAGACTTCCAATACAGCTGTGGAGGTGAAGTTCTCCGAGGCGATCATCTCGAGTCCGAGTCGCTGGCGTTTCTTTTCCTTAGCGATTAGTTCGTAAAGTTCGGGATCCGAGTCCTTCAGTTTTGTCGAGAGTAAGGGGCTCATGGCTGGCTCCATATTACCTGTAATGTTGGCATTCGGTAACTAAACGGATAAGAAATCAAGTTTAATTATTAAGCTTATTTGTTCATAACCGATTTTAGGATCATGTATTACATGCTAAGCTAGGATAAATTAAGATACCTAGGTCAGTCAATTCCTTAGGATGATTTAAAATCAATGATAAACAACCTAGGACGTTTCCAAGTATTGATAAATTGTAACACATATTAGGCCTTGATCAAAATCTGTTACTTTCCTTCAATTATTTAATGGACACACTAAAAACTCATTAGATCAAGAAGATAATAAAATGCAAAAAAGGTACGCCATAAAGCTGCAGAAAACTAATAGGCCTAGTTTATAAATAATTTGAGATTGATCGAGTTTTTTTGAACAGCGTGCTATGGAACATAGTTTATCATAAATATGTTATAAGACAATTACTCATAAGTTAGTAATGACAGAAAAAGGAAACCGGACCACCTGATGCGACAGGGAAATAAAACTGGACCACTTGACGTGATAGACGTTCCAAACTCACTGGCACGCCACTCGATGACTGCTTGATGTTGACCGAGTAGGAGGGGTTTGGCGACAGCACAACCTTGAACTAGTGGGATATGAGGCGGATCACAAATAACACAAGTATGATTGTTGAGGTAAACTAACCTCAGCCTAACTGCTGCAGCATGCTGTCGAACTATTCCGTATAGAGGCCAAAAGGACCCACAAGCTTAAGTTAATATAAACTAAGTTAAAACTTAACCGCGCATTAACTGCCACTACAACACCTAGGTAATCAATTTACTTGTTTAAGTTAGATGTATCAATAGTTTTTTTTTTTAATTTTTGCTGGGATGTATACGTCAATAATCAACAACTGATGAATATTATATAGGCTAAATAGGCATAATTAAAGCACACAATATAACATTTATGTTAACAACAATAAGATGGTTTAAATGAGATAGGCCTATAGTGTTGTTCATTTAAATGAGAAGAAGTCAAATAAAACTAACTACCTAACTGAAAAAGATTACATAAACAATAACAATATAATAATATACTGTTTATGTAATCTTCTTATTTTCAATGTTAAAGTGTACAAAAATGTAATGTATAAATGTAAAAAAATGCAACCGAGTGAGGTAGCGATTATTGCACCTCACATTCGGGAGGTCTTGGGCCATTCTGAGAAGAGTTTGTACGGTTTCTCATCTCATTTAGGCAAATGCCGGAATGGTTCCCAAAAAAGGGCCGTACCCCGCCAGGAAGGGAAAGATAGGACTCAGGCCTACCTTACCTGGTTTAAAGATTGCCCTATAAATTTAATATTTTGTTTTACAAATTCCAACACATTATTAAACATTGTCACGGAATAAATATTACTATTATTATTATAACTAGGCTTAACTAATTATCACGATAAGAATAAGTTAAGGAATATGCAAATAGAAATAAGGGTGAACATTAAATTTAAAAACATTTAAAAAATATATAGCATCTCTCAAAAACACTCATAATTCAGTAAACAAGTTATTACTTATTTTATTGAGTAATTAATCCATTTATAATTTACGACAACTAAAAGCTTGAGTTTTTGTGTTTACTTCGTAACAGATTAATTCCATGAAAAGCTTTATTATATAACAGGTTATCTGCAAAGCAAATGAGAGAAACGTGGTTGTTATCAAGTTGCATGGTACAGGCCTAGTTGGGTAACATGGGTAATTCAAGATAAGAGTAATACAATTGAGCTATCCAATATTTCACCAGTCCTAAGTTTATAATTAGTATTTCTCAAGGAGCCCCAAATATAATACATTAAAATTATAAATTTTAAAGTAATACCTAGTAAATAGGCAAAGTAAAAAACTCTAGAATGCCAAGCATATGCCTCAGTACCTATCAAGCAAAAATTAAAACGTCTAATACATACTTTTTTCACTGAGGGGTGCAAGTTTAGTAGACAGAGTTCTCTTAACACAATAGCTTAAGATGTTTATTTCGTTTTTATTCAAAGATCTAATAACATGTTGACCGAAATATTTTAGAGGAAACATTTTGACACGCGGCTGGAGTAGTTTTAACGTTACCTACGTGACGATAAAACAAAAAGAAATCCTCCTTTCTCCTTTCTGACGCATGATCACTAGCATCTGGTTGAGGTTAGGTACGACGTAACCAAAAGATAAATCATTATGTAATAAAAGTTTAAAAGTTCTAATGAGCGTTTAGTATCAGAAAAGATAACTGAGTTAAAATAAAATTGTCTGATGAAAATTAACTTATTGTTTCAAGTTATTGTATATAACTTACCGTTCTCCATTGCCAAAACCACAAGATATTCAAAACTTATTTCAGAAGAAAGGTGATCAGATGTTCAGCTTCTCCCGCTCAAAAACTGTAGTGACAGGATGATGGTAGATCAAAGACTAGTAATAGAATAAAACATAAATTTTGATGGATTCTAGATCAGCTGACTATGTGTACAAGGTCATTGTGTAAGAGGGGGCAGATTAGTGAGATGATCCAGTCTCCTTTATCAACTCTTAAATCTAATCGTATAAAAACTAATAATTTCTTTGAAACTAAAGCAAAGTTGTCTTTCATTTTGCGTAGGTAGTTATAACCTAACTATATACCAGTTTGTTTAGCTATTTTCTTATTATTAAAAATCGTTTAAATACCGGTATTAATTGTTGGATGAAACATATTTACTGAACTAGATTTTATTATTGTAGAGTTGATCACAGTAAACATCTATTCTGATAACTAAAAATAAAAACAAGAAATGACGTACATGCTGGACTTGACGTTTTAAAATGTACTTGAAAATAACAAATATTTTATATTATTGCTTTCCATTTTTATATCATGGGTAAAGTCATATACAGTAAAATGTATTATATAGGTACCTATATCTATTTCTATATTTCAGTAATTTATTTTGTAAATTAACAAATTAAAAAGGATAAATAAAATACGTCTTACAACACTATAAAGTATATTTACACTTCTTATACTGTACTTACATACAAGACGGTGAAATATATACAAAAGATGGTACAAGGCGATCGATTTCAACCAGTTACACTGGTCATCATCAGGCCCAATCAGAGAATCTAAATAACAAATTGTATTTATAATATAATACTTTAGAAATACGATATAGTTTAGTTTTTAGTTCAGTTAATACACTTCACTAGTGGACCTGTTCCTATAAATCGAGCAAAATAAATTGTTATTGTTCATATCAGTTATCAGTTGTTCTTACTGCTTACCTGTATTTTACTCTCTCTTCACCTGTAAGCGAATTTCCCCTATAGGGAAGAAGCTATTACTGTAGTCGGCATGGTAACACCTAGGCCCAGGACCATGATAACTTTTTATTTTGAGGTCCCCAGACCCCCAAAACACCATTCGTTTGAAACTATATATATGCAGTCCGTGGGTGCGATAACTCTTGTAAAAATGGTCTGATTTTGATGAAATTTGGGACAAACATGTAAATAAGCAGCAATTATGACTTTAAGTTCGAAAACCATACAGATCGCCCCATCCAAAGTGGTATTTTGGTGGGTTTTGTATCCCAAAATTTTATTTTGAAGTTTTTATATTTCATACTTAAAAAAGTCTAATTTTAGTTTTCACCATTAGATTCAACTTTAAAAAAACACACAATTTGGCGTTTTGATAATTTCTCTACGTCAAATGGTTACAGAGATATTGAAAGTGCTAAACACAGTACGTTGCCCAATGTTATTCTTATGGAGAATAAGAACAATTTTATATCTTGCTTATTTATGAACGGATACTAATAATGAAACTTGGTATACGGCTTCATCTGGCAGTGGTCTATTATTATTTGCACAAAAAAGCAATTTTTACCGATTATTCCCGTAGCAGCAAACCTGTGTACTCAGCCCCCATGTTATTCTTATAGAGAATAATTAAGTAAAATGTAATATCTCCCTTAGTTGTGAACATAATGTAATACAACTTGGTATGTGGCTTCACCTTGTTGAGTTATATTGATATTTGCATAAAAACAATTTTTTGTGTTTCTTGTTGCAGCTAAACTGCGTACTCATCCCCCATGTTATTCTTATGGAGAAAAATCAAAATGGTATATATCGCTTATTTATGAATGCATATTGATGAAACTTGGTATGTGGTTATATCTAGGTGATTTATATTGATACTTGCATGAAAACCCATATTTTGTGTTCCTTGTTGCAGCAAACCTACGTATTCATCTTATTCTTATGTAGAATTAAAATTGTATATATCGCTTATTTGTGAATATATGTTTATGAAACTTGCTATGCGGCTTTATGTGGTAATAAGACATATATTATGCGTTGGAAATTCCCTGAGTATATAAGCAGGTTTGCTGTGACGGGGTATTTTAGAATGCAACTGAATTTAAACTACTCTATTTATAGGACAAAATTGAACTTTGAGGGTGTCCTATGCCCTTCAGCAAACAGTATTGGAAATTGAAAACCACTTTGCACAACTACGAATATGGGCCATTTTTTTTACACCTTAATGGTCAAAATCGGTCCAGGAATAACGGAGGAGTTCTGTTTACAAAAATCGCCTTAATTTTTGTGGACATCGCGGGATTCGAACCTGTGACCCCTTGAACCGAACGCTTGTATATTTTGTTTCTGTATCTAACAATTATGATTGCGCTGCAAAATATTCCCTTTACTTTAGTTTCATGCCTTACTTTAACATTCTTAGACATTAATTCTTCACGGTCGTCTATGTATTTGTTGTGATGGTATTCATACCAAGCAATTACTCATCACTAAATAAAACAAATCTTAAATAAAAATACCCCCCGTCGCAGCAAACCTGCGTACTCAGCGAATTTCCAATGCATTTATATGTTTCTCACTCCTACATAAATCCACTTACCAAGTTTGACAAAAATACATTCATAAATAAGTGATTTATAACATTTGATTTATTCCGCATAAGAATAACATTAGGACTGAGTATACAGGTTTTCTGCACCGAGGAAGATAAGAAATGAGTTTTTATGCAATTATCAATATAACTGAACCAGGTGAAGCTACTTACCAAGTTTTATTAATTGTTGTTCATAATTAAGGGAGATATAAAACTTTACTTATTCTCCATAAGAATAACATTAGGGCTGAGTATGCAGGTTAGCTGTTACGGGGACAACCTAAAAAACATTTATTTTTTGTACAATTATCAATATACCAGTACAACGTGAAGCCACATACCAAGTTTCATCAATATACATTCATAAATAATCAAGATATCAAATTTTATTTATTCTCCATAAGGATAACATTGGACAATGCACTGTGTTTAGCACTTTGAATATCTTTGCAACGATTGGACGTAGAATCACAATTTAAACATCAAAATGATTGTTTTGTGGAGCTGAAGTGATTGGTAAAAGCAAATGTAAAGTTTAAAGTAAAATTAACTGATAAAAAGCCAAAAACCTTTTTCCCATAAGATTAACATGGGAGATTTTATGAGCATTTTTTTGGATTTTTTCTGCAACCACTTAACCTAGGTTAATAATTCAATATACTATATCATTTGTTTTTAAGCTCTATAACATGGCCAAAACCAAACTTAAGTGTTTTAAAAATTTTAGGGCAAAAAAAAACAACTGATTTTTGGAAAATTTAAAACCCCCATAAACCCCCCTTCCCATGGTCCGATTTTTCCGGTTTTCGAACAAAGTCATAAATGTCATTTTACAAATTTGAGCCAAATTTCATCGAAATCGGACGATTTTTACTCAAGTTATCGCATTCACGGACACATATATATATATATAGATATATATATATATATATATATATATATATAGACGTAGGATAACCAATTCGATCTCGTATACTTTCCTGTTAGAACTTACCACATGAAGTTTATTAATTCAGTCTCTATATTTTATTTGTGAGATAGTCAAATGAATCTCATTTAGACGCAATTCAAACTCTATTTGGAATTTTCATTTTCAAGAAATGTGATACAAATAATTAAATCAATCTCTCGCACATTATTTAGAAAAAAAACAATATCATTTCAAACTCTTTTCTTTGTACGCGAAACCATTAAATCAATCTCATTTAAGAAATACGGAGTGTTGATATAAACAGTTATTTCAGCTTCTCTAACAGATTAATTAAAAAAATCGGTCTCTTTTAATCTTACCAATTAGTCATTTTGATCTCAAATATCCATCATTTCGACTTCATTTTAGTAACATCAAATTTTAAAATCGTATGTGGATTATACATATCAGTCTCATTTTATGAAACAGTCAATTCAACGCCCCCGCTGGACTTCAAAGACACAATTATTTTCTTATGGAAATATCACTAAGGTGTTTTATTATTAATAAACAAAATGAACTAATGATCAGTCGTGGAGCTTGATATTTTCAAAATGGAAAACGATTAGTTCGAATTGGAGCAGTTGGATTTCTTATACAACTGCTATATGGTTCATTTATATAAAAATAATACCCCCTTAGCAGCAAACCTGCGTACTCAGTGAATTTCCAATGCATATAAATGTATCTTAATACTACATAAAGCCACATACCAAGTTTCATCAATATACATTCATAAATAAACGATTTATGACATTTTAATTATTCTCCATAATAATAACATGGCAGGTGAGTATGCAGGTTTGCTGAAGTAAGGAACACAAAATTGGGCTTTTATACAAATATCAATATAACTCATGTAGGTAAAGCCACACACCAAATTTCATTAATTTATTTTCATAATGAAGGCAGATAACACGTTACTTATTCTCCATAAGAATAACATGGGGCTGAGTACGCAGGTTTGCTGCTACGGGAGCCTTGGGTAAAAAATTGTTTTTTTTGAGCAAATATCAATGGTCCACAACCAGATGAAGCCGTATACCAAGTTTCGTCAGTATACGTTCATAAATAAGCGAGATATAAAATTTTTATTTTTCTCCATAAGAATAACATTAGACAACGTACTGTGTTTAGCACTTTCAATATCTCGGTAACCAATTGACGTAGAGAAATGATCAAAATACCAAATTGTGTGTTTTTTAAGCTGAATCCAATGGGAAAAAATAAAATTTGACTATTTCCAAAATTATATGTAAAAAATTCGAAAAACCCATTTTTGGGGTACAAACCCCCCCAAAAAATACCCCTTCGGATAGAGCGATCTGGCTGGTTTTCGAACTTAAAGTCATAAATGTTGCTTTACACGTTTATACCAAATTTCATCAAAATCGGATAATTTTTACGAGAGTTATCGTGCTCACGGACATATATATATACAGTTTCAAACGAATGGTGTTTTTGGTGTCTGGGGACCTCAAAACGAAAAGTTATCATGGTCCCGGGCCTAGGTCTTACCATGCCGACTACGGTAATAGCTTCTTCCCTATAGGGGAAATTCGCTAAAATGAAAGTTCAGAATGTCATCTTTCAAATGGTATATATAACTTGTCCACTTTTGAGTTAATTATAAATTACTTTTTAGCATTGGAAAATTTTGGACCTTAATGGTCGCCCGTAGGGTTAATGAGTGAGTCGGTTGCAATCTCGAAGGTTCACAAGATAGTTAAAGTGAGAGAGAGAGGCTTATAATTGCGGTCGAGTGTAACTGCATTTAATGAGTTGCAATCTTGAGTTGATTACGAAAAAACGCGTTATCTAACCTAGTTTTTTGGTCGAGTGCAGCTGCAAATAATGAGTTGATTACGAAAAAACGCGTTATCTAACCTAGTTTTTTGGTCGAGTGCAGCTGCATTTAATGAGTTGCAATCTCGGCGGTTCATGCATTGCATTCTAGGCTGCACTGTGAGGTAAGTTCAGTTGTTTACATTTATATATGTAGTTTGGAGAAAATATGTTTAAACTTTTAAAGTAAAAACAATCCATAAATATATTTAATTGAAGGCTAAATATTATTGACATTCATCAAATATTTGTTTAATGAAATTATTTACATAGCTTTAGCTTCGAAACAGTGGTATAATACTCGTCAATCTTGACTCGCAAAATTAGTTTTAAGGGGATTATTTTATTTACAAACTCATTGGAGTTTTACATGTATCTCTAAAGAGGTCGGACCTTGGGGGTTTTATGGGGTTTAAATTTTCAAAAAATCAGTTTTTTTCATGTTTCACCCTAAAATTTTTAAAAACTTAATTTTGGTTTTGACCATGTTATAGAGCTTTAAAATATACCCGTAGCAGCAAACCTGCATACTCAGCGAATTTCCAATGCATATTAATTTATCTTAATACCACATACCAAGTTTCATCAATATACATTCATAAATAAACGATTTATGACATTTTAATTATTCTCTATAAGAATAACATGGCGGCTGAGTATGCAGGTTAGCTGAAATAAGGAACACTAAAATTGGGCTTTTATACAAATATCATTATAACTCAACTCGGTAAAGCCACATACCGAGTTCTATTAATTTATGTTCATAATTAAAGGAGATAACACGTTAATTATTCTCCATAAGAATAACATGGGGCTGAGTATGCAGGTTTGCTGAAATAAGGAACACTAAAATTGGGCTTTTATACAAATATCATTATAACTCAACTCGGTAAAGCCACATACCGAGTTCTATTAATTTATGTTCATAATTAAAGGAGATAACACGTTAATTATTCTCCATAAGAATAACATGGCGGCTGAGTATGCAGGTTTGCTGAAATAAGGAACACTAAAATTGGGCTTTTATACAAATATCATTATAACTCAACTAGGTAAAGCCACATACCGAGTTCTATTAATTTATGTTCATAATTAAAGGAGATAACACGTTAATTATTCTCCATAAGAATAACATGGCGGCTGAGTATGCAGGTTTGCTGAAATAAGGAACACTAAAATTGGGCTTTTATACAAATATCATTATAACTCAACTAGGTAAAGCCACATACCGAGTTCTATTAATTTATGTTCATAATTAAAGGAGATAACACGTTAATTATTCTCCATAAGAATAACATTGGACAACGTACTGTGTTTAGCACTTTCAATATCTCAGTAACCAATTGATGTAGAGCAATGATTAAAACATAAATTGTGCGTCTTTTTAAGCTGATTCCAATGGGAAAAATAAAATTTTACTTTTTCAAAAATTGTATGTAAAAAACTCAAAAACCCATTTTTGGGGTACAAAACCCCCCAAAATACCCCTTCGGATAGGTCTATCCGTCTGGTTTTCGAACTTAAAGTCATAAATGCTGCTTTACACGTTTGTACCAAATTTCATCAAAATCGGACCTTTTTTACGAGAGTTATCGCACCCACGGACACATATATCTATATATACAATTTCGAATGAATGGTGTTTTTGGGGTCTGGGGACCTCAAAACGAAAAGTTATCATGGTCCCGGGCCTAGGTCTTACCATGCCGACTACGGTAATAGCTTCTTCCCTATAGGGGAAATTCGCTAAAAACAAATAATATGGTATTTTGAATTATTAACCTAGGTTAGGTGGTTGCAAAGAAAATCCAAATTACCCCGTCGTAGCAAACCTGCGTCCTCAGCGAATTTCAAATGCAAAATATTTGTCTTAATACCACATAAAGCCGCATTCCAAGTCTCATAAAAATATATTCACATAATTAGGCGAAGCCACATACCAAGTTACATCAATATTCAATCATAAATAAGCGCCATATAACATTTTAGTTATTCTCCATAAGAATAACATTAGACAACGTACTGTGTTTAGCACATTGAATATCTCAGCAACGGTTCGGCGTAGAATCACAATTTAAACACCAAAACGATCGTTTTGAGGAGCTAAACTGATTTATAAAAGCAATTGTGAAGTTTACAATAAAATTAACTCTCTTTCCTATAAGATTAACATGGGAGATTTTATGAGCGGCTTTTTTGGATTTTCTTCGCAACCACTTAACCTAGGTTAATAATTTAAAATAAGTACTATATTGTTTATTTTTTTAAGCTGTATAACATGGTCCAATTAAAATTAAGTGTTTCAAAAATATTTGGGTAAAAAATTCAAAAAAACTGATTTTTGGAAAATTAAAAACCCCTTCCCATTGACCGATTTTTCTGGTTTTCGAACTTAAAGTCAAAAATATCACTTTACACACTTGAGCTAAATTTAATCGAAATTGGACGTTTTTACTCAAGTTACACTATTCGTTCAAATTTATATATATCTATATACGTGTCCGTTAACACGATAACTTGAGTAAAAAACGTCCGATTTTGATGAAATTTGGCTCAAACGTGTAAAATGACATTCATGACTTTAAGTTCGAAAACCAGAAAAATCGGACCATGGGAAGGGGGGTTTATGGGGGTTTTAAATTTTCCAAAAACCAGTTTTTTGTATTTTTCACCCAAAAAATTTTAAAAAACTTAATTTTGGTTTCGACCATGTTATAGAGTTTAAAAAAACAAATAATATAGTATTTTGAATTATTAACCTAGGTTAAGTGGTTGCGGAGAAAATCCAAAAAACAAACTCAAAATCTCCCATGTTAATCTTATGGGAAAATGTTGTTGGCTTTTCCTCAGTTTATTTTAATGAAACTTCACATTTGCTTTTACCAATCTGTTCATTTCCACAAAACAATCATTTTGGTGTTTAAATTGTGATTCTACGCCCAACCGTTGCAGAGATATTCAAAGTGATAAACACAGTACGTTGTCCAATGTTATTCTTATGGAGAATAAGTAAACTGTAATGACTCCCTTAATTATGAATATAAATTAATAAAACTTGGTATCTAGCTTCACTTGGTTGAGTTATATTGATAATTATATAAAAACCCATTTTTGTTCCTTGTTGCAGCAAACCTGCTTTCTCAGCCCCCATGTTATTCTTATGGAGAATAACTAGAATGTTATAAAGCACTTATTTATGATTGAATATTGATGAAACTTCGTATGTGGCTTCTCCTAGTTAAATTCTATTTATATTTGCATAAAAACCAATTGTTTGTGTTCCTTGTTTCAGCAAATCTACGTACTCATTACCAATGTTATTCTTATGGAGAATAATTAACATCGCTTATGTGTGAATATATTTTTATAAAACTTGGTATGCGGCTTTATGTGGTATTAAGACATATTTTTTGCATTGGAAATTCACTGAGTATGCAGATTTGCTGCGACGGGGGTATTTGTAATCTACCTTAAGTTCAATTCTTACCACGAGACCTAGGTTAATAGCTTCTTCCCTAGAGGGAAAATTCGCTAAACCCTATAGGGTATATGGCTTAACCCCATTGAGTTATATTGATATTTGAATAAACTCGTTTTAGCGAATCTCCCCTATGTATAATTTTTCTCTCATCCATCGCTTAGTAGTCGCAACCCGAAAACCCCAAAAAGATCATGTAACAAGTTACAGCATATAATTATGGCTTTAGTCTATTTATGTTTCAACATAAATTTATACATTAAGTGAATGTAACAACTTTTTCAACTAACCTAACCGCGTGCCAAAACTGGCCTACTTCAACAAAAGTTAGGTTAGGTCCACCTATTTACATAACCTAACCTAAACTTGAGATAGGTCACTTATGCCACGCAATGAGGTGGACTAGATAGATATGATAACAAAATTGGCCAGAATATCTTGAAATGTAAGTTTATATGTTTTTAGTTGATTATTAACTTAATTATGTTACTAAAAACATTGTTTTAAGACGTTTTTAGTCCGAAGAAAATGGTTGTAGAGTGGATTTTGCCCTTATGACTGTAAAATATGTCACAAGCCTACTTCAGCCTTGGTCTATGATGTATCGATAAAAAGCCGTTTGATAACTTTATAAGAAATAAATAATGTTCAATTTAATATTTCAATACATCATTGTTAGATCAAAATCATCGGTTTGAAGTGAAAAATATACTTGCAGTATAAACATACTAGTCTTAAGAATTTGTACTTAGGTTAAGTACACACTACCTACTTGTAGTTTATCACTAATAATATATTTGCAATAAAGACAAAAACATTCCCTTTTTGTATTTTAAAACTAAAATAGTTTCTGGTTTTAAAAACATGTTTTGATAACTCGTGTGTCGTCAGAATATTTTTTAATAAATCTTGAAATTATGTAAACAAAACATAACCCCAAAATGGTTGCAGGAGGAAGTTTGAAAAAATACATATTTATCAGAAACGAATTCGGTATAGTTATGTTTCTAATAGCTAATAATATTCTAAAAGGTATAAGGATTATATACTTACTTTCAAAAGATGCAAAAATTAGAAAATTCCATTGAAAATTTGTCAAATACTAGGGTTGAAACCCAATTTGTTTTCTCAGCTGATATTGCTGGCTGACATAAAACAATCTGTCCTAGGTCTAGAGTCTAGAGACAGGACAGAAAAAACAACATAGAGGATTGATCCATCTTAATTATAATGCCTTACTTTTAGTCATTCATTAGCTGGGAACTCAAAATGTGGCCACGCTAAACAACCTTTTGTCTTCCCCTTGATTTTGTCTTCAGATCCACCGAAATATAGAGCCTTTTTGCAGCAAACCTACGTACTCATCCCCTATGTTATTCTTATGGAGAATAATTTGTATATATCGCCTGTTTATGAATATATTTTTATGTAATTAGGTATGCAACTTTGTGTGTTATTAAGACATATATTATGCATTGGAAATTCGCTGAGTATGCAGGTTTGCTGTGACGGGGGTATATAATTATTATTTATGTTTTAAATACCAATGTATATATTTCAGATCATGGAATATTTGTGTGCCCTATGTGACAAGGCTTTGCCAAACCGAGACTCGTGGCGGAGACACATGAGGAAGGTTCATTTTATAAAAAGAAAACATCTGACTCCGCCCGAACCAAATCAACAACCGACCTTATGGGTGTGTATCATAATACTTTTAAAGTTATTAAAATCTACATATATAACAATCAGCTCGAAAAACCTCTCGACCATGATCAATCTACTTGTAAATAATTTTATAAACGATTTGAATAGCAAAATGTGTCCTGGTCGAGTCTTACCTACGGCCTTTGATTTACTGTACACTCGCCTTAACACTCGCGGCCACTCTGACTTGTGTATGAGAATGGAAGGACTAGGATATAAAAATTACCAATAGCGTACACCTACACGACTAGGACAATGGACAATATTTCCTTTAATTTTTATATAAATTAATCTGCGAAAATCACTGTAATAAGAGAATAAAAGTTGGGACAATATAATTTGGTTTTTTTGATTTATGTATCTATTCTTGCTATGAAATATGATGAACTAAATTATGAGCAAATTAATATAATTATAATAATAAAATATATGATGTTAATACGGTATACTATAATATATACATTACTATTATTAATAATAATGTAGTATGATTTGCCTACCATAGCTTTTGATGGCCCTATGTCTGCTATGGTTGGATTTACCAACGTGAGTTAACAACGATTGGTTGGTTGGCCCAACGTCTCCAACCACTTCTAACCATCCCTACCATTCCCCATCGTTGGGTCAACAACGTGTGCTATTAGGGCTGATTGGAAAAGCGCAAATTTATTTTACTTTAAAACTGATTGGAAAAGGTTTTGTAATAAATAATACAGTATTTTTATAACTTAAAATCTAAACCTTATCTAGAGATAAAGGAGAGCTATTTATACAAATATTTAATCAATAAAATGTATTTTCCCAGTGTCCGGCACTACCCATTAAGAGTCCGCCGCCTTTCCGCCAAGTATTTGGGTTTGGCAAGGATCCTTCACATATACCAATCGTAGATTTGACGGTTGAAGATGAAGAAACGGTGAGTTTAAAGATAATTATTAAATATAAAACCATTGCTATTCAAATTTTGGGATTTTGAATTTTTAATTAAAATGTTGTATTCGATCTATTCTTTTTTTGTAATATTGCTTAGTCTGATGTTATGAAATTGAAACTATCTGGGGTGAGCTTTGCTCGCCCCCTTTGAACTATTTCCGATATGACTAATCTATAAATACAATCTTCATCCAATAGCTTTAGTCATTGATCTTAGGAAACTTCATGCCAACAATTATAAGCAAGGGGTATTACTTTGACACTTTTCCGATTGATTATGAACAGCTGGTACAATTCTTTTATTTTGATTTTTAACCCCATAAGCCCGGAGTCGTTTTCGAGATAATTTTGCAATCAACCAAACAACTATGCAAACATTGTTCATATAAGAAAGAGTATATAATTGTACTTATTTATATTACGGGATTTTATTTTACTTTAAAACTAAATACCCCAATTGCAATCGAAAGTTACAACCACATATTTATACGAAACAACTTAATTGATATTTTACAAGCGTAGTATTACAAGAGTGAATTATGATGTCATATAAATTATAGTTCGTACTCTGCTGATATAAATTGACTATAATTAGTTAAGTAGTGATGGACCAAAATATTCCGCTCACTAAGAATATTGATTGCAGGTCTACAACCAATTGATCTTTATACTTGTTTTTAATTTACCTTAGTCTCATGTTTGCCTTATCAATAATTAATTTATCGCGTGTTATCTTTTGCAGAACTCGTTGCCCGACATCATGAGTCTGTTGGGCGATATTGGGGGTCCCCTGGGAGACGATCCAACCATTGATGATCAGGTAAATATAATAAACCATAGTTATTTGACAAAAGGCGTGAGAGCGAATTGACCGCGTGACCTTTGCACGAAGTGTTGAGTCGCGAGACGCGTGTCATATGTCCCCAGCCGTAGCCGGGGCCGGTGCGCTAGTTGCCGCCGGTAAAAAACATCTGGAAATGGGCTAAATAATTAGCTGATCCGAAGACGGTGCGAGTCGTCTTTGCCTACTGCGTCAAATCGCAGGTCTACAACCAATTGATCTTTATACTTGTTTTTAATTTACCTTAGTCTCATGTTTGCCTTATCAATAATTAATTTATCGCGTGTTATCTTTTGCAGAACACGTTGCCCGACATCATGAGTCTGTTGGGCGATATTGGGGGTCCCCTGGGAGACGATCCAACCATCGATGATCAGGTAAATATAATAAACCATAGTTATTTGACAAAAGGCGTGAGAGCGAATTGACCGCGTGACCTTTGCACGAAGTGTTGAGTCGCGAGACGCGTGTCATATGTCCCCAGCCGTAGCCGGGGCCGGTGCGCTAGTTGCCGCCGGTAAAAAACATCTGGAAATGGTCTAAATAATTAGCTGATCCGAAGACGGTGCGAGTCGTCTTTGCCTACTGCGTCAAATCGCCCCAAACCGGGTTTTGTCATACAAGCGTGTTTCAAAGGAATTATCGGTGGCTTTCATCAAGTTAAGCTAACCAACGGCAGTTGTTTACCCACACTGGGGATTGACGGGTCGGGTAGTTCGGCTTTCATGATACGGACCGCGTCCTATCACTGAGAAATATATTTCTTTTGTACTTCTCAAACAAAAATTAACTCATAGGATAAAAATAAAACAAGCGACTGTGAACTTTAATACTTATTCTCTTAATCCCGACGTCCCAATATATCTAACGCGTGAGATACGCTAATTTCGACCTTACCGTACAGGTCCAGTAGCTCGCAATACCCGCCACAGAAAAGGAGATCTTGGAAGTCGGCCGGGAACGGCGCACAGTGGGCTTTTCTCTATGAAAAGTTTACCAAAATTATTAAATGATTTTTTATCTCCTATTTTGGTGAAACAATTATGTACTAACGGTGTCTAGTAAGTAATCAGAAAAAACACTATTCTAAGTTAATTTAAATAACATAAACATTAAACTAAGGACAATTCTGTGTTATTATGTTAAGTTAATCAGAATTTCCTGAACATGTATGATTTTACTTTGCATGTAAGAAATGGTTGTTTGAACAATCATTGATTACAGAATCCTAAAATAACTTAAAACAGTGTACTGAGTTTGAAGTTCCGTTGGAAAAGAACGTGTACAGTAATAATTTGCACACACACAAACACTATCATTAGAACAGATATAAGAAATTTACTTTTAGAATATCACAGTGAATTAGCTTGGATAAGATATACTCATTTGCCCTGGTTGCAAAGAGATCTCATTGCTGATAAAAAATATTGAATACAGATATATAAATAATAATAAAATGTTATAATTGATCTCAATTTGTTTTCAGGTTATTGGCTCCCTAGAGGATACTCCACCTAATCCTTCGGCCCGGCCCTTTTATCCCCCCTCCGCCACAAACTACGACACGAAACTGTTCAACAGTTTTGTCAGATTGGAAATAATATCATTTCAAAAAACCCGAAAGCGGTCAAATAAAAAAAAATCTCGTAAAAGGCCGCGAATTAGTAAAACCGAAAGAAAGAGAAAATTAAAAGAAAAATTAAAATTAACTGGGGAATATTCATCCCAGCGATGTGGCGGCGGGGAGAAAAAGAAACAGTCTAAAATTAATTGAGGAATTAGCTACAAAAACGACATCTAAAAATCTTTATACTATGAATAATAGTTTATGTAAATTGTAAGTTTAATCAAAAATCATTCAGTTGCTTTAAAAATCAATAATATAAAAACCAGCTTTATTTACACTTTCAATATATACTTTTGGATTCATGTCGTTTTTGTAGGGAACTTTTCAATTAATGTTAGACACATATATAACCCCTAGATATATAAATAATAAAATGTCATAATTGATCTCACGTTATTGGACTCCATAAGCCCAATGTTAATTTTTTTAGTTTTTCATTTTCATTGTTTTGAATTATGTTAATAATTCATATACTTCGGTTGTTATTTATAGCTCATTGTCCATTTGATTTTGTTATTTATAGCTCAATGTCCATTTGATTTATTTTACTACTCTATTTATGTAATATTCGCTCAAATCTTTTAATATCTGCTGTCAGGAAACCACATGTTAATAATTCATATACAACATGAGTATTACTTTGACAGTTCCCTAGTTGATTATGAACAGCTGTTACAATTATTTTATTTTGATTTGAAACCCCATAAGCCCAATGTTAATTTTTTTTAGTTTTTAATTTTCATTGTTTTGAATTATGTTAATAATTCATATACTTCGGTTGTTATTTATAGCTCATTGTCCATTTGATTTTGTTATTTATAGCTCAATGTCCATTTGATTTATTTTACTACTCTATTTATGTAATATTCGCTCAAATCTTTTAGAAACCACATGTTAATAATTCATATACAACATGAGTATTACTTTGACAGTTCCCTGGTTGATTAGTAATAAAAGTTAAAAAAAAATGTTGTATTTCATTTTCCTTCCAAAATGTATCATATTTTTGCTCCCTATAGCATATAGAATATAAAACATATGTTTAATTTTGATACACATTAGTAACTTTTTCAAAAGTTACTATCAACATATTCCTAGTTGGATTTAGTAAATATTATTTAATTACCGTCAGTTTAGTATAAACACCCAAAAGATAACTGAATTTTACTACATTTACAAATTTTAAAATCTCTTTAAGCACATTTGTGTGTATGATAATATAAAAAGCATCCAAAAAGATACACTTGTTAAGTTCAAACTTGTAAACAGTTATCTTTGAATTAACTTTAAATGAGAGTGATTATACAATTTAAGCATATTGGTTATAGAAAAATATACACCGTATTGTTTTAATTTTGAACTTATAATTGATTGTTCTACCAAGAAACGCAGATAGGGGTTTTGGTTTCAGTGTTTTGACATACAAACATATCGGACGTTGGGGGTTAAAACTTTGTGCTAAAAAAACTCTACCAATATGAATCTCTGAATGAAATTAATTTAGTTTAAAGTCCACTTGATTTTGGTCTAGAAATCTAGACCCGACACAAATTGGTTTTTGGAAGTTACTCTTGATTTCCTATTATAAAGAATTTGCTTCTATTGAAATTGTTAATCTGATCTTGATGAATTTGTTAAAAAATATAGTCCACTAAATCTAAGTTCTTCTTTGAATTTCTTAGATGTGGGCCAAATATATATAGAATATTCTTACCAACTGGATACTATATTCTTCATCCACTAATAAAATTTAAATAAATGTGGCAAAAAGGAATAGATAATTTTCCGAGAGCTCTAGTGGCCTATTACAAATTAGGTTTTTAGTACCTAATATACTGATTTGTTGAGAGAGGAGATAAAATAATGAGCAACGCTCTTATTGAGGTGCTTTCACTGCCATGGTTGGATTCAGAAGATGGAGGAAGATGTCTCTGGGTTTGGTGATGGATCTTCAAGAATGCTGATCACATTTTCTTGAAGTGTTTCACAGTTATACAACGCACGTAATACAATTTTAATAGAGGTCAATTTTGAAACTAGCTATGTACCTACCCGTCCTTCGTTCGGAATTTGAAAAAAAGGAATTGTATCAGCTGTTTATAATCAATCAGAGAATTTTCAAAATAATCAATTTATGTAAAGTCACATGATCTTCCGAGAACAGTTTATAATCAACTGGCTGTGTACACCCGTCCTTCGTACGGGTTGTATATAATTAGTAGATTAACTAAAAAATTAACAACCCACATCATTTCACAATATTAAAATTACATTTTACATTTTAAAGTAAAATTCCGCTTCAAACCGGCAAGCGGAACCGACTTCACGTTTCGAGACGACTATGCTACAAGTTAACGAAATATATTATGGCAGATAGTTCGAGTATTATTGCCAAGTTGAGGTACTTCTGACGGGTAGTGAACGGTGTAGTTTTTGCGACTCCAAATCGGTACACGTAACACTTTGGATTCACTTTTAGAAATAAAAAACTCAAGTACAAAAATATTAACCTCTTTAATTTAACATTTTAAATACGTTGAAACATTTAATCCTTGCATTCCATTAAATTAATAGTAATGTAACGAAATATTAAACTTTAAAAATATATTCTTATTGTGAATTTGCAGCATAAGGGGAACCACCATCCAAAATGTTATCTTCATTAGACATTGCCGTTTCTTAAATAACGTGATCACTATGTCAGTGAGTGCATGAGTCTGACAAATATATATTTAAATCATATATATACTCTGTATAATTATGTTATTTATTAACAATCTTCTCTCAACATTTTAAAAAGAACTACAACACCTGTTTATAGGATAACTATGTCATCATGTGGTCCAATATAAATAAATACTTTGTCCATAAGAGTAGCATAGGATCTTTAAAACCTTATGGGGCAATGTCCTAAGTTAATTTTGCCTAAACCTTCTAACGCAAATATAGAACATTGAAAAAAAGTTGCATAAAATCTGTGCACAGGGGGTTTCCTTACCCGTTCTATAGTCAATGCAAATTGCATTTTAGTTAGCTTGAAACAGCTGTTGTTCTTGCTTCTGCTCAGATGTAAATGCCCTCGGTTGTTCGCATTACAGTTTCTGAATGATTACTTTCTTATGAAATGTAAACATTGAAACTTAGAACGTTCATGGGGCGTAGCCCGAGGGAATTTTAAGGAAGCTATGTGTTGCATGGGTTCAAGATCTACCTTCGTGGAAAGTTTCAGCCCAGTCGGTTAAGTATTTTTGCGTTCACCCGGAACATCAGGCAGACAGAAACCTCCTCTTCTTTATAATTTATAGATAGATTAGAGAACTGTCAAAATAATCAATTTAAGTAAAGTCTCATGATCACCTGAGAATAGTAACTAAAACCATTGAGTGAAGATTACATACAGGGTGTTTCAAAAAGAATCATCCGATTTTAAAGGTTTATAATTTCAAAACTAATGATCATATGGACATGAGGTTAATTTCATATTAAAGGACAACTAATTTTTTACATACCATTTACAGGTGCTCAATATGGCCCCCTTTAGATGCACAGCATATGCCTATACGATATTCAAATTCGTCCCACACCTTAGCTAGCATACCTTGAGTCATGGGTTCGCTCAATATGGCCCCCTTTAGATGCACAGCATATGTCTATACGATATTCAAATTCGTCCCACACCTTAGCTAGCATATCTTGAGTGATGGATTCGGTACAGCATGAGCGAGATTCCCCAAAAGTTAATGTTTTTTGTGCAATCTCACGGAATAAAGTGTATGGTCCCTTTTTCTTTGCTGAGAACACTGTTACGGGAATAACATATCTCGATATGTTAGAAAACTATCTCTTCCCTCAATTGGAAACAGATTCTGATGACTTCATATACCAACAGGACGGTGCCCCACCACACTGGAATCTTCATGTGAGAGAGTTTTTAAATGGTAGGCTTCCTCAAAGATGGATCGGCCGTACTGGACCTAATGATTCCGCGTTAAGTCACTGGCCTCCAAGGTCACCGGACCTTACTGTTTGTGATTTCTTTTTGTGGGGGTTTGTAAAAGACAATGTTTATATCCCTCCCCTTCCAACAACATTGGTTGAACTGAAGAACCGCATTAGAGCAGCCATCGAATCCATCACTCAAGATATGCTAGCTAAGGTGTGGGACGAATTTGAATATCGTATAGACATATGCTGTGCATCTAAAGGGGGCCATATTGAGCACCTGTAAATGGTATGTAAAAAAACTTTATTAGTTGTCCTTTAATATGAAATTAACCTCATGTCCATATGATCATTAGTTTTGAAATTATAAACCTTTAAAATCGGATGATTCTTTTTGAAACACCCTGTATAATGAGATGTGGTTATAACCTATTAAAAACGAATCAAACAGACATTGAACTATAAATAGCAACTGGAGTAACCTTAAACATGTATAAAAAGGCAAATGAGATACGCAAAGCTCAGCCATTAGGTACTGTAGAAATATTACGAGGGTGTGAGGTAGCAAAATAAAAATGACAACAACAAAAACATTTCTTGGTGTAAGTGGATAATACAAATGAAAAGATATAATCTGGGTTAGAGATACTGGATTGACGAATGTTTTTACTAACAATAAGAATGATTAAGACCAGTATACGTTCATATAAATAAAACCAGCCTGAAAGGGCGGGGAGTCAGTAAACGACTGTTATGATCGTACTTTTACCTTAACGTCGATTTCAGGAAGATGTTGGCGCCACAAAAGCGGACAAAACACCTGAAGCGGGCTGCCCTTGACGAAACAAAAACGAAGAAAACGGATGCCTACGCAAACTGGGACTAGGCCATTTAGTTATTCGGATTTCAACTGCAGTATTAGTAACTATGCCAGGTATTGTATTACCATAAACCTTTCTTACGGGAAAGCCTTTACGAAATGATTCCTTTTAGCGATTTTATCAAATAAACGGGGCTCGCCTAAACACGTTAAACATCACCTAAACACGTACTTAGTTTCGCGATTAAAACCGTCACGCCACGGATTGTCGGTCTGATGGCTCAGCCACGATCCATACAGGTCCGTGGCGCTCTAAACAAGTTAAACATCACCTAAACACGTACTTAGTTTCGCGATTAAAACCGTCACGCCACGGATTGTCGGTCTGATGGCTCAGCCACGATCCATACAGGTCCGTGGCGCTCTAAACAAGTTAAACATCACCTAAACACGTACTTAGTTTCGCGATTAAAACCGTCACGCCACGGATTGTCGGTCTGATGGCTCAGCCACGATCCATACAGGTCCGTGGCGCTCTAAACAAGTTAAACATCACCTAAACACGTACTTAGTTTCGCGATTAAAACCGTCACGCCACGGATTGTCGGTCTGATGGCTCAGCCACGATCCATACAGGTCCGTGGCGCTCTAAACAAGTTAAACATCACCTAAACACGTACTTAGTTTCGCGATTAAAACCGTCACGCCACGGATTGTCGGTCTGATGGCTCAGCCACGATCCATACAGGTCCGTGGCGCTCTAAACAAGTTAAACATCACCTAAACACGTACTTAGTTTCGCGATTAAAACCGTCACGCCACGGATTGTCGGTCTGATGGCTCAGCCACGACCCATACAGGTCCGTGGCGCTCTAAACAAGTTAAACATCACCTAAACACGTACTTAGTTTCGCGATTAAAACCGTCACGCCACGGATTGTCGGTCTGATGGCTCAGCCACGACCCATACAGGTCCGTGGCGCTCTAAACAAGTTAAACATCACCTAAACACGTACTTAGTTTCGCGATTAATACCGTCACGCCACGGATTGTCGGTCTGATGGCTCAGCCACGACCCATACAGGTCCGTGGCGCTCTAAACAAGTTAAACATCACCTAAACACGTACTTAGTTTCGCGATTAAAACCGTCACGCCACGGATTGTCGGTCTGATGGCTCAGCCACGATCCATACAGGTCCGTGGCGCTCTAAACAAGTTAAACATCACCTAAACACGTACTTAGTTTCGCGATTAAAACCGTCACGCCACGGATTGTCGGTCTGATGGCTCAGCCACGATCCATACAGGTCCGTGGCGCTCTAAACAAGTTAAACATCACCTAAACACGTACTTAGTTTCGCGATTAAAACCGTCACGCCACGGATTGTCGGTCTGATGGCTCAGCCACGATCCATACAGGTCCGTGGCGCTCTAAACAAGTTAAACATCACCTAAACACGTACTTAGTTTCGCGATTAAAACCGTCACGCCACGGATTGTCGGTCTGATGGCTCAGCCACGATCCATACAGGTCCGTGGCGCTCTAAACAAGTTAAACATCACCTAAACACGTACTTAGTTTCGCGATTAAAACCGTCACGCCACGGATTGTCGGTCTGATGGCTCAGCCACGATCCATACAGGTCCGTGGCGCTCTAAACAAGTTAAACATCACCTAAACACGTACTTAGTTTCGCGATTAAAACCGTCACGCCACGGATTGTCGGTCTGATGGCTCAGCCACGACCCATACAGGTCCGTGGCGCTCTAAACAAGTTAAACATCACCTAAACACGTACTTAGTTTCGCGATTAAAACCGTCACGCCACGGATTGTCGGTCTGATGGCTCAGCCACGATCCATACAGGTCCGTGGCGCTCTAAACAAGTTAAACATCACCTAAACACGTACGTAGTTTCGCACTTAATATCGCCTCCGCGCTAGGCTAACTTCTTGCACGGAAGTTTGTCCAACTCAACTTAGCTATCTATTTAAAGATTTTGTAATACTATTGTTAAATGTTTTTGTGTTTGGGGGAGTCTTCAACGCTGTTAAGATCGTCACCGTGGTTCGGCCAACCCAGAATCCAAATCCAGAACTTCAACCATCGTCAGGCCCAGACCAGCATACTAAGCCCAGCAGCCACAACCAAAGCCCAGACCAGCAACCCAGTAGGCCTGTCGATAGAACGTCTGAAAGTCGTACATCAATCGGAACTGCTAAAAATAAACGATATTGTCAAAACTATTATATAAGAAACTATAAATATTTATTATATCAATACACGACTTTTCATTTTTATTTTGTTTAGCCACATATAAGCTATTGGTCACTGGTTTCGCGAGTGATTTTTATGCAGCTCTATGGTAGTCTTCTCGAGGGTATGACTCTTGTGAAATGGCGTTAAAGGAGGTAATAGATAAGCACAAAACTCTCCATCTTTTTGTCAGCTAGTGTGGATCATGGGAGAATTTCACTAATCATATCCTACCAAAAAAAACTCTCGAGATTCAGGAGAACAACCTAAGAAATATGAAACGGATTTTATGCGTATTTATACCCGGAATAAAAGGTTCCGAGTTGTGGTGTGGTCTATGTCAAAAAAGAGCGTGGCCACCAGAGTTTATAAAAAATACACCGAATATCATTATGCGGATATTGCGTAACGGACTCGCGACAAGCGTGGAACAACTCTTGAACGTCAAAGAATACGACTGTCTAACAAAACACCACAAAATACCAACTCGCGTCATCGGTCGCGTCTCTTGTGGTCTATACTCTCGTGACGTGTACGAAACTTTTTTAAATCGTTTGAAAATCGATTTAACCGTTAAAACGAATGAATGTAATTCGGAATTCCATTTTAAGACATTTCCTTACGACTGGACGCGTAGCAATATAGAAACGGCGCACAGATTGTATTACATGCTAGATGAATCGGCTAAAGAGTACGACGTGATCATACTGATAGCTCACAGCATGGGTGGGTTGATTTGTAGATACATGCTAGAACACGTACTGAATGATAGAGAATGTGGGAACGACGGAATAAAATCGAGGCGGTTATTGGCGTCTAAAATAGAACTGTTTTGTGGCGTTGGCGTGCCACATTACGGCTGCGTTAAATCTCTACATTATCTAGTCGACCCGGACGGATGTCCTTTTACCCGATACTGCCGTAGAATCGCAAGCCTTTACGAAATGATTCCTTTTAGCGATTTGATCAAACAAATTGAAGGACTGAAAGACGCATATAGTAAAAAACACCAGAGAAAGAAGCACTCGATCGGCGATGTTATTTCTAAAAAAACAACCGTGAACGAAAAGGACCGTCGTCGTAGTGACATATTTATGCGTGATGGAGAAGACATAGCGATCGACCCAACGTTTTGGCGCTTGGTAGTTTCACCCGAAAGAGAAACGGGTGACGACGCGATCGAAGCTCTTATCGCCAGGTTTCCCGAACTTGCCACACATTCGGACATGCTCAGCAGCGGTTTACAGTTTCACGAGTCGTTGAATTCTGACCGCAAACCAAGCTGCTGTGTGTACGTTTTGGTGAATGCGACCGGTGTCGTTAGTCCGTCAAGAATCGATAAACAAGGAAATCTCGAGAGACATTGTGAAGGTGGAGACGGCACGGTTTGTTCCATAGTGAGTCGAAAGAAAAACAAGAAAACGGGGAGTGACCGTGAAGAAGATAACGGGCAAATTAGGTTTTATGCGAAAAACATACATGTGAAGATGTTACGTGACATCAACTTGATTACGCCTATCAAAACCATCATGAATCGCAAAGGGGACGCGCTTGACACCATCTGGAATATGATCCAACCCGACAAACGAGTAGAGTTTGTGGCGCCTTCATATGTCATTAGTGAAGGTGTTTACCGCGTTGAAATTTATAACGGCACCGACGACCTCTGTATTATACACTTTATTAAGGTAAAAAAACGAAATAACGGCACTGTTTCAGATACCGTTGATCCGGGAAATCCATTGATACTGGTCGTACGACCAGAAACACCGCACAACAAAAGGAGGGATAAATCCGTCCGTATCACGTTTAACACGCTAGGTTATAGCGAGTCATGGAATGGTCTCCGCGTAGTTTTATCCGGACGCTACAAACCAATTTCATTTGGTGCGGAAAACCTACAGTCGTGGTGAACGAAGCTAATTCCATTTACAGAGTTACGGGATGCCCACAAGGTTACTTGTACTTTCTACACATCCCAAATCTAATTCGGCGAACAACGCTTTTCTTAGGTAAAAAAATTGTACACGAAACCAAAGTGCAATGTTGTAGCGCGAGTACATTTCGCTTTATTAGAAATTATGAATATCATACATTTGTGAGATGAAAAATTATTTGTTTTTTCTAAATATTTCCCAACGATCCAACAACGCGGTGAGATAGGCGATCAGTTCTTCAACGGATTTAATTTTAGGCGATTCCGCATACGTACAATTCACCTTTTCCATTAAACGCCTAGTCTTCATCGCGGGGTTTTCTCCGTAGACAAAGATTATTATCAGTGGTTTGCCAGTGTGACACTCCAATTCCCGTCTTAATGTATCGATCCGTAACGCAGTCGTCTCTTGTTCAATTAGTGCATTCGTTCGGTCGGTTGGGTATGGGGATTCCGAGAAGTTTGCTATCAACACTTCCATTTCTTCGATGAAATGTTTTTTTGAATAAACGTTTTCTGAATGTACAATGGCGGCGACTCGTTTGGTAACCTCAAACACGGCATCCGATACACGTTTGCCACGTGAATATTTCTCTCTCTTCCTATGTGTTTCGCCTTCCTTTTCATTAGAAGTTTCTGTACGAAGCGGCAATCGTATCTTGTACAAACGACCGTTTGCAGGCTCTTTGAAACACGAATACACTGCATCAGAGGTTTCCAACATCTGTAGATTCATCACTTGTCCGGCCCGTCGTCAAAAAAACGATTGCCGCGGTGAAAACGGATAGCAAGAGCCACGTCCGATGATTGAAGACTGTTATCGATGTGACGAGAACGAACAGTATTACCACACACCACGAAAAGTCGGTCGACTTGGGTGAATCGACGTCCGAATCATCGGACAACTCGTCTACCGAGTTGTATAATACGGGAGTTGTATCAAAGGTAGCTGTCGAGTCGGCGATATAGCATAAACCGTCGTCGACATCGCGTATCAGGCCGGTGTGTTTGTACCAATAAATCGTACTCCCCTCGCTGTTGACGCAGCGCGATCGGGCGTAGATTGTACCTAATAGCATGTCGTAGGTCGAGTCTTTTGCGTTATCGAGAAATCTGGTATTAACTATCCATTCAGATGGCTCCAACAACAAACGTTGGAGTCCGATGAGACGTTGAGTCATGACGAGTTCGGTTTTGGCCAGCGCGCGTAACAGACGATCGGACATGTAGCGTTCGTATTTACCGTACGGGTCATATACTAACGCGGAGAACAAATCTAGGGCCGCGCCTAATAGTGAAATCACCGAAAGGACGTTAGCGCCTCGCGACAACGCGCGAAATGGTAGTTTCAGCAAAGAAGACGCCGATATCACTAGACGCGACTCTATGCCCGTTCGCAGTGCGGTTTGTGTCATCGCCACCCCGAGGCTTTTTGTACTCGCCGATCCGCCAATCCGCCGGACGATCGATTTCAGTACGCGTTTAAACACGTTCGTATTACGTTCGGAGACGTCGTCTAACTGTTTCAGCAAGTCGGCCATGGTGTCAACGGCCGTTCCGGCTATTATCTGGTCCACCATGGTTTCAAATGACGTTCCGCTGACCGAGTCTTTCAGACCATCCAAAGTGCGAACGGTTTCTTTGTAATCTTCGACGCTACGTTTGAGACTGAACAGAAACTCCGACTCGTCCTGTACTATTATGGGCGTCTCGTCCGATTGATCTTTTACGGAAGAGACTCCATTCTCTTCGACCGTATGCAAATCGCCGGGTGACATTTTATCGTTTCCCAAGGCCGGTTTGTCTTCCGTTTTCCGTTTCGCTCGATTTCCGTTTGAAAGTACGTTTGCGGATGGACCGAGCGGGGGCGCGATACCACGTGGTTTCTCCACTAAACGACCGCCGTACCCGTCATTTCGACCGTCATCCAAAAACGAATATTCGTCCGTCCACAGGAGTCCGCTGTTTTTTTCGTCGTCCAAACCCAGATCGGCCAATTTCAGCGGAAAAGGTAATAACTTTTTCGTGAGGTCCACGTTGTCCAACCAAGCGTTTTCGCTGGCTACATATTCCAACGTCGTGCGACCTTTTAGCGACGGCGAGGGCGTTTTGACCGTTTTTATCCTCCTAGCCGCCGAGCCGGTTTCCCGGATCAATTCCAGAAAAGCGCCTCGTCCGAAATTGTACGTTCTGGTCAAAGTGTTGCCCATCCACGTGCTGAGTGCGGTAAAAGATCCTTCGTCCTCATCTACTCTACAGCTGCCATAAATAAGGTTTCCGTCGTTTTCGTCCTTTTCTTCCACGTAATTCAAACCGTATTGGTCGCAATAGTTTTTTCCGATCCGCGCAATCACCACGGGCGTTCCCGTCGGTTCGAGATATTCGGATTTCACTTCGAACGCCGATTTCTCCACCGGGAACCTTTTTTCGTCGGGTACCCGTCTGTGGGGGTCTAGATAAAATGCCAGGAGTTCGGGATTGACGACGTAACACGCGCACTTTGCTTTAGCGTACAACGACGTCATGCCGACGTACGTATCTCTGGGTTGATCTGGGTCGTAGCATATCGGTTGGCATGCGTCGATGCGTTGACCGTGACCGGTAGTAAACGCGAAAGGTTCTTCGCGGCGAGATCCTCCAGCTCCATCGAAACCCTCGCAAATACCATTTCCGGGATAATAAGGATTACAACTGATCGCGTTGCACCCAGTCTCGTCAAAACGCCATTCAGAGACGACGGCCATGTCAGAGACTTCGCGGACCGCCGTTTTCCATTCATCGTGTTTCACGTTTTCGATTCGTTCGTAAACCTCCCGCGACCTCGGGTCCAATTCGACCGGATCGCGGTACGCGTACTCGTCCGTACAGCGCCAAACGCGTGTGACTGTGTGCGAACCGATATGCGGCGCACTTTCCAATAATTGGTTTCGTCTAAAGATTTTCTTTTGATTTTGGACGAAAAGAGATAGGTGTCTATTGTCCGTACTAGTCAAACAAGCCATTGTCGACGCTTACTGGTAAGCCATTGTCGACGATTGAACGTACACGGTTTATGCTTCAACAAGCGTCGACGATTGAACGTACACGGTTTATGCTTTAACAAGCGGTGAGGGATAACATTTGGTTTTCTTATCTCATGACATGGCAGCCACAAGCCAGAGTCCCACTCTCGAAAAGAGCAATCCATCGAGACTTAGACAATCGACTGTTAAAACAGGGTTCGTCCCGAGCGGACAACGTAGAATCGACGATTGTTTGGTGCGAGTGGAGAAAAGACCAATAAATAAAAGTCAGTGCTGCGAGACGAAGAAAGTGGGACCCGGTGATGATAACGAAGGTGGCCGCTGTCCAATCTTTGCTCGTCCGATTTAGCAACAAGGGACTCCTCAATCAATCTTTGCCTTTTCCACCGAATCTGTGGCGTCCAAACAGGTCTCAGTTGGTGTGTCTAACCATTAATTGAGTCTCTTTTACGAGATTGAAATCAGATGCAGTTATTCAATCTCTTTCCGTATGTATCCTACAATCTACACTCCTTTCAAACAGGATGGCGTCAAATACGTAACAGCCAGAACAACACAACCAGTCATCCGGTCGACTAAAAGTCCCCCCCCCCCAGAGCGAGATGTATCAGTAGAAACGATAGGCAGTGGGGGTATGCCAGTTTGAGACAGACATCCACCAGGCCAGGATGTCTCGTTACCCGCGACTCGCTTTTTATGAGAATTATGGTAAAGCATTGGATCCAGTGTCAAAAACAAAATGGAATAAGGTGATGGAACAAAATTACGATTTCTATCGGGCTTACAGCACGCTAAGCGTTTCACTTTACAAATTATTTAAACTTCATTTGGAATGTAAACCGGACAGTTTGAAAAAGTTGGCAGCTGCAGTGGTTATACAGACAGTCGTCGATAGCGCATCAGCGGGCGACTTTGATAAAATAACACGTCCAGGTGAATTCCTCGTTAGCCATATACCTCGAACGCTGTGCTCATTTATTGACAACTTCTATACCCGGCTCATCTGCGCCGAGACGGTGTTTCGAGTGGACTTCTTCAACTTCTGTTTTTGGTGGGAAGGACCACCGGATAATCAAAGCGGACTTAAGGGGATTCGTTTTGATTTAATCAGCTATTTTCCCGAGAGTAATATCGCCTACTTCCGACGTGCACCCAACAATCTAAGAGGGTCATGCTCGATCACTGGATTTCACATCAATTGGAATCTCCCAAGCGGAATCGCCGTCGAGGGCTACTCGTACCTTTGGAAACGACTATCCGTCAAGCAGCTGATGGACAAATTGCTCCGCGGCAACGAACATCGGCTCGAGTTGGAAGTTTTAACGGTCACGATACAGTTCGGCAACCCTTATATCTTCATGGACTTCCATCTTCCGCCTATCGACTAGTGGTAAAAATAATAATAATTTATATCTTCAAGGAATAAAATGTAGACACATCTAATATGCGTAGTACCTTATTAATCATTCTCCTTTTTATTCCTATTTTTTCGTCGAATCCCGAATAATGCCGTTTCTCTATCAGAACCATTGTGTTATTCGTATTTCATATAAAATGGGCTCAAATGACAAACTTTATCAATTCAGTTATAATATTAACATTTATTTACAGTTTTTATAAAGTGTATAGAAACCGTCAACCTAGATTGCACATCGTGAACCTAGATGTCATGGATTGCCGGACAGCTTCAAATTCAGTATTCTCTTGGATGACCGCAGCCGCCTCTAAAATTCTACCGATCAGGTCTAGTTCATTTTCCACAGGTGTTGAATAAACAAGTTTCTTCATTCTTCCCCAAACGTAGAAATCTAGGGGAGTTAGTTGATATTTTATGTTTTATTTGAAGCATTAGTGAACCCTGGGAATCGTAAGGGTATCAATCAGGTGATTGGTGCAAATGAACTTAATAACAGCTGGTTAATGTTTTAATCAGCTGTTTGGTGGAATTATACTTGAAACAGCTGATCGACGTGGTTCACTAGCAGCGATATCACATGATAACAGTTGATATTGACAAGAATGCAATATCTTAAAAATGGATTTTCTCCGTTATTTATGAACCGATTTCCGTAAATTTGGTGTCATTAGATTTTCAATTACATCCTCTAAATAAAACAAAATAAATGTAATTTTTTTAGTATGAGCGGTTTTTAAGATATTTACGTTTGAAAACTTTAGGCAGCCACCATTTTGAAATTAATGATTGTAAAAAAAATAATTTTTTTCTGTAATTAGGTCTTTAGGGAATAAAGCTAAATACCAAATTTAATTTAATTATAACTAGCCGTTCTCGAATTAAAATTCCCTATATCAAAAAAGAGAATCAAAGTCAAATTCCATGAAAACTAGCAACCGAGCCAAAATTTTACAAGACATATAATTTAAAGCATTTTGTTATCAAAATCCAATGACATTTTTACTGTAAACATCGGTTAATAAACAAAAAAGTTATAACAATTTTTATAATAAATTTCAAAATAGCGGCCTCGTTGGAATGAGCAGCTTGAAGTTGCGATCATACTTCCATCCTCCTGTCGATTCCAGGAAGATGTTGACCGCCCCACGGTGGCCCTAGTTGGTGTGAATAAAAACCTGGTAGTGCAAGTAACTGTGGAACAGGGGACTGACACAGATCCGAGGGCAGCCAACGGAGCAAGAAGTGACGGAGAAGGCAACCAACTACGGTCGTAGCAGGCCAACCATACAAGGTAATAGACGCAAACATATCACGAAATAAAAGTATAACAACAAAAAACTCTAAGCCCCAACCAGCAGGCTGACGGTCGTCAGACCACCAGACTTGCCAACACGTATATTACACTATAACAAGCCCCCAACCGGCAGGCCGACGGTCGTCAGACCACCAGGCTTGCCAACACGTATATTCCACTTTAACAAAAAACACACTCTAACACGCCCCAACGGGCAGGCCGAAGGTCGTCAGACCACCAGGCTTGCCAACACGTTTATTCCACTTTAACACAAAACACACTCTAACATGTTTCGTACACGGTTTATGCTTCAACAAGCGTCGACGATTGAACGTACACGGTTTATGCTTTAACAAGCGGTGAGGGATAACATTTGGTTTTCTTATCTCATGACATGGCAGCCACAAGCCAGAGTCCCACTCTCGAAAAGAGCAATCCATCGAGACTTAGACAATCGACTGTGAAAACAGGGTTCGTCCCGAGCGGACAACGTAGAATTGACGATTGTTTGGTGCGAGTGGAGAAAAGACCAATAAATAAAAGTCAGTGCTGCGAGACGAAGAAAGTGGGACCCGGTGGTGATAACGAAGGTGGCCGCTGTCGGTGGAAAAGGCAAAGATTGATTGAGGAGTCCCTTGTTGCTAAATCGGACGAGCAAAGATTGGAATCTGTGGCGATATCGAGCTCGAAAGAATTCTACCGGTACATGGTGGAGAGATATGGGGCGTTGTGTTTGGACCGCTTGCCGTTCGCCTGGTTTAAGATGATTTTCGACAACGAGTCCGGTTTGGACGGTGGCGACGAAAGGAAAAAGAGCGAATTGACCGCGCGGACTTTGCATGAAGTGTTGAGTCGCGAGACGCGTGTCATATGCCCCCAACCGGTAAAAAACATCTGGAAATGGGCCAAATTATTACCTGATCCGGAAACGGTGCGAGTCGTTGTGATAGGACGCGGTCCGTATCACGAAATTATCACGAAAGTCGAACTACCCGACCCCGACCAGCCGGACATCGAGTGCGACCGGTTTGACGACATAAAAGCAACCAAAGTGGACGTAACATTGAAATACGCCCCGAACGACAGAAAAAAAGAGGTAGTCACTATGGCCGACGGCTTGGCGTTCAGCGTCAATCCCCAGTACGCGCGAGCGGGTAAACCTCTGCCGTCGGTTTTGATCAACTTGATGAAAGCCGCCGATAACTCCTTTGAAACACGCTTGTATGACAAAACCAGGTTTCGGGGCGATTTGACGCAGTGGGCAAAAGACGGCGTCCTGCTGTTAAATTCTGTGTTGACGACCGTTGAAAATATACCCGACGCTCACGCGGACATAGGATGGCAGCGGGTCACCGATCTCATTATCGAGCGCTTGGGTAATCCAAAAGCGAGTACCCGCATATTCATGTTGTGGGGAACAGATGCGATAAAAAAACGCATTCTGATCAAGGATTCCGCACACGTGGTCATGACAGATCGTTACCCGTGTGTTAATAATTGGTTGAAAAAGGACATTTTCAAAGAGACGAATCTGATACTTAGAACACTGAATTATCCGGCTGTCCGTTGGTCCTGCCGCTGTCCGCTACTTTGTAACGACAACACCAGAAAGAAACGCACAGAGACATCCGTAGCTTCCCTGTCACGAATCAATCAGAAAGAAACGCACTGAGAAATATATCTCTTGTATTGCTCAAACAAAATTTAACTCATGGGATACAAATAAAACAACCGATTGTGAAATTTATTATTTATTCTCTTAACCCAAACGTCCCGATATATCTAACACGTGAGATACGCTAATTTTGACCTTACCGTGCAGGTCCAGTAGCTCACGATGTCCACCGCGGAAGAGGAGAGCTTGGGAGTCAGATGGGAACCGCGGTGTATTGGGTCGGCATAAAGATAGGTTTAAATCCGTGTGTTTATTATGATTTTTTATAGAGATTCTTCCAAATATATAAGGAACTCTTCATATGACAGGTACTTTTCAATTTCTTCTATTGAATGGGAAGCGTCAATGTTGCAACAGAAACAACGTTCTACTACGTTGCTATCAGGAAATTTATAAACGTTTTTAACTAATTGCGAGTAACCCATAAACTTGTCACAGCGATGACTTATATGGTTACATAGATAGCACTGATAGACTTCGGTGCCTTTATACTTTTCGTATATTGCCTGGTCCCTTTCATCCATTTCTTCATCCGGACGACTGACCCGTGCCACACAAACCTTTTTCTTTACGACACCTTCAATGTAGTTCTGAAGCGAAGCTGGAAGATTCTTGATTTCCAGTTCAATGCTCCTACGATGTTTCGTTACACTTAACGCTGCTAGTTGTTTTAATGATGCGACACGACGTGTCACGTCCATTTTCCTTATTTTCAATTTAGCTGTTGCCTCTTCAAAACTCCAGACTGAACTGATAGCGGAAGAGGTCGGGCAGGTTACGTGACTTTCTTGGAACCGTCGAGAAACAGCCAACTCTTATATGTGTGAGACGAGATCAAAGTGACCGATTCAGACACGGCGTAGCTGTCGATACGGAGTGGATTATCTGCCCGCTGTGTCATATAAGAGTGGAAAATTGGCTGTGACGAAGCAGCTCGTAGGGACTTTTTATTTTTCCCTTTGAAGGATACCAGAGTTTTCAAATTCTTTCTCGAAGAATTTTATTTTCTGCCGTCCGGTCCGTAAAACACATACATTTTTCGCCGCTCTTAATGTCGAGTCGAGGAGTGACCATATTGCCGATTTTGATCAGTCCACCGAACTCAGTTACCGCAAATACGACGTCGAAGAAGAGAGGTGTAAATACGTGCGTTTTTTTTCATTCTGACGGAGGCCGGATATTTCAAAACTTTTCTGGACCGTAAAACACATACGTTTTTGCCGCTCTCCACTTCGTGACCATATTGCCGTTTTGAGTCAGTGCTGTCCGCGTTGCGGGCCATCGCAGAACTCGGTTAACGCGAATACGAAGCCGAAACGGCCGTATCGTCACGTCAGGGATCGGCACGAAAAGAGGTGTAAATCGGCGCGTTTTTATTTTTTATTTTGACGGCAAGTCGGTCGGAGATTTCAAAACTTTTCTCGAGTAAAAATGTGTTTAACAAATTTAAAAAAAACCACCCCAGTAAGCGACGCGCCGGCCCCTCCCCGCTGCTCCTTCCTTGAAGGAGTCATTATTATGGGCAAGGAGCTAAAGAGTCGCGCGCGAACGATACCTCGTATATATGCATTTTTGGTGGCGCGTCGAGATATAATTTTCGACGGACAAAAAAATCCGGCTCTCTGATTGGCCGAAAATTTTGGCGGGAAAAATACTCGAATCCTATTGGTCGGTGGTCGGGGGTTGTCGAGAGTAAAGGGTTGACCGAACCAAAAAGTGGTGGGGGAAATGCTCAGTCTTACGGCGGCCGTCGGAGAAGATGGTCGCAAAGGGGACTTTGAATTTTTCACACTCTCGCGCGGGTAACCGACCCTCACGCGGTTAACTAGAAATTTAAAGCGGTTACCCGCGCGTTCTGATCAATATCTCGCGCGCCCTTTATGTGCGCTAGGGACCTGTACGGAGAACGAAAGGGGATAAGTTCGTGTTTTCCAAAATGACCACCTGGTCGAGTGTATTATAAGACTGGCGAGTTGCAGAGCAAGAAAAAAAGGAAGCGGCAGTTACAAAATGGTAGTAAGCAAATTCACATATAACACACGTCCGAGGGGATCCGGACTCTTGTTAAAAATTGTACATTTACAATAATTATTGTGCACACAAATATTTTAAGATGTCAAATTTTACCATGTCGCAACTTGATATCTTCGGTTTCCCGATGTATCGAAGGGGTTTTTTTAAAAAAATACTACAAACATCCTAAGAATAACAAAAAAAACTTTATTGATTACAAATAACGATCGTTAGTGTACAAATGTTTATCTATTACAATCCAAAATTTTAACTACGTTATTTCTAATCCTCTACAATCATTACGGGTGTCGGCTCGATGATCATCGTGAATGGGATCCAACGATTAAACTGCGTTTTGGTATCGTGCCTCCATCCGGTAGGGATGTAGCTGCAACTTCGACATGGTGTGTTCCAGCGCAGTTGGCCGGGAAGTATGGTGAAACTCCTCGACTTCCACATCATTCCCTCTTCACCGCTCTCGAAAAAGAAGTCTGTAGTTGCGCAGCAAGCTCCGCACGTGGCTTTCAGTAAGATGTTCTTCGGTGGGTTTTCGGAACACCTGACGCACGAGTGATTACAGTTGATGCATGCCCGGTGAAATAGAGGAAAATCTACAGGTTGGCGCATAGCGTGGTTACACGCGGGGCAGATTAACAGATTTTCCCTCACCAACCGCGTTGATCTCACGAATCTATTCCTACTGCACGCACAGCACTTGTCCGTAGGAACGATGACCGGGAAGGGAGGGTGAAGAAACAAGAATGAAAATTCTCCACAGGACAGCATTTCTAGGCGTCTGAATCACGACTGAACGTCGATCCGCGGCGGCGCGATTTTATACTCGAGGTGGTTGAGTGGGGGGGGACCCAACAATCGGTTGTCATCTGAAGGTTATCCCGATACGGGACTCCGACCTGTCATCTGTTCGTCCATGACATAATAAGTTCCTAGAAAGTCACGTGACGTTCTCCCACTCCATTTTACTAGACCTTCCCGTGCCTGACACTCAGTTTTGAGCAGAATGTCGGTTCAGACACCCACCATGAGCGAATCGCGAAGTCCGAATACCATTCAAGATCTTACGGTCACATGTGTCCTGCAGTTCACACGACCCACGAGCCAGGCGAAGAGAGTGACGGATAGAATTAACCCGAATACTCTTCAAGATCTGACGGTTGCGGTGATAATGGAGTTCGTGCCGGAGGGGATCAACCTGTTACCAATGTCCCTACAAGATTACATCGTCGGAATCATGTGGAAGGAAATTCAATTTTCGAAAAATGTAGTGGATATTCTGCATGAACACAGTTATATACGGTATATTCAGATGCCTCATTCATGGTGCGTAGAAGATTACCAAATCGTGAGAGACCTATCGGACGAGTGTTCAGATGCCGTAAATCGATATGCAAAGCTGATGAACGCATGGAAGCGATACCGATTCGGACCGCTCGCGACTTGAACCAGTGGGATACGCGAATTTCGACTTTGTGTATATTTTTATTCTATATTTGTGTTATTTTATCTGTTTTTAGTTTTTTGTAATAAATGTTGAAAATAAATTAGTTTTATATCATATGTATTGAATTTATTTTTAAATAAATTCAATAAAAACTTACGAATATGCTCTTTTGACTATATACAAACGGGCATATTCGTAAAGTTTTAAAAACTAATAACTTATCGGGCGGAAACCCGATTTAATATAATTTTCTCGTTAACTGCAGTATCCAACCGTGACCATCAAAGGGTTAAATGGAATAATGTGCTTATTGCGGTTTGAGTAAATATTGTAATATGTTTCTCTTGGCAACAAATATATTTATTTCAACTTTATGTGTGTATGATGTTCATTTTTCGAACCGTAAAACTAAATGAAATAATGTGCTTATTGTGGTTTGAGTAAATATTGTAAATATGTTTCTCTTGGCAACAAATATATTTATTGCAACTTTATGTGTGTATGATGTTCATTTTTCGAACCGAAAAACGTTTTAGTTAATTGAAAAAACATATATAGGCGAGGGTCGGTCATCCGGGTGATGACCACTTGTCGCATGGTCGTCTCGAAACGTGAAGTCGGTGCTCCGGCGGTGCCCGGAGAGACGAAACTGTCGGCGTTGACCACGCCAGTAAGGTTACGGGATTGGCCAGGCAGCTGTCCGCCACGGTAGGCGGGATGTTGAGTCAAAGGAGTTAACATCCCGCCAACGATATATATGCGGTGATACTGTATGAGCGCGGCATTGACTCTCCACTCTACGGTTGAGCTTGTATATCCGAAAATAATACCGGGTCTTCAAAGGACCGCTACTATCATGGGTATCAAAAATTTTCAGACGTATGCGGAAAATCTTTTTTCAGTAGAATGTTTCAAGGAGTTTTCCGTCCAAACCGCGTGTTCGGATATCGAGGACTTTTTCTACTACCACGTTCTACAACCAGTTTCTCAAACGGAGGAAGAAGAACGACCACCGCCACCTGATAAATACACTAAAACGTTCGACCGCTGTGGTGTGTACATAGATCTGGCTTCGTTTATGTACGGTCTCATTATGAACACGCTCGAAAAAACCTCTCAATACAAAAATATAATTACTTTGATAAATAACAACGAAAAGATCGTCGTGGTAGATATGGATCAAGAAACCATCGAGATCATCGTGGGGGAATGCGCCGTCAGACTGATTGATACTCTGAGACCCCTGTTGTTGAAAGCGTATAGAATTTATCTCGCTTATGACAAATTTTCACCACAGACGAAAACTTTTGAACAGAACAACCGTAAGAAAAAAGTACAATTTTCTCTGTCGAAAGCATCGAAAGACGCGTGTTTTGAAAATATCGTGCTGTCTGTGAGAAGATCCGTGTCTAGATGCCACCGCGAAAGATTGGACGACGAGTTGGAACAACTCGGTTTGACCCACGGGGTGGATGAGCTCGTCCGCGGTGAAAACGTAGAACGGGCGGTAACGATGCAGTTTACGCCCGACGATGGTGAGGATGTGACACCGTTTCATGCAAACGCTCCGTTCACCATAGGTGAGGGTGAATGGAAGTGTTTTTATCGTTTGCGCGACGACATAAACGATCAGCTGATCGATCGTTGCTATGTTTTCGGCCGAGACTGGGACATCGGATTAGCCATGACGCTTTATCAACATCCGAGCGTTCCAAATGCCATACGTTATGTATACGGCATGAACAAAACGTTCGAACACGTCGAGTTGTTTGACAACAGAAAAAAAGCGTTACATTTCATCTGTCTGAGTCTTTTTGGCAACGATTACACCGGCGGATTGATATATCTCGGTGACAGTAACGTAAAGCTGTTAAAGCGGGAATTCGATCAACTTTATAGCGACAGGGTGACGTGTACGTCGTATCAACTGGAGTTTCTAGCCCGCGAGTTGTTTGCTCAGCGGGACTTGACGGAATCCGAAGAAGCGGAGGACGATCCTGAAAAGCGATTAAAACTCAGTCGAGCGTTCGCGACGATGATCACGCGACTGATTTTGTCAGTCTACGCAAAGTCGGACGGTGATTACGTAAAGAGTCCGGATTCGGTCGAACAGGTTTTGCATTACGCGAATATATACAATATCGAATGCCGTCCGAACGCAGACACTTTGAAGTTGCGAGAACAATTGGCATGTCATAGACGTGCGAACGAAGAAAAACAACACAAGAATATAGAATCCGACAACAACCCTTCGATACCTGACCGTGCGGAAGAGATGCACAAAAAAACGAAAAGACGGAAAACCGACGTAGTCGTCGATGAAAATACGCAACTGACTTGCAAAGACAAGCGGAGCCGGCTTGTCTCATGTACCTTTCAACAGTGTATAGATTCCTTCGCCGCCGGCACACTTTGGTATCTCTCGTACGCGCTGTTTTATTTTAAATCGCCGACGGGTCGTCGGCGTATGCGGGTGGCGAGGAGTCAAGAAGAAGGCAAGGAAATAGCGTTGACGGTTGGTTTGAGCATGGGACGGAGCCGCACGTTCCGTTATAACGACGGGCGATTAAACAACCGCTACGATCCACACCAAAGACTGGAGTTGAAACGCATGATCCGACATATGAATTCGTGTCTTCTGTATTGGATTATAGAAAACGCGTTTGACCACGCGTTTAATTTACAATAAAAAAATATTCAACTTTTCACGACGTTTAACTCACTATCCTTTGTATATCATATTGAAATTTGCAAACGGACCTTCGATACTTAATACGAAGGATTGTTTGTTCACGATGGGAACATAGAACGCCCTAAAAAGACTGTAAGCCAGCTTGTTTTGCCGTTTAAGATCTAGGTTTTTAATGAAATATTCCACTTGCGTATTACCCACTTGGTCGATGAAATAGTCCAAAAAGAATCGTTCCGTGCTAAAATTGGGGTGTCCCAACTGCGATTCACCACTGTCGCTGACCGCCGTCTCAATGTGTTTCGTGAGCACGGTATAATCCACCAAATGGATAAGTTTCAAATCTCGATCGAAGTTTCTGTACGCACCGACACGGTCGATCCCGACCGCGTAATACGCTTCCGTCAGCATCCGTTTTAGAATATCATCCTCCGCTTTCGCCCATACGTTGTGTAATATATCTCGAAACAGTGAAGGTTGGGTTTCCAAAATCAACGCGATTGATTCGGAATTCCCAGTCACCGCGTTTTGCGTTTCCGCGTTTGTTTCTTCCAAATTTATGTATTTTTGATACAGTTCGGTATACTGGTCGTTCATGTCTGAATAACCTTGACGGGATCGATTTACCTCTTGTAAAAGATCATCGATTTTTTCTTGTAGTTGTCGGCCGAAATGATGTTCAAAGAAAGGAACAAGCGTGTTGGGTGTTATTTCGCCGAAACTAACAAACGGTGGCATTTTTAGTCGTAACGCGATGGCCTCGTACGCGACTTTAATCGAGGGTATCAACTCGTTGATACCCGTTATTACTAACATGATCTTGTTGGTTGTGTCATCGATTGTGTTACGGTACGTTTTGATGTCTTCTAAAACGCCGCTTCTCGAAATTATTTCCATTGCTTCGGCCTGCGTTTTTTCCATCATGTATTGACGGACGTTATCGTCGCTAACCAGGGTTTGTAGACTACTGAGTAAATATCCACCGTATTCACTTTTTAACTCAAATTTGTTCTTGTAAACGTAGTCTGCGACATTTAACGCCGTGTTCACATAATCCGGGTGTGTGAAGAATTTGTAGAAAACTTCAATGTCATTTTTCAACACGTCTATGTACCAGAGCATTAATTTAATTTTTTCCTCGTTAGAATGTATGGTAAACTCGTTCTCCGGAATTAAACCCGGATTATTTTGAGCGTCCATTACCTCTACATCGTGTCGAGTTGCCGCCGCCACGGATAACTGTCGTTTCAATTCGACGTTTTCTTTTTCCAACGACTCGTACCGTTGTTGCAACGAAGCGTGCTGCCGTACTCTGTCATCTAGATCGACTTTCAACGCGTTCAACTGTTGTTTAATCGAAATCGCCACGTCTCTGGAATCCCTCTCCTGACCGCTGCTTTCCGGATATATTGTCCGCAACAAATTCAATAATTCAGATTTCTCCTCTCGGACGCGTTTAATCGCGGCTTCTACGGTCGTCCCGCGAATTTTTTGAAGTTCTTCTTTCATTTTATCCATCTCCCCCTTTATATGATTTGATATTTCGCTACGTATCTGTTCAATTTCCTTGTTTCCGCTGGACGCGTATTCGTCTACGCGTTTGTTCAACTCTTGAAAAAGACGAATCTCGTTATCGCGTCGTTTCGATTCCAGCGTTCCCAAATTCATGTTGACTTGCAATTTAGTTATTTCGTTCTGTTGACGGGTTTCTCTCTCTCTCAATCTGGAAACTTCTCGGCGCAGTGTTTCCGTTTCATCAGGTATTGAAGCCATAGTTGTTTCCATCAGACGTATCTTTTTATAAGCATCGTCGCGTTCTGCTTGCAACTCGGCCACCCGTCCTCTAGTCTTATCCAGAGCGTTGGTCATCGTTTCCTGTACGGTACGCATATTTTGTATATAATCGTCACGAATACTGTGTGTCAAATCCGGGTGTTTAATGTTGATGGCATCCAACATGCGGATCGCCCGCTCCACGACAGTATCGCGGATCGATTTAAAATCAAATTGTACGTCGGGCAGTGTGGCCGAACGGAACATATCCGCCAACTGCCCGTTTGTGTCCGACGTCCGAGTGGCGAGTTCTTCGCGTAACGCACTCAGGTCGGTGCACATGATTCCACCGGTCTGATCGCAAAGGTCCGGCACTTTGCCATACATCGAGGCGCGAAATACGTGATGCATATGATTATAATGGTTTACCATGAGCGGCGTGACGATAAACGCTATTCGGGAAGACGAAGCGTTTTCCGCCACCCCCCTTGTCATCCATTTTTTTTCTTGGTTCCCGAGCGCGTCAAGAAATGTCAGAGTCCTGCGCTGCAGATTCAGAAACACTTTATATGCCGTTTCCAATTGTTTGGAGTCCCCGTCATCCAACAACAAGTCTTTATCTCCACTCGCCATCGAGCTTTCTTATCACATATAGGTTATATCAAACGTTCCTGTGATTTGTACCGTTTTAAAGATGAGTCCCTTTTACTGCTCGCGGCCGCGGTGTTTATCGCAACCACGCTTGCCTTGGCGTTAAAAAACCGCCTCGGCATGATACTGTACGAAACCACCGGATCCGCGTTAGTCCATTTGAAGACCGTGGATTCCGTGTCGTCCACGTATTGTACACATACGCCGTCATCGTCGATAGCCACGGTGACTGTGTGTTTGGGCGGTTTGTTCTTTTTGTCTGTCGTGAAGAAATCGGTGATTTGAAGCTTATCGTTAATCACGCCGTTGTAAATCAATTCGTTTTCGGACGAATCGTCCAACGATATCCTGTCGACCTGCGACACATCGGACGACGACCCACCGACGGGAGTCGAGGAACCGACGACTTCGGTCACGGCGTGACCGACGAGCGAGAGTACGTTGGATCCGGACGATTTTTTCGGCGCTTTCGGATTATCGACTGCGTTCCCCCGCCGATCCAGACAAATTATACGCATACGATCCGAACCGTGTTTGTTTTTTCGAATCGGTATCTCGCAGAAGTCCGTCGGCGAACAATTTACTATATAATCGTACTGACTGAACATACTGCCAACCGCCGCTCTGATACCGCGATTGTTCTTGTCGAACAACGGCGTACCCGGGATAAGTTTGTATTCCGAACGAAGCGTGGGCATGAGTTGTACGAAAAGCGAATCGCCGTGCGTCCTGAAAACGACGACTTTACTACGTCTGTCTACGGCCAACGGAAGACTGGTCATAGCTCTGTGCATGCTGTCTTCGTGAAGCTGCTGCATGTGCAGTGGGCGTTCGGTTGAATCGTCCGTGTATTCGGATGGCATCTGCAACCACGCGTGCACTTCCTTTAGTTTTCCAGCGCTGGCTAGTTTTTTCGCGCAAACGATTTCGCCACACAAGTATGGAAAACGGTGATCCGTACGCGAACTGCCCACAAGACCTTCGGCGTACGTGAAAAGCTCTTTGCCGACCAGTTTGACCACGTAGAATTCTCTGATTTCCACACCGTTGCGCGACGGTTCGTATTCGGTGAATTTTCTCCACGCATAATCTCTGTACTGAAATTCACAATCGCAACCCGGATACGCGGTGGCGGTGCGTTGTCGTTTTTTGCGAGAACCGACGTGTTCACGTGGTTCCTGTTCATCGTACGGCATATACGGTCTATCGTCATTGGTGTTTGGGGTTACCGTTTTTGAGCCGCATCCCAACCCTACTAACGCGCCAACGGCTGACGCTAGATTTTTTTCAATACCTCGAATCGCCGTGGTTTCGGTAGTTTCGACATCGTTATCAATCATATTTCTTTATATGGTTTTCTATACTCTGCCAAATTCGATAGTCTATAAGAGTCACTTAAGAATATTCACATATGGCCGAAGAAGGCCCGCGGGCAGACGGGTGCGATCAGTGCCGTCCGAGCCGTATGATAAACCGATTCGTACACAATACGATTCGCCGATACGACGTGTTGGTATGTAAACACGCGGAAATGTATTTGAAAAAAGAAAACGACAGAGACAAACTGTCTTTGAGTTCGGCGTTTGTGAAGCGGACTTTAGATGACGTGACGTCCGTATTGATCGACCCACGTTTTAGACGTTCACTTGCGGAATGCGTGATGAAAACGACGGAAAGCGTCGTTTCAAAATGCAGCGACGAAAAACTGATCGCTCCGGAAGCGTTGACGCGCGTACATTTCCCCTATCTCTACTGTCTCTACTCGTTTCCAGCTCGGTTGATAAATAACTTGCGAGAATCCGAGACGGTATGGTATCGCGACGTGATCAGTGCTTACGAACGGTACGTGGCCGTGAAAGTCCTGTTCACCAATATTTTAGATAATATAACAAACGCGTTATTTTCAATACTATTCCCAACTACAAACGCCGAATAACCAGTATCAAGATTCTAGTCTTTCGGTCTCGGTGGCGGAAAATACCGAAATCCACCTCGCCTGCGAAAGAGATTGAATCTTCTTCTACTGCGGTCAAAACCGACTATGTTTTTACTATCGATTAATGAGGGGTTCAATAGGTCGTCCGGACGCTCCGACCGGAATAAACAAATGTAAACAGTTTACTATTTATTTCTTACATTTAGAATTAACAACTTTAACTTTCTTTCCAAACGTTTCCTGTAATTCACCCATGCACTTTTCGAATAAATCGAATATCTGCTCCACTTCCTTTCTGGTAGAATATGGTTCGTATTCATCACCGGTAATATTATACGCGACTCCGTAGCACCTGTACAGATTGAGAATCTGTCTGGTTTGCGGTGGACACATCAGACCTCTGGGATTATAAACGTTGTCCAGAGAGTTTTTCACGTTTTGAAACGATGACAGACCCAGGGTTATTATGACGGAACGCATCATTTCGTCCAACCTAACCAGACAGGTCTTTGTAGTCGGCTCTGTTTCGGTGAAAAATACCGAACTGAATCCGGTAAGACAGGGTTCACCCGCGGCGCTGAGCACGTTTTTGCTGAAGTTCTTTTTCATCTGGAGATACTGACCGATTGGCTGACGAGACACGAACGAACACACGTTCATTACCAACTGTATGGGCGCCGACACAAACGACCCCGTGGTGCTTTCGTTCTCTTCGATGTACGGTTTCAAATCTTTAATGAGTGCCAATCCTTTTTGACCGAAACTGTTGACCACTTTGATGCCATCGTATTTGTCGACGCGACCGTGTGCCCTAAAGTCAACTGTTACCACTCTTTCGCCGTCCGTAGAAGTAGCACAACGGGATATTCCGGTACGCAGCGAATCCAGCACGTGGTACGGATTGATCTCTTCCACCGTTCCGAACGGATCACAATCACCGTCTCCGCCGCATTCCCTGTTTTCTTTCGCATGTCGCTCCCTCTGTTTTTTTAGGGAACGCAACAGGACTGCGTCATTACGCAAGACGTAAACGTGATACGAACCGTCCCCGTCCATTATGACGGATACTTTTCTGAACGGTGGAAAATGTACGTCCGCGTTTCCTACTGTGACACCGTTTTCCGTCTTACGGCATTCGTTCGAATCTCCGCCCGTTTCGAATTCGCCGTTGGGAAATCGTACGGCGGGTGCGTTTCCGTCCGTTCGTATGACACAAATCATAAACATCACGGTCAAAGGATCTCCACCCTCGGTCCACCCGCATACCCGCACGCTGTCTTCGGGTGGTGGTATCAAAACGTCGACTCCGCGCGGGGTTTTGTCCAAAAACGTCAATGAAAAACTGTAACTAAATCTAAGACACAGGTCCACCGATTCGTCAATGACATTAGCGTCTTCCACATTGAATCCATCGATATCGGCGAAGATGGTACGCATCATATAGAAATTCCTGAGTGCGTATCGGTCGCACGTATCGTTGCGGTCCTGCCCAGTTTCATGCGAGAATTGCGGTTGGGGGCAGTTGTTTGGATCTTCGCGCATCAACCTAAACTGCGAGAGCGTCACTCGGACCGGTACCCCGCGTTCCTCGTGCGCCCGTTCTGCCACTTTTCTTTCATAGCTTTCTGGATCGGCAAATATGTTGAAACCACGTATCAAGGCAGCCGCCTTCTGAAAATAAACGTTTACGCACGCCGACTTTCTGGAATTGACCGAAACGCTGCGTTTTGAAGGCGGGGTGTAATCCGTATATTGGTCTAGCTGCAGTGCCAGCAACGATGACGAGACGTTGTTACTACGCGATGTGTCAGTGCCGCATCGAGGTTTGAACATCCTGATCACAAATTCGTTGCAAGACCTGTCTTCGTCCCGGTCAAATTCGTTTCGAATCGATTCCAGTTCGTTGCGCGTGAAACAGATCGAGTCCACCGTGGCGAGGCGTCCGAGTCCGGTTGCAGTGGCCAGTGACATTTCGATAGTGCCGAAGAGTGATTCATCCTTTTTGTATTCCAATAGAGGCACACCTTCGAAAAAGTGAACACACGCGTAGTTAGCTATCGGTTTTATCCATACGAAGGGGTGGACGACTGTTTTCAACCAAATCATAAAGTCCAAAAGGAATCGCCGCCCGCATTTCAGCGCGTACACCGTGACGACGTTGTTGACGACGATACGCATACCATCGCCCTCGGTCGCCGGGCCGACCAATTCTCCGCAGTCCGTTTGAAGGGCGTTTTCAATTTTTTCGATGACCTCATGAACATGACCGTACGACACGCGAACGCGGTCCGTAAACAGCATGTTCTTTCCGGCCGTACTGATGTTCCCGATGAACTTCATACATATGAACCCGGAAGCGTCTTTGGGTACGGTCTTGGAAGATTCGGCGTGCACGTGTTCCACTTGGAGTTTCTGTACAGTCGAAGACAACAAACGGACGAAAGGAAGATACGCGACCGTCACCTGATTGAACATCGTAGGTCCGTTTTTATCACAGCTCTCCAACTTTTCGATAATGCAGTTGGTTTTTATCACGTTACTGCCGAACATGGTTGTCTGTTCTTTTTTGATCTTTTTAGCAGCGCTCGGTCCGTCCGCTTCGGTCTCTGACGCGTGTTTCATTTTACGCGTGTTTCGCCTACGTTGCGATTCCACCAGGTATCCGGTTGACATGCCGCCCGTGCACAGTTTCAACTTTTGTTCGTTTTGTTTCTTTGTTTCGCTCTTTGTCTTGGGATACGACAGCCGCTGCGATATGCCCAGGTTCACTTTACCGGTCATCAGAGACGTGTTTCACATCGGATGCGAGACGACGGTGGGATGTAGCTTGTCCAAACAATTATTGAGTCCGATACTGTAATTCGTATATATCTTGTTTTTAAAACTGTCAATCCCCGAAAAACCCTGTAGTTTAACGGCGGAAAAAAAATCGGTCACCTCTTCGGTATTCAGCGTATAGTGGTTAGGGTTTTTCAAACATTCTTTGTACAGCTGGGCCAGCGTTTCGCTGTTTACTTTGGAAATTTCTTTGCCGTCCCGGTCGTTCACTTTTAGTTCTCCGCTTTTGCCCGTGAAAAGTTTGATTCCTCTGTTCAGGGTCCTGTCATAAAAGTATGCGACTGTCTCCTCGCCACGGAACTTGCTGCGGGTGTTGTGACACATCTTGTTGTTGTTTGATTCTCTGAATACCGAGTAGTAGAAGGTGCCGTTGACGAGAAAGGTCGCCGCATACACTCTGTGCAGATATTCTTCGTCGTACAAAAGTTCGAAAGGAATTTCAAGATCCTCACACAGTCGCGATACGAGTTTCTTTTCCAGTCTGGAACCGACCATAATCGGTATCGCGTTACAAACGTGGCCGCCGCTATAATTCATGCAACATGCGTAGTACGACGGTAACCCGGTCTCTCCGGACACGTTGTACTGCATATATTCCAAAATGTCGGAATAGCAGTTTCGTCTCTTTATCACCTCGTCCCCGGCGAGCCGACGGTACACGATACTCTTTTTGCACAGCTCGAAATCGCACGGTAAACCGCTAGGTTTTCGAATCGGACTATCGTAAAAATAAAAATCGTACATGGCGATAACGTCCATTGTATCGTCCTGACGATCGCGCTACAGTGTCGATTATCGCGGAAAAAAGAGATTATGCTCGACCTGTTGTCGGTACAAACCTTTTAAATACCAAAATCATTCCGTCGGGGGTACCACACTCGACCATATGTAATGCTTTTTCGTATTCAGGTGAGTAGAGGGGGAAATTGTTACCAATATAATAATTTATTCAAACAAATTCAAATTTACAACAATATCTCTTTGTTGATCTCAATACGGAGTTTCCTGACGCCGTTTCTGCAGACGGGACAGTTGGTCAAGCGGACATCGTTCAAACACGTGTCGCATAGCGTATGTCCACAGGTGAACGCTACCTTCCGACGTACATCCTCCATCAGACAAACCAGGCACTTTTCCACTTCCCAGGTGCGTTTTTTCACTTTAAAAATACAATAAGACGCGTGACTGTTGTTCAGCGAAGCGGATAACCAAACGGCAATAGCTCCTCGTGTAGTGTCGCGTTCCGCCAGTTTTTCTTTCCGCGCACATCTTTTGTTCGCACTATTCGTCAAAACATCGGTCGGAGACAAGGCCAGATGATCGTGCCGCCCAGGCTTCCTGCACCACCAAGCCCACTTTTCGTCGCCCTTGGTTTCCATTAATGGAAATTCGCACGGTGATCTCGCCAGTAGATATTGTTCTATATTCTTCCTCTCTTGTTCGTCATACATAAGATCAACCAGCGTCGGGTCGCAAAGTTTTGACGTGAACAAATATCCGCAGTATATGCACATAACGTCGAACGAAGACGTGTTGAAAACGTGGCGCATACGCTCCCCTATTCCGCTCTCGGTAAAAACTCGTTCGGCGGTCAAGTCGTGAAATCCCGTGCGTTTACCGTCGCAGTATTCCGCAACGCAGAAACCGTGCATGAAGAACGCCCGACGAGCCGTTTCCATTTCTATCGCGTAGACTCTCGGCGACGAGTTTGTAGATCCGTCGTTGGTCGGGAACAATCGGTCGAATATACCCGCGGATGTGAGCGAAGAGCTTGCCGCATATTGTCCGGCCAGGGCCGATTCCTGGCGGGTGGCGGTGGCGTACACTTCGTTGACGTGATTGACAGTTTCTGCTTCTTCGATCATATGCATTTCAGCGCGAGGTGCCACCGGAAATGGTAATAGGGTGTCTATCCTACGTACAGAGCCGGCCAGCGATGTGTGTTCCAGCAAACAAGCTAACGAACGGCCAACCGTGGGTCTCGTCATTACATTTCCACCACCCTCCTTATCGTCGTAGTACGCGGTGTAAAGCGGACAATATCCGAAATCTCGTTCTTCGACGAGGTCCAATTTCATTTCCACCAGTTTGCGGTATAATTTGAAGACGGTGTCTTCGCAGGCGCCCATAATATGAGAGATGGTGGTCAACTTGACGAATTCGCTCCATTCCGTTTCCGTCATCATATTGCGACTATGCCATCGCTGTAACACCTTTAAAGCGTTTCCGAATTTCGACGGCTCGTGATTTTCGTACGCCGAATACTTTGTCACCCAATTACAATTCTTCTCCAACCACACCAATGGGCATTTACTGAAATGATAAAATTCTCTCGCCACGCCGATCGTACTCCGTTTTTCCTGACGTTCCATTGGCGGAACATACAAATATTCCACCGTGACGCCGCCACTAGAGTTGTCCGGACCGCCAAAGTTTTCAACCGTATTGCCGCCCGCGCGTATACGTCTAACCGCGGCCTGTAGTCCTTCACGCGCCGATACGATAGAATTATTGTATATCGTGGCGGCGGCGTTGCTTACGCCCGGCTGCTGCCGTACGGTGTGCCGGAACGTCTCGGCAAATGACGATTGGGCCGGTCCATCACCTCTGTTCAATTTCACGGGTCCTTGGAATCCGCAAAACAAACAGGCTACCACAGAGTTTTCGCGGCAAAAAAATAGAAATTCTTTCATGATTTGGCCGGTACGACGGTACGGGCGGGGGGCCCAATACAGTCGATCGCAGATATCCAATTGGTATAAAAGAAACAGCAGTTCGCGCGGCTCGACGAGTTCAGCATAGTTGGAATCGTTTTCTGTCGCTTCCAAAAACAAGGACCTGTTTTCTTCGATGAGTTCCGCATAAGTACGTGCCGACCGACCGTCGTCCAAGAGGAAACCCACAAGATTGTCGAAAACCTTTGCGTACGCTCTATAATTAGTTATGTCTTCTCCGATTATGTTACACTGCCACATGTTGTCGGCAAGTAGCTTTCAACTCGTCGGCGGACCCGGCGACGCGAAGCGTTATATGTCACGACAGGTAAAGTCGACAGACTCACGACGACCAATGTATCGTTGAAAGGATAGGGTCGGAGTAGTGGGGGTTTGGAAACTCACTCCTCGATTCTTCACCATGACTCATCGCGATTTCCTGTACAATTTGAAATCAGACAAGTACGTGAAGTGTTTCGGATGCAGAAATTCTATTCTTTCAACATCTCACGTGTGCAAAACGAGATTTCTGTTCGAACCGGACCATTGGTTTGGCAAGAAAGACCAGGGTGTTTTCTGTGAAATCCGCAAAAAGAACTTTGAGAAGATTTTGACACGCCTCATCGAGGAAAAACAAATCGTAATTGATGAAAACGTAAAATATCACCTACAAAACAACATATTCACCTTATGTCCTGCCGAAGAATCCCACACAATTAGACCCGGAGACGTGATCTTGTTGCCAAAATATTGTTAGCCCTTTACTACCAGCGTCCATTATATCGGACATGTGTGATGATCGAAAATAAATTACTTCAATTTACAACATTTTATTTTGCTTCCTGTTTTCAAATTACTTTTCGATATGTTAATATCATCCTCATTCGGGATGTATATTCAAAAGAGTCAACTAAAAAATATTTACTGTCCGTTTTTACGTTGTATTAGCGTTAACTGAGTTCGTGTACAGTTTCAACTTTTGTTCGTTTCGTTTCTTTGTTTCGCTTTTTGTCTTGGGATACGACAGCCGCGAAAGACGGACATTTTTCATGTATGTACTTGTTGAACGTTCTTATAGCTTCCGGATCGGGCAACAGGTTTTCTTTTACAACTTTCATTTGTTTCCGGCTTTTTTCGCTGTTGGAACTGACTTGTGTGGGCCAGTTCTCCAGTTCATGAGATGCGGAAAGTCATCCATTTCGCATATGATTTCGGTCTTTTGAGTTCTCGTGAGAAGGTCATTTTTTATAGCTTAAAATTTCACGATATTGGCACCAGTAGCGTTGTGTATCGTTTGCCCCCTTACACTTTCACATCCTCACCCGATTCCGTTTTGGTGCGTTTCGCGTATCGGTCCACAGATAAACACAGAACTGTACTATACTAATGCTGCACGTGAGGGCGCGCGAGATTCATCAGAACGCGAGGGTAACCGCTTTAAATTTCTAGTTAACCGCGTGAGGGTCGGTTACCCGCGCGAGAGTGTGAAAAATTCAAAGTCCCCTTTGCGACCATCTTCTCCGACGGCCACCGTAACACTGAGCATTTCCCCCACCACTTTTTGGTTCGGTCGACCCTATACTCTCGACAAACCCCGACCACCGACCAATAGGATTCGAGTATTTTTCCCGCCTAAAATTTCGGCCAATCAGAGAGCCGGATTTTTTTGTCTGTCGAAAATTATATCTCGACGCGCCACCGAAAATGCATATATACGAGGTACCGTTCGCGCGCGACTCTTTAGCTCCTTGCCCATAATAATGACTCCTTCAAGGAAGGAGCAGCGGGGAGGGGCTGGCGCGTCGCTGACTGGGGGGGTTAAAAATATTTGTTACACACATTTTTTTACTCGAGAAAAGTTTTGAAATCTCCGACCGACTTTCCGTCAAAATGAAAAATAAAAACGCGCCGATTTACACCTCTTTTCGCGCCGACCCTAGACGTGACGATACGGCCGTTTCACCGTCGTATTTGTTTTAACCGAGTTCTGCGATGACCCGCAACGGCGCATTTCCGACGGAACTCGGGACCGATCAGAAGTGGGCGGGTTACGACGATGTCCCACAAACCCCAACGGCGGACTATACGAAAAACCCACCACACACGCTTCCGTGATGTATTACGGAGATCGCCTGATACTCTCTACCGAAACCGTACAATTGACTATATCAAAAACTGATCACGACATGTTCTGCAGAGTCGTAAAATCTTTTACAGATATATACGCTCAAACGAACTCAGTTAACGCTAATACGACGTGAAAACGGACTGAAGAAATTCATAAAATGATAAAGAACATGCTCGAAACGCCCGTCTATTACACGTCCAGTTGTTGCCGTTTACGTATGTTACGTATGGCATTTGGAACTCTCAGATAGCGTCATGGCTAATCCGATGTCCCAGTCTCGACCGAAAACATAGCAACGATCGATCAGCTGGTCGTTTATATCGTCGCACGTAAACGATAAAAACACTTCCATTCACCCTCGTAACAATCACGACAAATAATGTCGTCACCCTCGTAACAATCATGACAAAATAAAAGTGAATCGCCTACTCGAAAAAATCACCGATGGCCACGGTTAGATCACCGCTACCAATATTGTTATTGACTGACATATTGTATCGGTTTCCCGACATAGTTTAATATATTTTTTAAAAAATATATGCGAATACGTCGATCCGAAAGTCAAAAATTACAATCGGATCGACGTATTCGCATATAGTCTTTTAAAAATTTGGGAAAAATGATCATACACATATAGAGTTGACATTATATTTGATATAAACAATGATATACAATCGTTGCCAAATTGAATTTACAAAAAACATGAACATACATATATAAATTTGATATACAATAAAATATACCAATTTCACAAATACAATTGTTACCAATTTTAATTTACAAAAAAACATATATAACATGAACGTCATACATACATAAATTTGATAAAAACAGTGATATACAATAAAATATACCAATTTCACAAATACAATTGTTACCAATTTTAATTTACAAAAAAACATATATAGGCATACATACATAAATTTGATAAAAACAGTGATATACAATAAAATATACCAATTTCACAAATACAATTGTTACCAATTTTAATTTACAAAAAACATATATAACATGAACGTCATACATACATAGATTTGATAAAAAAAACAGTGATATACCAGAAAAAAGTTCCTTCTTACTTCTTTGAATAGATGCCCCTCTTCAAGGTTCGCTGAGCCGCAAAGCGTATGCTCATCAGCCGCGCGTAGTTCAGCGCGCATGTCTTGGATGGTTTGAGTGCGTGGAATGAGCACACCAGAGGTTTTAGTGGCAACTTCTGAGACCAATCGTTGTCTACGAGAGTGTCCATCGCGTATATAGTCGCAAAGTGGAGATTTGGAAACCACTTTTTCAAATAATGCCTCTTCCATGTCGTCTTGACTACTATCACCGATGAATCTTCTAGATCATTGAATATCTTCACAACTGATATTGGAACATCACCATCACTCCAAGTGATTCCGTGCGATTGTATTAGTTTGTAGTTATCTCTATAATTGTTTATGAATACGGGCACATTCATATGACGCGGACTATCTATGATGAAACACTGTTGAAACTGGTCACCGTTGGTCGTATTCCCTACTACTGCCAATTCCTTGATAACCTGTTTGCCCCCTTTCGAAAACAGAAAATTGTAATCGACGAACATCGTCTCAATCGCAGCTTTTTCCGAAGGTAATGACCGTGACTTTCCCGCCTCCATGACGTTTCAGTAAGAAGACCGACAGAATACTGCCCGCCGAGAACGACCCGCGCCATTTATTATGGTGGGAGAGGACGGCGGTCGTGGTGGGGGAGGCGGAAGGTGGTGGTGGCGGCGGCAGAGGGGCGTGGTGGGAGAAATGATAACCCGATCGCTTGATTTATGCGGGCATCCGCGGCATGGTGGGAGAGACGAGAACCCGATCACTTGCTTTATGGGGCATCCACCTCCTGCGATCGGTCCCCACCCCTTTTATTTTATTTGTTTTCAAAATCTCAGGGTCGAAGTCCGTTAAACAGTCACACCGCCAAAAGATTTCTTCTATACACGCAGAACCATATGCGGCGCACTTGTATTTATTGAAATATCATGTCGTTGTCGAACGGCAACGTCGTACGGAAGCTGCACATTCGTCCGCAATTGATACGGGTGTCGGTCACCTGTCTGCAGGCAAATCTAACTAGGGGGTTAAATGTTTCGCTACATGAATTATATTTTTTGCCTTTACATTTCCGATGTATCGAGCGTGATGCGCAAGTTTTGATCCCTACGTCAATCGTGACCGGTTCGGTTTTCCGAAAACTATGTACAAAGCGCCCAACCGAAAGACCGGTTTCCCGACTCATATCGCCATTGCGGTCAAGCGCATACCTTCCGTGGCCGAATCGGTTTTCTCGCTAATATTTCGACAGTTATTTTGTCACGCCCGACTGATTCATGTACCTGAAGACGTTCGAACACAATGGATAGACAGCGACAAAACTACGTCCATCCGGGTTTTATCCGTTTTTCCAAACATGTCGTAAACCTACTTAAATTTCGTCCACATTATCATTTTTTTTGTGAGGCGAAGAATTTGAGTCGCCGAACAATCTTTTGAGAAGGGAGGGCAAAATGATATCGAATATTCAAAACCGGATCGGAATACCGATTAATCGTTCAGCGGCAAAAAATATGCGGTGGGTATTCCCACGCCCCACCAACGCTTTCTTGCTGACCTCGTTACGGCCGCGGTGGGTTTTTCCACCCCCCACCAACGCTTTCTTGCTGACCTCGTTACACTGGCGTCACGTGATGGGCCCCTTCACTTCCCTCTCTCTTATCACTCGGTTATAAAAGGCGGCGCTTACCACACTTGAATTCAGTTTTGTAGCAGGAGTCGTGGCTTTCAGACGTGTTATACGAGTTTGTTGGTGGTGTTAACGTTATTTATATTTTATCATTAGTTTATATTGAAAAATGAACAGTATGATTCGTCATGTCAACTATTGTGCAGGGTGCAACCAGTGAAAATCAATCTTTTTTAAATCATTATCAAGAAAAGGTTGCTAAGCGACAACGTCTGGAACAAGATTTGAGGATCAGCAGCAGCATTTCGAATCAATACGATAACTTCGATTCACAACCCATAGTATTCGCGTTGGACTCTTCCCCACTCAGAGAAGACGACATCGAAGACAGTATTTATAGAGTTTGTGGTTTGAATCCTACGGATATCAGCATTTCTCACGGAGGAATTAGTATTGTGGCGATAGAAGAGAACTGTAAAGAAATGAGTGAGGTGAATCATCTCGGACATCTCGCCGATATAGATTTAAACGAGATTTTCAGCGACAACGGACCCGCGCCGGAACCGTATATTCCCTCGTCCCGGGCATCTGACGGAGAAATGAACACGAGTACACAAACCAAAACATCATACATTCCTACCGGAATCAAGACATTACCGAAAAAAACAAACAAAATCACCGGCGATAATTTCTCTGATTCCGAGAGTTCGGTGAGATCTACAACGGCAGGTAGGAAAAGACCTTCAAATATGCACTCGTCACCTGCACCAGCACCGTCAAAAAGAAATAAATCAATAACGGGAGGTTCGGATTCTGAGAGTTCGGTAAAATCGACTAAGAAAAGAGGTTCACCCACGCATTCATTGCCCCCACCATCATCATTGAATAAAACTATATTGACAAACGAAGATTCCGATTCCGAGAGTTCGGTGAAATCTGCGAAGATAGCTAAAAAAAGACCTTCGCGTCCATACTCACTGCCTCCGCCGTCATCATTGAAGAAAACAAAAACATCGAATGAAGAATTCGCTATAAACAGATTTGAAAGGCTGGAGCGCGTCGCCAAAATCGGTGATTGCGCGTCGTCTTCTTCAACAAAGACAGCAAAACCCGTCCGACAACAAAATACCGAACAGCGGCGGGTAAATTTTAAAAATACTTTGACGGAGCCCCATTTAAGTCAGTCGGACGACGGGTTGGATGACATCGAAGATTCGGCGAGCGTTTGTAGTGATACGAACATAAGAAGCGGACGTGACAGAAGAAACACGGGCTTCCGCCAACCCCCAACACCCACGAATAAGTTGAGGTGGATCGTAATAGACCATGAAAATCCTAAAGTACAAAGAAAAGAAAAGGTACTCAGCTCCATGAAATTCAATAAATACATTGCGGAAGCAACAAGAAAGGTGGTCGATGAGTTGATTGAAAAATTTATCGAGAAAAACGACCACACCAAAGTGTCTTTCGGCAATGTTATCAAAACTTTGGTGAAGTCCATAACATATTCGGCACTAGGTAGATATTGCCTCGAACAATCAGAAATCATTCTCGCCATAAAAGCTAATACCACAAATGACGAACAAAAAATGGAGGCGCTCGTTGTATGCAGTAAACTTTTGGGTCTGTATGACAAAAACAACAGTTTAGTAGAAATAGAATTGGCGGGATTAAAAGATTGGGTGTGTAAATTTGCAAATATAATTTCTAAATTCGTCGCCGAACAAGAAACAGAATTGATCGAGAAGGGAGGACAGGATAAAGTCGAATATTTACAGAAGAATTTCGATCGATACGTTGACACGCTCGATGCGAGCATTTTCGGTACGTGCGACAAGGAAACGACATCTTTCCTCTACGAAATGGGAAACGTCAGCGATATGATAGTATATATTCTTTTTGGTGTAAATTTAAACAAAAAACAGAAAGAAAGTAACGAGGCTCTTCATCACCGGGTGACGACTCGCGTATTGTGTTTGAATACGCTCTTGATTCGAGCCAAAAAGGATAAAAGTATTATCGAGCTGAGAAAGGAGAACGACGACGAAAAGGATGTTAAAATAAATTGGACGTTGCCGCTCGCCTACGCCATGGAACTGCGCGGCATCGGCAGAGAGGTGGTCGCAGAGGACTCGGACGAAGAAAACATTTCGTTGGACGATTATTTGAAGTCTGCGTTGTAGTAGAAACTTAAACCCAAAGGACTTGTTGATTGTAAATACATTCGTATAGGTTGTTTAAGATTTTGTCATGATTTGATTGTAAATAAATTTTATATTATATTTTTTCATTATTTGACTGTAAATACATTTGATATATTTTTTTAATTTTATGATTTGACTGTAAATACATCTGATATATTCTTTGTTATTATATTTATTCGATATCCCTTTGACACTCTGAAATTGGCCGAACCCAATATCGCAAATATATCTGATATTCGGCCCCGAATTCAGCCCTTCTGGTTCGGCCGAGTCCTTACAAATAAAATGTGTACTTTGGCCGTACCCACGGCAAGTAGTAATGGAATCTCGGATTCGGCCCTTCTTTGTTCGGCCGAGTCCGTAGAAATAAAATGTGTACTTTTGCCGTACCCACGGCAAGTAGTAATGGAATTATAGCAAATATATATCGGATTCGGCCCTTCTTTGTTCGGCCGAGTCCGTAGAAATAAAATGTGTACTTTGGCCGTACCCACGGCAAGTAGTATGGAATTGTATCAAATATACCTCGGATTCGGCCCTTCTTTGTTCGGCCGAGTCCGTAGAAATAAAATGTGTACTTTTGCCGTACCCACGGCAAGTAGTAATGGAATATCGGATTCGGCCGAGTCCGTAGAAATAAAATGTGTACTTTGGCCGTACCCACGGCAAGTAATAATAAAATTATAGCAAATATATATCGGATTCGGCCCTTCTTTGTTCGGCCGAGTCCGTAGAAATAAAATGTGTACTTTGGCCGTACCCACGGCAAGTAGTAATGAATTTTTTAAAAATGTCCTCTGTTTTGAAGGGTGAGAAAACAAATTACAAGCACCGATATAGCAATAGTAGCGTAACCCCTTTACTGACAACATCCGTTATATTGGACGGGTATTTTTATTGACTGAAAATCGGAGGCCGGAGATTTCAAAACTTTTCTCGCAGAGTTTTATATTCTGCCGGACCGTAAAACTCGTACGTTTTTGCCGCTCTCCACTTCGTGTCCATATTGTCGTTTTGAGTCAATGCCGCCAGCAACGCGGGTCATCGCAGAACTCGGTTAACACAAATACGACAGTGAAACGGCCGTATCGTCACTTCTAGGGTCGGCGCGAAAAGAGGTGTAAATCGGCGCGTTTTTATTTTGACGGAAAGTCGGTCGGAGATTTCAAAACTTTTCTCGAGTAAAAATGTGTGAAACAAATATTTTTAAAAAAACCACCCCAGTAAGCGACGCGCCGGCCCCTCCCCGCTGCTCCTTCCTTGAAGGAGTCATTATTATGGGCAAGGAGCTAAAGAGTCGCGCGCGAACGATACCTCGTATATATGCATTTTTGGTGGCGCGTCGAGATATAATTTTCGACGGACAAAAAAATCCGGCTCTCTGATTGGCCGAAATTTTTGGCGGGAAAAATACTCGAATCCTATTGGTCGGTGGTCGGGGGTTGTCGAGAGTAAAGGGTTGACCGACCCGAAAAGTGGTGGGGGAAATGATCAGTCTCGCGGCTGACGTCAAAGGGGACGGTCGCAAAGGGGACTTTGAATTATTACAATCTAAAATTTTAACTACGTTATTTATAATTATCTACAATCATTACGGGTAATCGTGAATGGGATCCAACGATTAAACCGCATTTTTGTTTCCGGAAACCCAATTGTGTGAATTTCGGATCATCGTAGAAGAAGAAAACAAATAACAAGCACTGATAATATAGCAATAGTATAATAATCCCCCCTTTACTGCCAACGTCCGTTATATTGGACGTGTTTGAATTTCGATCGGATCATAGAAGAAAAGAAGCATTTTTTAGATAACATAAATTTATTTGTTTAGCGGAAAAAAGAGGTCAACAACGTATTGTTTTTCGGACATACGTCGTGTTTGGTGTTGCGACGGTCTCGTTTGGACGATGGTCCTTTTCTACTCGGCCGGTCGGGCAGGCTATTTCCCGCGCCAGAAACACTCGGCCAGAGTGCATCCTTGATTTCTTCCTTAGTAAGCTCAGGCAACGCGATTGCCAACACGTTCGACAAAGGATTCATCAATTGATTGTCCGCGTAGTACACGTAGTCTATTTTTAATCCGTTCCGCGCGACGTATGCTGGATCTTCAACTCTGTCACACAACTTCTTAGACCGTTGTCCCGGTTCTGGACTAACTACGACGTATTCCACACGTTCGCCAAGCTTGGGCGCGTTGCCTGGATCGCGCTCGTTCATTTTACACGCCAGACTATCGTGCGGTGTTGCGCTCTTCGTCCTTTTCGTCCACTCTTTTGATATTACCAATTCGCCGGTATCTATCTCGCCAGATAGAAGGGCGCGCACGTCTTGCCTGAGAACGTCGATCACGGATTCGGGTTTTTTCATTTCCATTATCATGTTTATGGTCTTTTGTAAGGTGTTTCTGGCAAACAGGCAATTGTCCCGTCTCACCACTTCGAGTCCTTTGCAGTTTATGTCGGTTTTCGTCGAATTAAACAATTTTTCGGCCGCTTCAACTCCCAGGCTGTCAGCCACTTGTTTAATTTTGTCCAACGATTTATGGACTCCGGCCGCATACCTCTTTTTGTTTGCAAGCAAAAACGGACGGTACACGGTCTCGAATTGCAGCTTTATCGGCGGCTTGTCAATCAACCGAGTGACAGCGGCGGCCATTTCCGTGCCCGCGTCAGTGCATTCCCACAGACGGTTGTCGGATTGATCGGACCAGCCGGTGAGTCGTACCATCACCGAATCTGTATCGCCGTAAATTACTTCTCTGTCGGGATAAGCTTTTTCCACAAAGGCTTTTGTCTCCGTAATCATTTTTCTACCGTACGCGGTGACACTGGACGGGATGTGTAAAAAGTACAACTTGCCTTGTAGGCATCCCGTAGCTCCGTAAATTGAATTGGCGGCTATCTTCAAGGCTCCCTGTTGTCCGTTCAACAGCATATAGTCAATAGAAGTTTGGTCCAACGAAGCCATGCGTTGGCGTACGGCCGACCTTGTCGCTATCAGTGATTCCAAAATGGACGGGAGTGCCCCCTTCTTGTCGTTCTGTTTCAAAAAATAATGACCAACCGGCGAGCGTTCGGCCGCGCCGGCTTTCTCCAGGATCTCCCCATGTTTGGTATTCAATATCATTGTGCTGTAACAGAGGTTGTATGCGATCATGATCGACGGGTACAATGACGCGTAGTCCAAACAGATGATCGGATCGTGATACAAACCGAGCTTTGGCTCTATCACCACAGCGCCGTCATAACGCGTATTTCTCGTTTTACCCCCGCGATCTCTGTCGGCTAGTTCACCGTCTCCTTTTGGGACCTCACCGCCCTCGCTGACTTCATCCGTTTCGCTTTCGTCACTTTCCTCGTCGTTCGTCTGTTTCCGTTTGCGCGTCTGGGCGTCGCGCATGCGTTCCCATTTGTCCGTTTTGGTTTTGTCGTAAAACACTTCATTGGGGGTCGTGCAGTCGTCAATCAGTATCTTACGCGCCGCACACCATTTCAACAGCATAGACATTATACGCACTTGTTGACCGCGATCCATCATGTACGCGATAGAAGTGTTGAAAACTTTACATCGTTCAAATAAATTTACAAACGCGTGCAGAACGAACAGCAAGTCGATCGCGAGTTCAGCGTCTTTAACACAATAACGACCCAATACGGCTCGCCCCTCCGGTCCGGATTCGAACAGAGAAGGGATCTGTTGAGGCTGTACGTCGTCTTTCTGAGACTTTAAAAACCGTTCTGAGACGGCGTTCAGCTTGTACGAACGCAAGGAAAACTCTTTTCGCATGTACACGTACGCGTCGAACACAGTCCGTCCATGTATGGTCGTGAAGTGTGACTTTGGTATGTACGAAGCGAACTTCTTGGTACAGGACGATCTTCGGTCGTTGAGCTTGCACTCGGATTCGACGTCGAGTCGACCTATTTTTGGCTTCAGACCGTATATTTTGAAGCGGGCGAAGAGATAGGGTAAATCGAAATTTTCAATATTGTAACCCGTGATTATGTCGGGGTCTTCTGACACCAAATCGTCACAGAATTGCTTCAACATAGCCCGTTCGTCGTCGAAACACTTTATCGTAACGTTATCATCGAACGGAGCGCAATCATTTACGGTGTACAGGCACTTTCGGTATGAGACCACCGTTGCACAACCTTTCACGCCATCGCTGTTCCCAAAATCAGTCTGTTTTCTGCCGAGCGCGTCCCGGGCGATTACAGTGGATATCTGAATGATACCGCAGACGTCCGGAGTGGGAAACTTTTCGATATCATTAGCCAGACATTCTATATCGAACGACATGACCGAGACCGGCGGTGGGGGGCGGTCTTCCAATTCCGGTGCTTCGGCAAACGGCGTAACGTCTATTACGAAACGACCTTGTTTCCTCATCGCTTCTCTGTCAATGTGACTCTTAAAATCGAATTCAAACGTCGTGACCGTACCGTTTTTTTCGGCTCCAACCACTTTCGAACAGACGCTCGCATCGAAAAAAGACCACCGGCACGGACGCAGGTTCAATCTCTCCGCTATTCGCAGATTAGCGTCAAGAGAACTCTGAAAAAACCGCAAGTTCCTCTTCAAATCACTCGGACCCCCGTAACGCCCTTCTTCGGCAGCCGCCGCTCTGGCCGCTTCCAGAATTTCTCGCACGGCCGGACGCACGTGTGAAAAACAACCAACGTTGACACGATATACGTATCGAAGTTTGGTATCGCCGTAATCACCGCCGATATCTGCGGCGTTCGTAGCTAATGATTCCCTACGAATTATCAGCGAACTGTAATCGTACGCTCTTTCCATTCCTTTGATATAGATGGGTCTCGATGTACAGTACGTGCCGCCACGATCAGAACGTAGTTTATCGCATCGTTCCTCTTCTTTTTGTGTATCTTTACGTGGACATATCCGGTTGAAGGTCCGTTTCATTACTTGGTTATCGCAAAACGACACGTAGAATTCCGGTTTGTAATTATACAATTTCACGACGACCGTACGGCCTTCTGCGTCTTTTCCGTACACATGTATCGTGCAACTTGCCATATCAAAATATCCAAATCGGTCTCTCGAAGTCCAATTTCCTCCATAGTCCTCATAATCGCAGTTTAAGAAGTAAAACGGCGTGCGGAAATCGGCCACTGTCGTATCCATCTCTTTCGCGGTATGAAGTTCCGCATCAACCTCGCGAATACAGACTCTCCGTATTGCGGTCGAGAATCGTTTTCCCGACTAGAATACCTAAGCCTTCAAATTGGTGGTAGGTTAAGTGAAACGATTTAGTTTTTTCAACAGTCCGAGTTAGATGGTTCGCGAATCCCAGTACGACGAGGAAATGGAATTCTCCTGTGACACGATGGCGAAAGAACGACAACGGCGAGTCGTCGGGGACGAGTCGGGTGACTTCGGGGACAACTTTATGATGGTGGCGAATGAAGGTCAGGGACTGGTTGCGGAGAGCAAATCTAACGTCTACAGCAAAAACGCGGCTTCTAAACGAAAACGTAACGTTGAAAATCACACTGCGAATGAGGAGGAACAAATAGTTACGAGCCAGTCCGACATTCGCGATAAAACAGCGGCAAAAAAACGAAAAAGGGGGACAGAGAAACGCGCGAAAGGTAAACGTCAGAAAACCCTTCAAGAGAAGGCGGTGCGTATTGTTGGCACCGCTTCGGACGACGATAAAGAAGAAACCGAAGAGATAGAAGAGAATATCTCTAATAAGGAAGAGGATGATGCTCGGAGCGACTCTAGTACCACAAACGTGACAAAAAAGAAAAAACCGGCCATCTCTTTGTCCGCATTCAAAAAGCTGCAAGATCTTGAGGATAAGGCGCCTCTGTGTGTGATCGGTGAACACGAGTGCAACATGTTTCCGACAAAGTTGCGATTAGCGAATCAGACCATTGACGTCATGTACGACTCCAGAGTTCACGTATGGCTGAGAGCTGACGAATTCGCCAAAGCTCTGGGCTACAAAAATTATAAATCTGCTATCGACCGCTATGTGAATTCGTCGTTTGTTCGAACTTTTCCCGAGGTTTTAGACAAGTCTCGGGCGAGATACGGGGATGCGTTCCATCTCTACCCGGTCACGGCCAAAACAAAGTTCATCAATGAGGCCGGCGTTTTGCAATTGTTATTGCGCAGTATGATTTCAGAGGAGACCGTCACAAAAGATGAAGCGGCGGCAGAAAAACAGAAAAATGCGGACGAACAAGAACACGCCGAAACTAGCGCCGGACAACGCGGAGGATCGAAACATCACGTGAAGCCAAAACTGAGCGCCGATTGGATAAACTATCAGATCACACCGGCCCTACTCGCGTTTTCCAAAGCCGCCGAGTCCGGTCAGACCGCCAAAGAAGAAAGGTGTCTGAAACAACTGTCCGAGTGTCAGAACTGACACATTACGTAGTTTTGTAATTTTTCGTAGTTTGAATAAAAAAATAATTCAAAAAGTATTCGTTGTTGTCATTTAATCCAAAGGTAAGAGAATTGAATGGGGGGGGGTTGGTGATGCCGACTCGTCAACTTTTGCCTGGAGGGGAGAATGGATTAGGGGGGGGTTGGTGATGCCGACTCGTCAACGTCCGTCACTCCTGGCGTGGTAAGAGTAAGTTGTTGTTGTTTTCAGATCCGCTAGCTGAAAAAAGTAGTGTCCTCCGCGTAGGTATGTGCTAAGACTATGGATGGCCGTAGTGTGTTACAAAAGGACGTGAAAACGAGCGAGTTAAACGGAGGAGACGGATTGTACATGGAAATGTCGGCCGGTAATTTTACACACGAGTGTACTGAACAATCCACCGGCGCGTTTGGAAACTACAGTATCCCACCACCCCCTATACCGTGTATACCGACATCGTACCAGACTATGCCGATATCGCGACGATTGAATCGATTAATACCGCCGATGGAATTTAATTTCGATCGCGCAAATCATGGATATGACGTGACGTCATCATTGCAGTCGTTGCGCGAGACTTCGCGTCAGAACGAAATTCATTCGTTACATACTAGATCATGGTTAGGACCCGATAACGAAAACCGTGGGACGCGGGACTTGGAAAATATAATCGAGGAGCTTAGAGGCGGAGGATTCAGAATAAACCGACAACCGTCATTCAGAAAGAATCGTGGTCATCAGGACCGGTTCGAACCTTTATACGAAGATGGCGGGTCCAGCTGTCCGCAGCCGTTGAACGGTTGCGGCAGGCCGATTCCACATAACATGGAAGAACTGTATCGCAAACTCAACATGCTCGTCATTAACGTAGAATCTCAAAACAAAAAAATTGAAGAGATAAGACGCGCTTGTCAGAAAAATGGTGACGTACATCGATTTCACCCTTATATCGACCGATCGTCGATACAAACAAAATCCCCCTGCGCGTCTCTTCAGAGTCTGTACACTTCCACAAAGTACGTCGTCAACAACGATAAGAATGAAAAAGCTACCAACTATTGTAAACAGCAAAACACGTACAGATCTTACGAGGATATCGACGAGATATATTCCGCTTCAAACACTATCCACGCAGAACCCATACCGCCACCTAAAAAACACGCGTCTCTTGCCCGCCGATTAATATCTTGTGTTAAACCTTTAAAAAATTAATAAAATGTTCAAATGATTATGACTTTTCTGTTTCTCAAATATCAACGGTCTCGACAGAGACATATTGAAGGCCACGGTGATATTCTCGTGGATACGACTCTCGACCTTACGGTAAAGAGTCGGTGCCAAGGACGGCTCACGGGGCTCGGCCGAACTACTGCATATACACTTTTTCGGAGCTCGGCCGAGCTCGAGATACACATATATTTTTTTCAGGTGACTTCTTACTGTCTCGGCCGAACCCCGGGTAGACTTTTACGGTCTCTGTTAATCAGTGCCAAGGACGGCTCACGGGGCTCGGCCGAACTACTGCATATACACTTTTTCGGAGCTCGGCCGAGCTCGAGATACACATATATTTTTTTCAGGTGACTTCTTACTGTCTCGGCCGAACCCCGGGTAGACTTTTACGGTCTCTGTTAATCAGTGCCAAGGACGGCTCACGGGGCTCGGCTGAACCGCATGTTATTATTACATTATCAAAAATACAGTTAACGGGATCCCGATAGAATTGTAGGGTTTTTTTAATTTTTAATACCATAAAATATTTTCATTTTATTGAACAATAAAATGAAAATATTTATATCCAATGACAGGATGATGTCTAAAATACTATTTACAAATATAAAACAAAACCCCGTGGTCTTCAAAGGGTTAAACCTCTGTAAATTCTATTGCTCTTTAAATACACATTCCGGTTTTTGTAATGATATAGATACAAGCGTTTGATCTCGTTTTTAAGTTTCTTCATTGAAGTTACTCTGTAATCAACATAGGCTGACGGACAACCGTAATAGTCGTAATCCATAGCGGTGGGACGATTTTCTACAAGGTCCTTTAATCTATCTTCGTAGTATAGGAACCTTTTTATGTAATCCTCATCATACCGCGGATAGTATTTCGAAATGAAACGTTTATTGGTATCACTGACAAGCCTGTATATGTTATAACTGTACAGTCCATGTCCAAAGTCATGACACCCATTTTTGAATAAGCGTACGTATTCCTCCCTCAAAATAAACTCTTTCAACAGTTCAAATTGATTCTTCCCCGTAAGTCCTTTATAACAGGAGTGCAGATCTGATTTGTCCGGCTTTGGCTTCGTAAAGGTTCTGGCTTCCTCAAAGTTCTTGTACATAGATTTTATATTTAAGACGGCCGAAATAATGTTCTTAAAGAGAAAGTAAACATCCCATCCAATGTCTTTGAATTTTTGTGAAATACCCGATTTGACAATCACATATATTAAAAAACAAACGTAATGTGAATGGAAGATATAGCGATGAAGCCCCAAGCCATAATAACTATAAGGCATAATAACTTAAATAGAGAAAAACTGGTCAGCACTTATACAATCATTGCACAGGAAAAGAACAGGCTAATCCGCCGGCGCCGTCGGGAGATCCGGAGAGAGTTTTCTTTTCTCTATAAGCGTTCGAGTTCCCTGGAATCCAACTATACGTAGGCGAAGCGAGAGGTGGGTGAGGATGTGAAAGGTGGGTGAGGATGTGAAAGTGTAAGGGGGCAAACGATACACCACGCCACTGCCTCCTACACCTCATCGGTGACCGATTTCGTCTCACTGGGATCGTTAACACCGTTACGGCGTCAAATGACGTAACAAGGTTCACGACCCCCTGAAACAGATAGACGAGGGAGCGTTCATTTTTGTTTCAGCCTTGAGTACGGAGGAATGATCTCAGATACGGACACTCCAAGATCTCCGAGCGAAATTTTGTTGATAAAATTGCTGCGGCCAAAATTACAATAATTTTGTCTCAGGCTGAAAAAAATTGTAAGTCTCGTTTGTGACCGTCTTCTCTGGCGTCAGCCGTGAGACTGAGCGTTTCCCCCACCACTTTTTGGTTCGGTTGACCATTTATTTTCGACAACCCTGAACTGCCGACCAATAAGAATCGAATGTTTTTCCCGCCAAAAATTTCAGCGAATCAGAAAGCCGGATTTTTTTTGTGTGGCGAAAAAATCAACTCGACGCGACCCCCAAAATTGATATATACAGGGTATCGTTCGCGCGCGACTCTTTAGCTCCTTGCCCATTATAATGACTCCTTCAAGGAAGGAGCAGCAGGGGGACGGCGCGTCGCGGGCTGGGGTGTTTTTTGTTTTGTCCCCTGCCAGATTGGACTTTCCGTGAAAACGCAAGCGGTAACGCTTCCGGCTCGATCGTGGGCAATTCACCGCTTGAAACGTGACGATAAGGCGTTGAAACGCCCACGTCGTTACGAACAGTGCCACAGACACACCGTTCAGTGGGCATTAACCCAAAAAGTTATTGCTTTGCTTTGTGAACACTGACTAACACTCTGGGCCCAGCCGAACCCGAGATATACACTTTTTGCAGGTTCGGCTTTTTGATTACCAGTCCGTACCCAAGACACACCTTCTTACGGGTTTGGCCTGTTCATACCTGAAATATGCATACAGTTTTGCGAGTTCGGGCGTACCCGAGATACACATACTCTTCTCGTGGGTTTGGCCAAATGTTTAATAAGACTTCGGTTTTGTGTCATTTGACTGTTTGTAGATTACAATAGAATTTTTAGTAGCTGTTATATGTAAGCAGCTTCTTGTATTTTTTTCAAAGAAAAACCGCAATATGAAATACTGAGGATAAAATACTTTACTCCACTTTGTTTGAATGTGAGAGTTAAGACAATTTTAATTTTAAATAAAAAGATTACAAGCTAGGGAAAGAGTAAAAAGAAAATGAGATAAAACTTAGGTTTTATTCACCGAATAACAAATTTACAAACAATATGCTCTAAAAAATTTACAGACAATATCCTCTAAAATGGATTAAAATAATATTCTAAAATGTTGTATTACTACAAGAAAACACTATTTACAATACAATGTCAAACATGATTAAAAAATTAACAGACAATATGCTTTAAAAATGGATTAAAATATGCTTTAAAAATGGATTAAAATAATATTCTAAAATGTTGTATTACTACAAGAAAACACTATTTACAATACAATGTCAAACATGATTAAAAAATTAACAGACAATATGCTTTAAAAATGGATTAAAATATGCTTTAAAAATGGATTAAAATAATATTCTAAAATGTTGTATTACTACAAGAAAACACTATTTACAATACAATGTCAAACATGATTAAAAAATTAACAGACAATATGCTTTAAAAATGGATTAAAATATGCTTTAAAAATGGATTAAAATAATATTCTAAAATGTTGTATTACTAAAAGAAACACAATTTACAATACAATATCAAACATGATTAAAAAATTAACAGACAATATGCTTTAAAAATGGATTAAAATAATATTCTAAAATGTTGTATTACTAAAAGAAACACTATTTAATGTCAAACATGATTAACAGCTAATAAGTTCTAAAATCTCATACATACAATCCACCAACAGTTCCAACCTAGTTATTCTCATCTCGTTGAAACCGTTGGTGCGTCGGGTGGATATATTCTCGCGCCTCGAACTGCGACGGTGAGAAGCCGGATAATTTTCAGTGGGAAGGCGGCGGTGAGAAGCCGGAGAATTTCCAGAGGGAAGGCGGCGGTGAGAAGCCGGAGAGTAGCCAGAGGGAAGGCGGCGGTGAGAAGCCGGAGAGTAGCCAGAGGGAAGGCGGCGGTGAGAAGCCGGAGAATTTTCAGTGGGAAGGCGGCGGTGAGAAGCCGGAGAATTTTCAGTGGGAAGGCGGCGGTGAGAAGCCGGAGAATTTTCAGTGGGAAGGCGGCGGTGAGAAGCCGGAGAATTTTCAGTGGGAAGGCGGCGGTGAGAAGCCGGAGAATGTTCAGTGGGAAGGCGGCGGTGAGAAGCCGGAGAATTTTCAGTGGGAAGGCGGCGGTGAGAAGCCGGAGAATTTTCAGTGGGAAGGCGGTGTTGAGAAGCCCGATAATTTATGTGGCGGTGGGAAGCCGGAGAATCTTTGTGGTGGTGAGATGCCGAAGAATTGCCAGTGGGAAGGCGGTGGCTGGAGCTTTGCTGGCGGGAACGAGCTGACCTGCTTTCACCATATTCTTCAGCTATCTGTTCATGATCGCTTTTTTCATCACCATACTCTTCAGCTATCTGTTCAAGACCGCTTTTTTCATCACCATACTCTTCAGCTATCTGTTCAAGACCGCTTCTACTGTTTCCTTTGGCGTTCTCTTCACAACTGCATTCGATGTCCAGATTGTACTGAGTCTCCATTTTGATCGAATTAAGTTTTTCTTTTATTCGCTCTTCAATGTCTTTATTGGAAACAATTACTGAATTTCGATGGTGCGCTCCGATAGCATTGGGCTGTGTGTAGTTTTCACCTTTTATCATAGTCATATTTAAGAAAATTACTGAACTTCGATCCTGTTTTGCGCCGATATCGTTGCACTGTGTGTAGTTTTCAACCTTTATCATATCCATATTTAATAATGCACTGACTAAGACTGATAGAAGACTCACTAAGACTGTTAAAAAAACGGGCTAATGCACTGACTAAGACTGGTCTCTTCACTGATTAAACCGCCGAACGAACTGACTTTGTATGTCCCAGTGGCAACTATATATAGGCGAATCGAGTGGTGGGGTGGAATGTGAAAGTGGAAGGGGGCAAGCGATACACCACCCCCACCACCTCCCATAACTCATCGGTGACCCGATTTCGTCTGACTGTGGGCGTTACGACGTCAAATCGGCTGACGAGAAGACCGGTGAAAATGTTTTTGCGTTTTGACGGAAAGTATATTCTAGCTGAGAAAAATATTTTACATTTTGAAAAATGTATTTTTATAAACCCGCGCGGGTAACCGAACTCTCGCTGCGTAGTGTGACGGCAACTAAAAAACAGCCGTATCGTAAATCCGTGCTTTTTTGTTTTTCATATTCAGTCGGGGATTTCAAAACTTTTCTCGAGTAAAAATGTGTGTAACAAATATTTTTAACCCCCCCCCAGTCAGCGACGCGCCAGCCCCTCCCCGCTGCTCCTTCCTTGAAGGAGTCATTATTATGGGCAAGGAGCTAAAGAGTCGCGCGCGAACGGTACCTCGTATATATGCATTTTCGGTGGCGTGTCGAGATATAATTTTCGACGAACGAAAAAATCCGGCTCTCTGATTGGCCAAAATTTTTGGCGGGAAAAATACTCGAATCCTATTGGTCGATGGCCTGGGATTGTCGAGAGTAAAGGGTTGACCGAACCAAAAAGTGGTGGGGGAAATGCTCAGTCTTATGGTAGACGTCGAAGAAGATGGTCGCAAAGGGGACTTTGAATTTTTCACACTCTCGCGCGGGTTACCGACCCTCACGCGGTTAACCAGAAATTTAAAGCGGTTACCCGCCTGTGTTCGCCCGTGGCAGCGGAAATCGGCACACGACAGGCTGGTGGTCTTCAGAGGGACAGGTCTTGCGGCTCGAATTTGTCGAACCGTCCGACTTCACCGTCCGCGGTAACAGTGGTATTCAATTGACAATCCGTATATTCCAAATGTGATATACTCACGAACCTCAAAACCCAAATCTTAATTACAATATGAATCAGCAGTTCTATTTTGAACAACGTTGACGTAGTAAATACGTTTTTACGTTTCCAAAAACATATCAAATGTGTTAAAGCTTGATAAATTGCAATAAAAATCAACGACCGACTAAATATGCTAGCGACAAAATCTATAGTCATACACGGTTCCATGGTTAATAAATACTTACAGGAATCAATAAAGAAAACTCATTTATTTTATATAGACATAGAAATACAAACAAATTTAACGTTTGTCGTCAGAACCGCTGCCCGTAGAACCGAATCCACCCAAACCCCTTTGCGTGTTCTTCAAACCTGTCAAAGATTCCACCCGCTGTAGATTCGCTCTGTTAACTTTCACCACGGCGAGTTGAGCTATTCTTTCGTTCTTCTGGATAGCGTACGGCGATTCGTTGTAATTTTTCAACTGTACCAATACTTCTCCCCTATAGTCGCAATCCACAAGTCCCTCGAAGCACCAAACTCCATTTTTGGCTATCGAAGAGCGTCCCTTGACGAAGCCGGCGTAACCGTCGGGTAGTTCTAAAAACAGGGCAGTGCGGACAAATCCGGAACTTCCGGCTTTTATGACGATCCTCTCCGCCGAACGTAGATCGAAAGCGCCCGCCCCGTCGCTCTGGTAGCTGGGCGAAAGAAGGGACTTATCTCCGCCCCGGTAGTATTTTACCGTAACGCCTTCACGCGAGTCGTTATCGTCTTCATATCGATTCGTCGCCAGCAATAGATGATAAATCATTCTGAAAACTCGCGGGAAAAGTAGCACAAACAACAGGAACACGTAGACTATCATTTCCATCTCCATCGTTCGAGCGAGTGCGAGAGAGTCACAGTAGGAGAAACGGTGCGCGGGAGATTTATATACCGCTTATGAGGGAGGGGGGACTTGACAAGGCAGATCTCACGCCTATTGTTTTGTTACGTCACCTACTCTGTATTCGCTAACTTTCCGTTCGAAGAAATTAGTTTTTCCTTGAAGCGTGATGTTTTCCATAAACTTTAACGGATTTATTGGTGGCGGCGAATGCGGTCGGAGCCGCTCACCTGTGAGATCGAGCATCAGGCGATTACTGATGAAATCCACGTACGCGCACATGCCGTTTGGATCGATCCCGACGAGATCGGACGATGGCATGGATTCTCTGACGAATGTCTTTTCTATTTCGCACGACTCTGTGACGATGGTGCGCACCTCATCAGTCGGGACCGGTGGGCAATATCGTTTAAAGAGTAACACGGCGAAATCACAGTGTAGCCCTTCGTCGCGGCTGATCATTTCATTGCTAAAACAAAGTCCGCGCAGCAGCCCGCGACTTTTCAGCCAGAATATAGCGGCGAACGACGAGGAAAAAAAAATTCCTTCCACACAGGCGAACGCGACGAGTCTGCGGCCGAAAGAAGTCTCGCCGTCGTCGTTTCGGCGGTCACCCGTCCAACGCCGACACCAATCGTATTTGCTCGCAATCGACGCGTACCCTTCCACGCTTCTGAACAGAGCGTCCCTCTCGTGCTCGTCCGTGACGAACGTTTCGATCAGCATGTTGTACGTTTCGGTGTGTACGTTTTCCATCGCCATTTGAAATTGGTAAAAGTACAAACACTCGAACATCCTTACGTCCCGCGTGAATCGTTCCAACAGGTTGTCGTTGACCAGTCTGTCCGCCCCGAGAAAAAATATTAACACCCTGGTGATGTAGGCCTTCTCGTTGTCGTTCAGTAACTCCCAATCGAAGGCGTCGCCGCTCATGTCGATTTCGTCTATCGTCCAGAAACTGGCCACCGCCTTTTTGTACATTTCCCAAATATCAACGTACATTATCGGAAACAGCGACGTTCTCTTGTCCTCTTCAAACAGCGGAAACGCCGCCACAACCCCGTTTACGCGCGGTTCGGCTTCCCGAAGCTGAGATTGGCCTGCTGACAAAACGTGGTCTGCCGGCTTTTTCGCGCTTCTGTATTTTTCCAAAATACCTTTTTTCAAATCGCGCGTAAAGCTACTTCTCGCCAACTCAATTTGGTTCGATTTTACTCTACTTCCGCATCTTCGTCCGGTGTCACCGTCATGTTGTAAAACTGCCAATTTAGGCGAATCCACAGTCTTCTCCTTTTTATAAGATTTGTCTTTGCTATACTTCTCTTTGTAAACGGATACGTACTCCCCAATTTCGGTGGGATATAGCGCTTGGATACCGATTTCTGTCGCCGGTACAACAGAATCCTTTTTCTCGTCTCTTTCGCTAACATCGCTGTCCACCTCCAATAACGGTTCTGTCGAAGGTGTTCTCTTAAAGAAACTCGCCATGCTGCGAAGTGTACCAAAGTATTCGGAAGCCATGTCTCCTATTGTTTTGTTTCGGCATATCGTAGGTCTATAATACATACCCCCCACCAGTTTCGGAAAGTCATGTCTAATCTTCTCGACGGATCCACCGTTACTCCGAGCCGTCCGTAAACAACACCATAGCGAATCTCTCCTTGTCCAAATCGTCGCTCTCATCATCACTCTCGGCGACCAGCGTCACCGATGACGGTAGCGGGGACATGAGTTCTGGTAAAACGTTTCGTTCGTGCCGCGTTTTCGATTTAAATTTCCTCTTGCGAAAATTCGTTCTCGCCGAAACGTTATACGGTACGATCGCACTCGTGGGGGACGGCGTGACATCTAGGCCCCTAATATTGTAACGGCTTGCATCGCGTGAATGTCTGGTGATTTTCGTTTCTAGCGTAGCGGTCGATTCGGCACCATTACCGGCATGCGTGGACAACGCCTTGGACATTTTCTCCTCCATCATTATGTCTTTAAGATCTCCGTCGAGAATGTGAAGCTTTTTTTCGTGCATGATCGTAGCGACGACGGTGGTGGCATTCCGACAGTCCGGAACGGCTCGGATTATACGGTCGTCCAGCGTGACAGCGCCCGGTGACTTTTCGTACTTTACGGGACACTCTATTACGGCATCGCTGTCGCCACTCGATTTTCTACACTTTACTGGAAACTCTATTACGGTGTCAGTTTCGGAACACGAGCCGCCACCGGAATCGTTGTCAGAATAACCATTTAAATCAAAGTCTTCCTCTTCGTCCTCCATATCGAAAGCGGTCACCGAGTTTTCGGGAGGAGGCCTCGGCGGGCGGCGATTCAATTTCGATAATGACGTTTTCCGGCCACTGACCGTTTCGTCGTCACCCGATTCAGACGCCGAAGAGTAATTTACTGAATTGACTACACTATCGACGTTTTCACGACTCGATCTGACCGCTTCTTTGATCCATTCCGTTTGTTTTTCGCGATAGTCGTTGTATAACCTATGAGACTCGTCGTCGTCACGATCCCCGGCGTCATCAAACACACCGGTAAAAGCGGAAACAAACGAACTGTCGTTGAATATTACCAACGAGTTGCGCAATATCGATTTGAAAAACCTCAACCACACGCTGTTGAAGAAATAACGTAAAAGAGGTGTCTCGGGACTCTGTTTTCTAGTCTTTAACATCTCAAATACGCTTTCGACGTGGTCACTGGTGTGCAAAATGTCGCTTTCTTCCATGTATCTGTATTTCTCAATTATGAATTCTATATCTTCTTCGTACACCTGACGGGCGTCCGATGTGACCATATCGCCGATTCGTTTGATATCTGGTGAGTCCGAGTACAACGAGACGATCCATCGAATCACGCCGATCGTCATCGTGTTATAAAAGACCAGTTTAGTGCAACACGTGTCGATAAACATCCCGAGCTGCGCCACCCTTTCGATCTGTCTCCGATTGCCCGGATCACAACCGGACATCGTTGACACGAGTTGTGTCTTCAGATTGCGCGGGACGTACTTGGACTTCATGGTCCGATCCGCGGCTTTCTCCGTCTCGTAGTCTTTCATAAAGATATCTGCAAAATGCAGCACTGTTTGGCGCTTTACGGCTCGTTTAACGTTTATCGTCATATCGACGGTGGTACTTACCAAAAAGTACGGAAAAAAACTCGTTCAACGGCTGACGCCGCCGCCCGCTCTCGATTGAACGGGGGGCGTTTTCTGTTTTGTTCGCAACCATTCGTCCACTCCTTTGCGAATGAGGCACATGATCGTTTTGTAATCTATATCAACCACTTTGTTTTTTGAATCGTATATCCAGTGGCGTTTTGCGTCAATCACGATATCGTACTGGTCCTCGTCGAGGTTAGAAGCTAAATCGTCTATAATAACGAACGGGCCGGTCAGATCCTCAATGTTGGAAAGTTCGCGTCGCACTTTAGTAACAGGCTTGTTTTTCAAAGGCGAGCGGTCAGTTAATGTTTTACTAAAGAAATCGGCCTCTTCTATAAAGTGCGCATTCATTCCGTATTCCACGTGGTCGGCAGAGGCGTGGCTGAACAAAACTAACGTGGACTTACCGTCGTTGAAATTGTGTAGCTGACGAAGGAATTTTTTTGCGCCGGGAAACGGTCGCGCGTTTTTATCGACCAGCGTCATATCGTAGTCTACGACAAACACCGTATTGACCGTATAACCGTTGACACGTTTCCGAACGGTTTTTCTTGTAGATTTTTTCCAACGCGCTTTTTTCTTAGGCTCCGCTTCCGCTAGTATCTCGTCGAGATCTTCGTCGCTTCCCGAAGCGTCCCCGTTGTTATCTTCGTCGTCGTCAGCACCCGATAATACGCGAACTTTATTTTTTTTACGTTTTCTCACTACCGCTTCCCCTCTTTCAACCGACTCGCTAACGTCGAAATCCACTCCATTGGGGTTCGTTTCGTCTTCGCTGTCCGATGCCGGTTCCTCGTATCCTCTGATCGTCATCCCCCGTTTCATCTCGCGTGTGAACCGTTTACAGGGTACGGCCGGCGTCTGTGATTTCCGTTAAACGAAACTTGTTAGGGGTGGAGGACGCTTCCACCGTGTACTTACGATATTTGGCCGTTTTGGCGGCGAATATTCGATCCTCTTGCGGTTCCATGTTTGTGGTGGCGGCCAGACTCACGACGTAAGCGTTAGACAGTCTCGGCAACGTATTCATGAACGGCAACTGGCGCAGCGGTTTAGCTTCGGACACCCCGTACATCACCGGCCCCTCTATGGCGAAAACGCTGGCGGTATGAAGGTCGTTGTCCCCGGTGGTGTCGCCCTTTTGGAATTCTAGATTGAATATGCACACATTCGGGTTGTTGGCCAACGAAGTTCGACCCATTACGAACGTACTGGCGCGCATACCCAGTAACAGCGGAGCGTTGAAAATGTTAAACGAATAATACGGTATGAGCGCCGCGTCGGTTGTGGGTTCGCGCGGTTCCAAGTTCGGATCGGCCGCCTGATCCTGCTGCGGCCGCCGTTGCAACACCGTACGCGTCATCAAATCCCGTTTTGTCAGTTCCATATTTTGAGCGTCTACGGAGACCGGTGCTGCGAACGGCAGTTTCAAATCTCGAATGAGGACGAGTTTTTGGAAGAAACGGTGTAAAATCGTATTTGGGTTGCGTTTGTGTTCCTGAAGATAGTTGGCCAATACATCCTGCGGAAAGGTGGTGTGTTTTATCATTTTATCGTTATAGAGCACAAACGCCATCATGTACATGGACATGGAATTAATCCAAGCCTGCGACTTTACCATATATTCAAAACGACAATTAGGATTCACCATGTAGTACAGTGCGTATGCCATCGCTGCGCCTTCGTTTTTCTTCGTCTCTTCCATACCCCTGACGGTGGCGTAATTGAAACCCAGTAGCACGTCGTACATCAACGTGTTTTTGGTTATATAAGGGAAAATAGGCATGAGCGAACGATCTTCTATTATTTTGTCTATCACCAGTTCGTAGTGCGTAAAGTTTTTCGCCTCGTCGTCCAGAGCCGTGTAGTTTTCGCAAATACCTATACGTATATTCAACATCTTCCAGTGAAAGGAACATAAACCGTTAAACACCTCGTCTGAACACGGGCTACCTCCGAAATCCCGAGCCATTTCAAATAGACAGGGTTGTTTTTCCGATTTCACAGTTTTTAGTAACTGTTCCATATTCTTTATCGACGGACATGTGCTCGCAAATATGTTGATGGCCGCCTCGATATTGTGGTTGCTACATTTGCCCTTGGATTCAAACGGGGCGTTCGGGGCCGGAGCGTAGAGCGGGGTGTGTGCCGTAGGTAGTGGTACCGCGTTGCTATCGAACGATCGCCGCGCGCCAGACCCCGAGGTCGATCTGAGTGCCGCGATCTCGCCGCTTACGCGCGATTGGTCGGTGGCGGCGAGAGACGATGCATCTGTACGAATCTGCGTGGTCGATGTCATTTTCCATTCACTTATAACCTATTCTGTAAGCGGTCTTTTCGAAAAGATCGGTGGGCACTCGCGGCGCGGCGCACGGCCGTCAGTGCAGATGTATAGAGCGCCGTGAGAAGGATAAGTTTGTCAAATGGAGGATCACAGAGATGGCGTGAGACGTCTCCTGATCGAACTGGAGGCGATCGGAGAGGTATTTGTAGGACCGTCAGTACACGAAGATGTCACCGACTGTAAGTACCCGGTCGCTTGGATCGATACTTTAAGACGTTATGTCGAATTGGTGGGGACCGGTCAGGCACCGAATTCGCACCGTGTCCGATTCTACATGGACTTGTGCGCTACCGTACTGACAAAAAGAATAATCGCTATGGACATACACCGGATCGTCGGTGGTGACGATCCGGAACAGACGCGAGAGGCATCGGACACAAGACTCGCACATGCGATAATGTTCAAAATGAGCGTTTCCCGCATGTTGGCTTGCGTGTGCGAATGCGTATTGAAAAATACGCCGCCGGTCAACGGCGTTATGGCGGACGAAAGTGACCGGCTCTATCGGCGTTTGGAGACCATGCTAAAAGAGAGGTTTTACAAAAATCCCGCTGACGGTAAATATTACGGTCGCGAAAAGTTTGACATTTCTCGGACCGTGCACGATACGGTGGATGAATGGTTGTTGAGAGAAGCGTTGCCTAACGTCGTCCGCCGAACGAACGCGCTTCCCGGTCGCATAGAATCCGCGCACGTTCCGAGCGAATTGACGTCTTGGAAAACGCGCCTTCTATCGTCCGATCTGTCTTTTTTCGGAGTTTCTCACGTATATTGGCTATGGTTACACCTCACCGCAGCCGGTTTACAGACGATGAATACGGAAAGAGATTTTCTGGCGTTATTTTACGCATTCGATCTTTTCATCTTCTGCTCGCAGTGTTCTTCGCATTTCGTACAACACAGAGCCGTTTTCTATACGCGCGACCCCCAAACGGTTTCAGTACATACCGGCTATTCCGCCCCGCAGGCGGTTCACGGAATGCACAATATAGTGAATCGGGAGACCGGTAAGAAACTCTTACCGCCCGCCATTTTATTGGATTACAGTAATTATTGGATACGTAGTACTGGCCTATAGATTGGTTCGGTTAATATTAAAGACACTCACTGACCGACAGGGATTATAATTTTTTTATTTTCAAAATAACTCTCACCGACCAACAGGGAACAAGGTTTTTTAAACATTTATCCACCCCCCAAATCAACAGTTTGGTGGGTTTGCTCTTCCGGTACGTTCGACGCGTACAACCGTAGTCTCATTCATTTGGGCGAATATTGTTCGGCGATTGTCTTTGTCGAGTATGTTGAACAATCGGCCGGACACGCGATTGCGTATCTCTCGCAACGATTCGCAGTCTCTCTGCACGTGTATTTCCATCGGTTCGCCGCCCGCCGTCGATTGAGAATCCCTGGCACATTTCCATAATTCGACCAATAAAGGCGAATACACGGATAGCACAAATAAGGAAAACGATCGACTGTTTGCGTAGTTCCTGTAGTTTAGGGGCAGAAACAACGGTAACAGAACCATGCCGTGATTTATCAGGTAAGATAAGGCCTCTTCGGATTTGAAATAGTGTCCTTCGGAAAACATGTATATCGCTTTTACATTTGCCTTTCGATATTGCGCAGTATCGTAGACGACCTTTAAATACATATATCTGTTGAAAACGTCACCCTCGAAATAAGTCTGGACGCAGGAAACGTAGAGGCGTAACAGCCGCTCGACATCGATCATCTTGCTGGCCGAACGATGAGCGGACTGAGCCTGTTGGACGTTTTGAAAGAAGTGAGATGGAACCCGACGCCCGCGTCGACGAGTCGAGAGCCCGAGTGGAGGGGGGATACCGTCGGTTCCGAGCCTTTGGCAGATGGCCAGAACGCCGAGTCGAAACGTCTGGATATGTTAAAAACAGCCTTCATGACCGACTTGCCCGTGATGATGGAGGGAAACACTATCGCACAGAGCTTCGCAGCCAGAGTCACACCTCGTGAACGTGTGTTTCACGTGCATGGCGAGGGGACCGCGTTGAACGCATCTGAACGTGTGGTGCGATCGCATCTGCGGTATCTGAACGAATTTGAACCGTTTAAAAACGGTGTGGTGACGAAATCATCGTTGTACGAATTTTTGTTTTACATGATCGTCGAGAAGGGGAGGCGGGAAAGCTATACGAAACGCGTTATAAAGACAATAATGGCGTATTTGAAAGCGGGTGGTGCTTTGGCGATGAGCGTTCTGACGGACGACTCGAAAGAGTATATCGACTCGTTCAGAGGCTTTGGCGGTGTTAAGATGTCGACGTTTTACAGACGCATGGACGCTTTGGCTAACACGCTCGGCGACGACCGGGTCAAACGCATACTCTCTGCGGCACGTTGCAAAAGACCGTTGGTGTTTAACGACGACGAGGAATCGTCTATACTGAGCCATTGCATCAGAGTATTGCGCGCCAGTGTCGACAAGTACGTGGAACACTCCAACCGTCGTAGAAAAGCATATTTTGACGAATACGGTGACTACGGCAGAAAGGTTGACCTCGCCATTGATATCGACGTAGACGTGACAGATTCGGAAACGAAACCGGGTCGACTACGGTACGAGAGGACGATTTTCGAATTCGCTTTCGCGTACGTTCTCGGGTTCCTCAGCGGAGCGCGTATCAAGTCGACCGTTTTGAGATTTTCACTAGACGACGTGAAAACACTATTGGGCGCCGGTCGTCTCGAAGTGCTGACGAAAGGCGTGTTTGTAAACGTATTTTTACCGGCCGAAGTGTTAAAGAACGACGCGGACTTGTTCGGTCAATTGATGACGTTAAGAACGCGTGGGCGTCTGTACAGAAACGAGAATGATACGGGCCGGGAGCTCGATGTCGAGGATGAGTTGGTGGACTATACGGAAAACAAAGAAGAGGTTCCGCCGGCTGAACGGTTGGAAAAGAGATTTTTCACGCGGACACCGCGCCGGTTGGAACTGATGCTGGATCGCGTGTACAAAAGACTTTTTGGAAATAAAAACAGAACAAAGGGGGTCAGATGGCATTCTCAACGTAGACGATATCTCGGTGCGGTCAATTCCAAATACGGAGCGGCAACGGCGAGCGAATCCGTTGGCCATCGCGATATTTTGACGACTATGGCCTATATTAACAATTCACTGCACATGGACGACGTGCGACGAAAAGCGGGCGAGGCGATAACCGAAAGGTATGAATCGATTACGAGAACTCGATGAATCTATAGTGGAGAGAATTAGAGCGGAAGTCGATATTCGCCGCGTCAGCGCGCAAGCGCCGGTGAATCACCATTTCGCGCAAGTCAGCACTCCCACTCCCCCCACCTGTTCCTATTATTTCGTTCATTCTGTTGTCAACTCGGGTCGGTGTAGTTTGTGTCATTCATTCGTCTACCAAACTCGTGTCATGGATAGTGGCGAGGAGAGACGTGGTGAAATAACCGGTTTTGAAGATATGTCAGCAAGTAACGTTCCTCTGCAATCAGGTGGCGGAGTCGGGGGAAGTCAGAGTTTACCACCGGGTTATCATCAGGTCGGATTGGTCAGTGCGGTAGTTCCGGTAATACTTTTGAAATCGCTCCCAAGTGGACAGAATCAGGGGTCCGTTATCACCCCCACTACCATCGGCACTATCCCTACTACAACTACCGCCATTTCCGATGTCAACGTGACAAACGTGCGCTGGCAGCTACAGCAAGAAGAGACGGATTGGCACCGGCGTCAGTCCAAACCTACTCGAACTTTTGAAAACACATTTCTGATGAACACCTTCAGCGAGGACAATTTTATTTTACGGCCGGAGAAAAAGGAAAATTCCCGACCGTCAGCGGGACCGACGCTGGATCTACTACGCGAAGGATTCGCAGTGTACACGATCACCGAGCAGAATCGAAAAAGAGGTAAAGGAGACATTTTGAAGATTTTTTGTTGTAAATTACCAAAAACCAAAAACTTTCATTTTTACAAGAAAGTAAACGTAGTCGATCGGCCTGATGGTAATTACGAGTGTGTGCTCGGTGAGAACGTGCCCCGACAAGAGTTTCCGCTTTACAACACTTTTAGCCTCATCAATCGCTACATCAAGTGTTTTGCGACTCTGGCTGAATTTAGCTTTGAATTTGCCGTTTGCGAGCCGAATATGTCGAGTGGACTGTCGAATGTGTTGATTGTGGAAAAGGTGTGGAATTACAATGTTGAAACATGTGTTTACGTGCCATCTTACAAGCCGATTGAAAACGATGACTACACGGAGTACGTAATGCGTTCCATGAAATCTTTCTATCTCTGCGATAACATAGAATTCATCTCAACGCTGCACACGAGCCTGTTCTCCAACGACGTGATTCTAAAACGTATTTCTTGCTCCATGCGAAACCAACCACAAGCGACCGAATCTACTGCAAAGCCGCCACCACCATCCAAGCCGGTGACTCGTTCGCAAGAGAGAAACCTCGCAGAAACTACGATACAGCCGACTGAGCCAAAAAAAGAGACGGGAGAAGGACCACCAAAGAAAAGAAAACGTTTCCTAATTTCCCAGCCGACCGAGTGCGGACCTTCTACCAGCGGGAACGACCCACCACCTACGATACGAGCGGAGGAGCGGTTCACCAATCAACCTACGGCACGAGCGGAGGAGCGGTTCACCAATGAACCTACGACACGAGCGGAGGGGCGGTTCACCAATCCAACTCTGATTGTTTTCAAACAGAACTTTTTCAAACGGTCACAAACATTGGTATGTCCCATATTCATTGAAATTCATTTATCTAAAAATATATGTTTTAATTGAAATAAATCAAAATTGTATGAGTAAATTGTATTTTTTTAAGACCTTAAAAAATCCAGTTATTTTAACTATTTTTTGTCTAATCGACTATAGATCCTCTTCGCTGGATGACTGCTTCGCGGCATTAGTACCGACTGCCGATTGAGACGAGGAGTGTAGTTTAATTTGTCCGGGCCTAAGTTCCTCGGCGAACGACTGCATGAATCTTTTTTGTTCGTAACTGTAGGGTGATTTTGTGGAGACGAATTGTTTTCTTTTTCGTATTTTCGCGCGTCGTTTCGCGGCGCTGTTTCTCGTCGGCGGGGCCGAATCGTCAAGGTCGAATTCAGGATCTGTGTACAGCACGAAAACCGTGCTTCCGGCTTGTTCTTCAGAAAGATTGCGCGCGTCCACGACGCCTTCTCTGTAAAAATACCTCGACCCGCCACCGTTCTTAACAGCTTGCACTATCGGATCGTTAGAAGCGCTCGTTCGTACGGCGTCGCCCTTTAGATTGTAATAACTCTTGAGCGGTAAAAGTTTGTAATGCCTGTCACCCCGCACGGCCACGTTGAATTCGTTCGTAACCGTGAATTTAGCGTGCACGTAATATGCGTACACCGCGCTCTGTAGTTCGCTCGCGGTCGTCGTCCTATTTAGTCGTTCCAAGGCCGCCCCTTCGACGTTGAGGTGGGTCACGCGTAACATGTGTTTTACGAGAATCTCGCGGAACGCCGGTGATCCGCTCAGTGGTATCAACTCGTATATGTTATCGATTCGCCGTCTGAACGCCGCGTCTATATCCCGCTGACCAGCGCCTGTGCTGAACAACAGGGCGAATCGGCTCAACCGCGAGTCTTTGTTGAAGTTGTCCATAATTTGTAGCATGGTAGTTTTTATCACGTTCAAATAGTCCTCACCGCCGGCCGAGTCTCCGCGTTCGCTCATCAATGCGTGCACGTCGTCTATCCATAGGACGTCGAAATGACGACCCTCCCTCGCGTTTTCCCTCGCTCTATCCAACAGCCATATCATTATCTGTTCAAAGTTTTTCTCGCTCTGACCCCGCCATTTACTCAACAGATCGCCGTAATTGACTAGATATGTTCTAACCCCGTCAACGGTTTCTGCCAGTTTTGCGAGATACGATTCACAAATCTGACGTGCCAAGGCCGCATCACCCGGTACGGTGATCAGTTTTATGGCGCGGACCTCATTCGGCGGCAGGCGAGATTCCAAGTTAACGTCGCGCACCGCTTCACGGTCGCTGCCCGCGCGTAAAATCTCCAACGACGTTGCCATTTCGATCAATTGTTGGTCGACGTTTCCCCGCGACATCACGATGTCGGTCATTAGACCGGCCTGTTCGGGATCGGGGACATACGCTGATACGCCTACGGGTAGCGCTCCGCAGTCCCCGGAACGCACCGATTCAACGAAACCAGAGTCACCACGTCTCGACAACGAATCCAATTCCGTTTCGAACCGTTCGATAGTCCCTTTGACACCGTCATCTTGGTTGTCTTCCGCCAACGCTACGTACATGCGTTCGATCGCGTCGATTGTCATCAGTTCATCAAATTTATCACGGCACTGATTCATCCCGTTCTCCAGGCGTTTCAGTATTTCGACTAGATCGACCGTGTCCATATAATAGACGCTCTGTACGTTTTTATCGTTTTCATAAACCATACTGACCATTTGATGAGTCAGTATAGTAACGTCGAAAACGGACATATACCACGCCATCGCACGTACGTATTGACGTTTAGGTATCAGATCGGTATTGATGATTCCGTATGCTTTCATAATGTAATCGCGGTATTCTTTCAGCCAGGTTTCTAACCAAAGCAAGAGACCCCGATCCCCATACCACCTTTCTCGAACATCATTCATTGTCTCCGGGATAAGTCTTATTAATAATGGCCGGGGCCTTTAGTGACGCGTTCGTAAATGCCTTTAAAAGGCTTGAAACCCTCGCGGGTACGGTTTTCAAATCCAAAGCAGCGGCTGAGGAGGCGTTGAATGCGGCGAAAAGCGACATTTCAAAAACACTAGCTCGAGAAGGTGGAGCGCACACGGCAACGACCGATCGTCTGATGGAGTCGGTGTTGTCACGAACGGCGGCGCGGGTTGGCGAGACTACCGAAAACGCGGTGTTTCGTGCCGCGGTGGACGTGGCGGACGACGGTACGACCGCGGCGGTGACGTTAAACGCATTGTTGCGCGATATGAGAAGAGGACGCGTGACGGAAGTACTAGACGGGTTAGGCGTACCCGCAGACAGCGCGTTCCGTAGCGCGGATTTCGTAGATTACCTGACGCGCGCGTTTCGTGACACATATCCAGACGCGGCCGTTGAATCCGCGTTGCGACGGCCGCGCGACGCGCCGCGGGTACCCGCTGAGCTTTTCGAAAAGACCGCTTACGAAACAGCTGAAGATTTGAGCACGTTGATCGGGCGTTACGCGGCCGCGGAACGGTTAGTGAAAGCGATGGAGAAATCATTGCGAAAAGGACGACCGATCGTGAGCCGTGGACTGTTTTTTGGAATAGTCCTGACGTCTGGCGGCGCGGCGGCGATATACTCCGCTCTGGCTGAAGGCGCCAAGAGGGCCGCCGGCTGTTGGCGCGTGTATCGAGACAAAGACACGGGTGAACTGGTATCGTGTCGTGTACGGTACGCGTGTTGCGAAATAGTCACTGAGGACGGGGGTCTGCCGGAAGACAAGTATTGTCGCAACTACCCCGCCGTCGTCCGGGAAACGTCCTGTGCCGAAGAATGGTCGGGTAGGACGCCCTGTGTGCGTTGCGATCCGTCCGGTACCGGGACGGACAAACTCGAGGTGGCGGATTACGCTGATCCCGGTGACGTTTACGTCTGTTTGACCAAACCGTCTTTGGGCGAAATGCTCGGGCAAGTGGTATTGGACGCACCACACGTACTCGGCGAAGCAGCGAACGATGTGGTCGAAGGTGCTGAAAGCGTTTTTGGACGTCTGTGGAACGAAGCGTTACGCGTGGGCGCGTGGATAATCGTTGGACTCGCCTTGTCGGTGGCGTTATTGTACTTTTGGGAGAGGAGGTTGGGAAGTACCGGCGAGCCGGAAAGGGAACCCCGCTCAAAAGGCGAAGCAATTGACGCGATAACTCCCCCCTCACCTACATTTCGTGCACAAGCAATAGTCGACCAGTCGGTGGTGAACATATGAGCAACCCCGTTCCTATAACACCGTCGCCGACTTCTATTGTGGCTCAATCGATCGCGATGATTGCACCGGAAACTACAACGGACGGAGCGAAGATGGAAGTGATCGAAAATGTGAACGACTTGGAAGTGATTGGAAATGGAGGCGAGTTGGCCGACGGCGACCATAGCCGCGACGCGGACAAAGTAACGACCGATTACTTGGCTGATTTTGTACGGCTCGCCGGTAAGAAACGGCCCTGTTCGGACGAGAGTCCATCGAATTTCCCATGTAAAAAAATACCTAATTTCTTATTGCCAGATTCGGCTGAGGTCTCTAATCTAACGGAAACATCCGATTGTAGAGTCAACGAAGAGAAACAATCGATGTTACACTCGTATTTGGAATCTTGTTCCAGACTGGTTCCAAACGAAAACTGTTATCGAGACCCCGATGAAGTGATCATAGAAACGTGTTCTGAAAACACTTTTTTACGGGACGGCGAAGAAGTGATCATGGACGACGGGGAAGACGGTTTGAGTACGGATTATCAAACGAGACGCGTCTTTTCCAGCATACTGAAAACAGCGGTGGGAATATCATCGTACCGAAAAACGTTTATATCTCCCAGTAAGGTTCTGAAAGACGGCCTGGCAACGTTAGCGATCAACATAAACTCGTTGAACACGCAACGCGAGGAGTCTAATGACCAGAACACGATCAAAAAGTTCAAACGGACCAAATACTTTCTACAGATAATCAACGCAGTCAAGTCTCTTCTCTTGGCCATGGACACGTCGAAAGGGGGACGAAAACTAATTGTGAACCATTTGCATCCGTTCAGCTGCTTGTCAAATGAAAAAAAACTCAGGTCGTTGATATTTTTCAACGGATTCGAACCTTTTAACCGTTATGGTTATTCGGATTGCAGATTCTACATTCCGATCAAATTGATCTTCTTGGGCAGTTTTGAACTTCAAACCGACAGGAATTCCGATACCGACGATACGATCGCCTACAATATCGAACTCTCTCGATGTTTCGGCACTTATTTTTACGAATTCTTATTGAGTCTATACGAGGTGTGTTTTGTGAAATTGACAGAAGAATTTGCTAAACACCTGGTATACAAAAATGTGGCCGGTGGTGTGTCATCACTGGCCGTGTACGGCCGCTCGTATGGCAATCCTAGAAGTGGGTATGGCCGAAGTTGTGTTCTGGATGAAATCCAAGGCTTATCGCGGTCTGACAGTATCCGTATTTTGGGTACGTACGGAATACCGAACCGCGTGTCCCTGATGCGCTATCACGAGGAGGATAAGACTGTGATCGAGAACGAACCTAAACAAGGCGTGGAAGCGGTACTCGTATCTTCGTTTATCAGAATTCGCATCAAAAATAACGGAGTTGTATATATGGACGTTTACGCGCGTCACGGTCTCCAACTTGTAAACGATGAAGACGAGGATGTCTGCGAGTAATCTGTTGTAAGTCGTTCGATATATCGAACGTGTGTGGTTTACTGTTTTACAAAATAAATTATTTCAAATAACTTTTGTAATTTACTTCTCGATTCAACCCCTGTAATACGACGGTTATGTAACTCGGCCGAGCCAAATTTCATAACAGTCGATTTCGGCCGAATCCAGGTTGCACCGACATCGTTTAAGTGGGGAAGATCACCGCGATCTTCAAAGGGTCGGGGTAAATCCAGGGCGCAAAGCCATTGGAGGCCAAACTCGCTTGGTCCGTGTAGGCCGGTAAACCCCTCGGGCAGTTACTGACTATTCGGTCCATATTTAGATCACCCCCGTCACAAGACCGATGGGGTATCATAACCCATTCAAATTTCTAATAATCTTTTTTATTTTTCTCCCGAAAATTCTCGTGATTGGGCGGATAATAAGTGCTTACGAAGAACATGTCCGCGGACGAATTAAAACGGATAAGAAAGACTTTGCGAGAGTTAGTGAAACGGGAGCGACAGCGTTCTAGTTCACCGACTGTAAATAACCGACGCGGAAGACGCGTAAGTAAAAAAGATGAAGTATCAGCGCGAAACACAGTAAAAAGGGGGAAATCACCATTGGCGACGAGACCACCTAAAGATACAAACATTTATTGCATTCATTGTAAAAAGAAAACTGTCACAATAAGCGGTGTCATGAAGAAATCCGCAAACAACCGGAATTATTATTCCGGTGAGTGCAATACGTGTCACAAGAAGAAATCTCAGTTTGTCTGAGAGGTAAAATAGAAACAAAAATAAATGCTTGGTCTTTTATTGCGAAAAAAATGTTACATCACAAATGAACATCGAAACTTTCTTCTCAGATCTGACGCTTCCTTACTAGACGCTCCAATGAAGATATCTTTTAAAAGTTTACGTAAAACAGCGCGTCCGTCTATTTTGACTAAAAATATTGGCAAGAGGACGCGATTATCTTCTGCCGCCGCAGCATAGACCGTGTTAAACACATATCGGACGAATAACCATAGTTTAAATACAATATATTCGGCCAATAATAAGTGCTTTGAAGATTGATCTTCGGCGAGAGCGGGCACCGTAATTGTGAAGACATCATTTTTTTTTGATGGTCTCGATTTGTTTAACCCGTCCGTATCCAAAATTATTCGTAAAATCCAAAATAGAGTGGAGCGCTCTTCGCTCGCGAACGGGTTATTTTTTTTCCTGGAATTTGCTCGGATTTCTTCAGTGACGGTGGTCCGTACTAAATTCGCCGGCTTCAGATTTGTCGTCGCGATCGCAGACAGATGGAGGTCGTTTCCTCGTGTGTCGAGCGCGTTGATGTACATCTTCAACCTCTCTCGTTCCAAATCACCGACACCGAAGAGATTACAGAAACAGTCGACTTTCTTCTCGGTTGTGCTCGATTCGCCCCGAACCTTTTTTACGAGTGGACGGGCGTTGGTCCCAGTACATCTCTTGGTCGACTCGTCGTATTTGATTTTTTTCTTGAATTTCTCCGCGTCTTTATAATTGAATTTCACCGACGGTTGGGCGTTGACCTTAAATTTTTTCTTGTCAGGCTCGTCGTCATCGCCGGCGAGTCCTTTGAACATTTACTTTATTGTACTGCCATCATCGTCTCTGAGAATTAGCACTCTATTTTGCACTGATCTTTCTACGTGTTTTAACTCTTGCTTTCCGAACGTTGTGCTGTAATCTGATTGATCGGTACACGCAAATTTAGGAACGCTTCTGAAGAAATAGAACCTCCACCTTTTTTGGCCGCCGCGCCTCTAGGAGCTCTGGTCGACTTCAAAAGGGAAACGCCCTCCTTATACCTCACGACGACCTTTCCCACCGTGTCGAGTATTCCCGTGTAAACTGTCGCCCCACCAACACTTTTGGCGCTGGTACCGTATCTACGCCTTTTGTTAACGTTGTCAAATCCGTTATCGATTATTGACGACAGGGCTTTGTCAAAAAGCAAAAGGAGTAAATGCTTCACCAACGCGAAATTTCGTTCGCGTAACCGCCCGGACTCCTCTTCGCGCAACAGTTCGGCCGCGAATGGATCTGAGTTATCCGCGGGCTTATCGTAAATACCGTCCCGCTCCATTTCGCTCGCTCGTTGATTTCTGCGCAAAAACTCTTTTATTGCTCGTCGAACCGTATCGGTGGAGTTGTATCTGATCGATTCCTCGTAGCAGCAGGTTTTCGCACGTTGCGTCAACCTCTCGGCGGCGTATTCGCTCACGTAAGGCGCCGTACAACCGGTCACAACCTCATAACGTCTTCTCAGATCGACCGGCGTCATAAAAAACATATAACATAAAAATTCCGCGAGAGCCGTAACGTCGGCAATGACGTAAAGCGTCGCTTCCGGTCTGGATTGAGATTCTTCGTCGAAACCTCCGAAGCTGTCGTTCGCACCGTCTAAGAAATCGATTCCCGGCTTTGGTCCACCTTCTATGAGCAATTTTGAAAGGGCGCCGAGTCTTGACAGGAAACGACAGTGTTCCAATTCTTTTTCAGCGTCCGTCATGGGTTGTGTTCGATTCGCGCTGCCGCCATCGAAAGCAACGCCCGTAGTAGTTGCTGGCATCGTTTCGTAAGAGTCTTTGTCGAAAAAAGGTTCACCTTTTTTTCTAGTATACAAATAGGTACGCAAAAAGTCCGAACAGCCACAAAACAGCGTGGGCGAATCTCTAAAATGTGCCTTGACGATAAATGGCCGTCCCGTTCTGGCGAAGGACTGATTATTGAAATACTTCGATATGCACACCTTTGTAGCCAATACCAGTCTGCGAGCGAGCGCACTCAACGGATCGTCCATGTGCGGTTTGACAATTTTTTCAAAAACTGCGTTCGCAATTCTCATGCGTTCTAAAAACAATTCCTCAGATGCCACATCGCGCACAACGAAGAGGGCATTGTCAAAAAGACGAAATCCACGATCACTATCTGTACTCTTTACCACATCGATCCGCATCGCCGGGACGGATCGATTCGCTACAGACGGGTCGGGCGTTAACTCACCGAATAATTCCATAACTAGCCGCTCTTACTGGAATCGGCATCCCGAAGTGTCACTGGTGACGGCGGCGTCGAAAGCGATTCCCCCCACTCGGGTTTACGAGCCGCGCGGGACGGAATAGAGGTCATCCCCACCACTCGCGCCGGTTATAAAAGCCCGGCGCGCGGCGAGCTCCATCAGTACACCACTCGTCTCCTTCTTTTTGAGTTCGCTCTGTGCACTTCAGACACATCTTCATCGGTACGCTGCCAGCGATGGACAACTATCGCATACCAAAACTACGCTCGCCTGTAGAATATGAACAAAAGTCTGTTCTAACCGAATACGCCCCTGACCGACTGTCGTATTGGCGAAGATGGCCGTCCCCAGACCGACGTGAACAAAAGTCGTCTGCTCCGTCTGCTCTACCTTCCTACGCCCCTGACCGCCCGTCATATTGGCAAGATCAACGCGGATCGCCGGAGATGAAGGAAGGCCGTTTTCGACGTAGACGGCGCCCAAGAGGGCCTACCAAGACGGCGCTGAGAAAACAACAAAGAAGAAAAGCGGCCGAAAAACTAAAGGCTAGTCACTCGAAAACCTACATTCCACGACGGATCGAAACGGACGACGTATCCTACATTCACCAACGGATCAAAACGGACGACGCACGACGGCCTCTTCAAATCAAAAATGTTGAAGTTAAACCGTGTTACGTTGTGTTGAACCGTGATCACGACAACCAACCTGGACTGACGGCGTTGGAACGAGCTATAAAACGTATGCAACGAGCTATCAAACGTATGCGGATCGCCGATCACGAAGTTGAGTTACAAGATTCGACCTGCGCCGTAAACAAGAGCGACAAAGCGGCTATGATTCTCTTGAATTTCATCAACAATTGCAACTTTAACGAACCCGAAATTCAAAACAGAGGTTACTGCACCACCACGGAGTTTAAACCTGCCCATTACACCCAGCCATCGATGAAATCAACGCCTGACACCCAGTACTTTTCTCGGGAAAGAGGTTATTTCACGTATCATATTCATTTATAAAAGAGGTACCATTTACATTAAGAAAATTCTATTGTATATTATAATTATTTATTAATAGATTGGTTGTAAATATTTTTAAAGTTTTGATCGAATAATTAATATTGAATACCTTTTGATTTATATTTAAACTAACACAAGAGTTGCACTAACTAATACATGTTAAAATATTATATTTTGCTTAAATGACCATAAGAGTTATTATTTAATAATAAATTGTTTGTTAAATATGTTAGATATAAATTGTTGTGGTGTAATAATTTGTTACAATATACATTTTAAAGTGTAATAAATTGTAAATATTTTATGTTATTAAAAGTGTTTTTTTTAAAAAACTCCTACGAATCTATCGGGATCCCGTTAACTGTATATTTGGGACTTCAGACATAAACATAGACCGTTTCAGACACAAACGTGTTGGTGTTGTGTAAATCTGTGTTATCAAAGAGACATGTTTGAGCATTTTTTATATGTTTACAATTTCTTTGGTGGAATTAAAACGTGTATATTCATGATCATATCACGGGTCACGTTGTAAATAATGTCAATAATGTACCAGCATATGTTTTGTGGGGGAAGCTGTCGAGTGGATACTCGAATTAAGCGGCTCCAATAGATGAAGAACCACAACATCCATTAAGTCGTAGCCGTTTTCTCAATTTCTTCGATATCCATAAACGTAATATCTCCATTACACTTTAAATACATTTTTAGTCGTGTCGAGACTATTTTTTGCCATGAAACCGGCCTCTAATTGGTCGAAAAATACTCAAATCCTATTGTTGGACGGTACACGATCTCGGCCGAACGCCTTTCGTCTCCCCTCACCATCTCGTCCGCCGTAGCCGTTGGCCGCTACCTTTTTCTTGCGCTTGGCCGCTTCCTTTTTCTTGCGCTGCAACTCGCCAGTCTCGTAATAAACCCGACCGGTGGTCATTCTGGAAAACACGAACTTATCCCTTTTCGTTCTCCGTACAGGTCCCTAGCGCACATAAAGGGCGCGCGAGATATTGATCAGAACGCGCTGGTAACTGCTTTAAATTTCTGGTTAACCACGTGAGGGTCCGTAACCCGCACGAGAGTGTGAAAAATTCAAAGTCCCCTTTGCGACCACCCTCTCCGACGTCCGCCGTAAGACTGAGTATTTCCCCCACCACTTTTTGGTTCGGTCAACCCTTTACTCTCGACAACCCCCGACCACCGACCAATAGGATTCGAGTATTTTTCCCGCCAAAAATTTTAGCCAATCAGAGAGCCGGATTTTTTTGTTCGTCGAAAATTACATCTCGACACGCCGCCGAAATTGCATATATACGAGGTATCGTTCGCGCGCGACTCTTTAGCTCCTTGCCCATAATAATGACTCCTTCAAGGAAGGAGCAGCGGGGAGGGGCCGGCGCGTCGCTTACTGGGGTGGTTTTTTTTAAATTTGTTAAACACATTTTTACTCGAGAAAAATTTTGAAATCTCCGACCGACTTTCCGTCAAAATGAAAACGCTCTGATTTACACCTCTTTTCGCGCCAATCCTAGACGTGACGATACGGCCGTTTCGGCGTCGTATTTGCGTTAACCGAGTACTTCGATGGCCCGCGTTGCGGACGGCATTGACTCGAAACGGCAATATGGACACGAAGTGGAGAGCGGCAAAAACTTACGAGTTTTACGGTCCGGCAGAATATAAAACTCTGCAAGAAAAGTTTTGAAATCTCCGGCCTCCGTCAGAATTAAAAAAATAAAGACCCGATTCTCAACATGTGCCCCGCAAATATTATAGTAAAAACACTCTTCGAATTAGCTTGCGAGACGTTTACTCTGTCGCTCGATGATGCGAGCGTAATCGAGAGTTTGCCATTACCGCGACTCGTGAAAAAATGTACAAGAGCATTAGTAAAAGACCTCTGGTTGAAACAGGGGCCTTTACATCGTCCCGAAGATTTTGATTATTCGAGCGTAGACTTACTGGACATGACGAGATCGGAGTTGAATATGGTTATGAACTACCCGGATAACGAGCTAGGAATTCCGGAGTTTGTATCGCTCGAAGACTGTCATATAGTGTGGGAGTACTACGTATGGGTAAATGTGGAACGACGTGTCAGGCTGTGCGCATATTGTTACAGTTACATTTCATTTATATCGCTAAACGATGAAATGGGAGAAAGCAAGTGGGGGATGTCTCCTAAATGTTGGACGTTTTATCGAGAAATCAACCATTGCCATATGGGTGCGGATGGAGTGTTGGGGAACATAGTGTTGAAGCATGATAACTACTGCGATATTTGCGTCGTAAAGCCACTTTACTTTATAATTGACCGTGAAGAGTGTTTTATTCGATTTCATTATCACGAAAAACCTTTTCCCGGAAACGGCAACAGTGACAGTGAATCGGATACGGACGAATACGATCATCACAGTTCAAAAAGGGTGGTTCCGGTGCCATCATTTTCCAACGCCCGGGTAACTTAGTTTTACACAAAATCAACGGTTATGCTGAAAAATAAATTAGTTCAAACATTTTACAGTCTGAAATTTATTAAAACATCCCCCCCGATCCAATATACAAGACTAAGTGCCGATTTTAAGTGATAATTGTAAAAAAAGATGTAGTAAAAATATTTATGAAACTTTGTTTGTTTGAACATCATACACACATAAAGTTGAAATAAATATATTTGTTGCCAAGAGAAACATATAAAAATATGTACAATATTTACTCAAACCGCAATAAGCACATTATTTCATTTAACCCTTTGATGGTCACGGTTGGATACTGCAGTTAACGAGAAAATTATATTAAATCGGGTTCCCGCCCGATAAGTTATTAGTTTTTAAAAACTTTACGAATATGCCCGTTTGTATATAGTCAAAAGAGCATATTCGTAAGTTTTTATTGAATTTATTTAAAAATAAATTCAATACATATGATATAAAACTAATTTATTTTCAACATTTATTACAAAAAAAAAAAACTAAAAACAAATAAAATAACACAAATATAGAATAAAAATATACACAAAGTCGAAATTCGCGTATCCCACAGGTTAAAATTTGATATTTGGATCATCGAAAGACGTGAGGTCGAATTGACTGCACCCACTCTGTCCGAAGTTTCAAGTCGCGAGCGGTCCGAATCGGTATCGCTTCCATGCGTTCATCAGCTTTGCATATCGATTTACGGCATCTGAACACTCGTCCGATAGGTCTCTCATGATTTGGTAATCTTCTACGCACCATGAATGAGGCATCTGAATATACCGTATATAACTGTGTTCATGCAGAATATCCACTACATTTTTCGAAAATTGAATTTCCTTCCACATGATTCCGACGATGTAATCTTGTAGGGACATTGGTAACAGGTTGATCCCCTCCGGCACGAACTCCATTATCACCGCAACCGTCAGATCTTGAAGAGTTTTCGGGTTAATTCTATCCGTCACTCTCTTCGCCGTGACCGTAAGATCTTGAATGGTATTCGGACTTCGCGATTCGCTCATGGTGGGTGTCTGAACCGACATTCTTATCAAAAATGAGTGTCAGGCACGGGAAGGTCTAGTAAAATGGAGTGGGAGAACGTCACGTGACTTTCTAGGAACTTATTATGTCATGGACGAACAAATGACAGGTCGGAGTTCCGTATCGGGATAACCTTCAGATGACAACCGATTGTTGGGTCATTCGGTAAACTATCGAATGATGCCACCCCCACTCAACCACCTCGAGTATAAAATCGCGCCGCCGCGGATCGACGTTCAGTCGTGATTCAGACGCCTAGAAATGCTGTCCTGTGGAGAATTTTCATTCTTGTTTCTTCACCCTCCCTTCCCGGTCATCGTTCCTACGGACAAGTGCTGTGCGTGCGGTATGAATAGATTCGTGAGATCAACGCGGTTGGTGAGGGAAAATCTGTTAATCTGCCCCGCGTGTAACCACGCTATGCGCCAACCACTAGATTTTCCTCTATTTCACCGGGCATGCAACAGCTGTAATCACTCGTGCGTCAGGTGTTCCGAAAACCCACCGAAGAACATCTTACTGAAAGCCACGTGCGGAGCTTGCTGCGCAACTACAGACTTCTTTTTCGAGAGCGGTGAAGAGGGAATGATGTGGAAGTCGAGGAGTTTCACCATACTTCCCGGCCAACTGCGCTGGAACACACCATGTCGAAGTTGCAGCTACATCCCTACCGGATGGAGGCACGATACCAAAACGCAGTTTAATCGTTGGATCCCATTCACGATGATCATCGAGCCGACACCCGTAATGATTGTAGAGGATTAGAAATAACGTAGTTAAAATTTTGGATTGTAATAGATAAACATTTGTACACTAACGATCGTTATTTGTAATCAATAAAGTTTTTTTTTTGTTATTCTTAGGGTGTTTGTAGTATTTTTTTAAAAAAAACCCTTCGATACATCGGGAAACCGATGATATCAAGTTGCGACATGGTAAAATTTGACATCTTAAAATATTTGTGTGCAAAATAATTATTTTAAATGTACAATTTTTAACAAGAGTCCGGATCCCCTCGGACGTGTGTTATATGTGAATTTGCTTACTACCATTTTGTAACTGCCGCTTCCTTTTTTTCTTGCTCTGCAACTCGCCAGTCTCATAATACACTCGACGGGTGGTCACTCCTCGACTCGACATTAAGAGCGGCGAAAACTGTATGTGTTTTACGGACCAGTTTTGCGATTCGTCGGAAAGTGTAATCTGACCGTGGAAAAAAATTTGTTTGTGAGCGAATTTACTTTTACACGCAGTGACGGTGGTGACAATTGTGGCTTCCCGCTCGTTCCACCACCACCGTTACGGTGCCAAAACTGTTGACGAGAAGAGCGGTGAAAATGGTTTGTATTTTTGCGTTTCTCCGCAAATTATAATCCGGCCGGGACAAAACTTTTCTGTGGTAAAAATATTTTTCTTTGAATCATAATAATAATAAAAACAAATTCCAACTAGCGACGCGCCGGCCCCTCCCCGCTGCTCCTTCCTTGAAGGAGTCATTATTATGGGCAAGGAGCTAAAGAGTCGCGCGCGAACGATACCTCGTATATATGCAATTTCGGCGGCGTGTTGAGATGTAATTTTCGACGCGCGCAAAAATGCAGCCTTCTGATTGGCCAAAACTTTTGGCGGGAAAAATACTCGAATCCTATTGGTCGGTGGTCGGGGGTTGTCGAGAGTAAAGGGTTGACCGAACCAAAAAGTGGTGGGGGAAACGATCAGTCTCGCGGCTGACGTCGATGGGGACGGTCGCAAAGGCGATTTTTCAACACCCGTAACCACTTTCGAGAACGAAGATAGATGGCCGTAAATGGAATGTCTACGTGAACATTTCGTTACGACCGTGCACGAACAATAGAGTTTGGGCACTGCGCAATCATTTTGGCGGCAAGATCTCCAGTCGTTGGTGAATGTCAAACTGTTTATTAGTATTGTAAATTATTATATTTAATAATTTGTAAATAAAATCAAAACATATTTTTGTGTTGTTAAATTATTCGGAATCTATTATTTTTATCACGATGATGTGTTACCAAGTCTCAACAGAGACCATAAAAGTCTACCCGGGGTTCAGCCGAGACAGTAAGAAGTCACCTGCAAAAAATATATGTCTATATCGAACTCGGCCGAGCTCCGAAAAGGTTTACATGCAGTTCGGCCGAGCCCCGTGAGCAGTCCTTGGCACTGACTAACAGAGACCGTAAAAGTCTACCCGGGACAATGTATTTTATTCTTTAATAAATTGTAAATATTTTATGTTATTAAAGAGTGTTTTTTTTTTAAACCCTACAATTTTATCGGGATCCCGTTAACTGTATATTTGATAATGTAATAATAAGAGTGATGTTCCGGGACAACGTAGTTAATGGAAAAATCTATCATTTTTCATATCGAATCGGTTCCCCGCTCGATAAATTATTAGTTTTTAAAAACTTACGAATATGTCCATTTGGATACGGACATATTCGTTAATGCAATATACATTATATAAAACTAATTCATTTTCACCATGTATTACAAAAGATCACAAGCATTAGGAGTTAAAGGATTAAAATTTAAAACGCATTTCTTGACATGAAATACATTTATTCTTCTCGTAGTGCGGTCGTCGTCCGCAACCTTGTTCGATTCCTCTGGCGTACACTACCACGATGGCGAGGACTCTCCGGTGACTCCTCTCCGCCGTCGGGTCGCAGACCGTGACGATAACGAGGACTTCCCGGTGACTCCTCTCCGCCGTCGGGTTGCAGATCGTGACGATAGCGAAGACTCCCCGGCGACTCTTCTTCGCCGTCGGGTCGCAGACTGTGTCGAGAGCGAGGACTTCTGCTGCGCGATCTTTGGTCAAAATTGATGGTACCATCCATAATATCCAATACATATGATTTTAAGTTGGAAGCGATATAATAAAACTGATTGGCTGGATTTGTTTCCGAAAGAAAACTCATTATTCTAGTCATTTCGTTATTTTCTCCCCCCCTCTGCTCATAATCGTATACGTTAACCATAAATAATAAAAAATTTTGAAGACTTCTTTTCGATCTAATAAAATTCTCAACGTTAACGTCCGTACGCACATCCATATCTCAGTTGGTTGCAAACCTCTCCAATAGAAATAGCGAACTGACTCAGTTTGCCGCAATGAACTCTTTATTATAGTGGGTCTAGCGAGTGGTGGGGGCTGAGCGATTGGCCACGCCCCGTAGCGTTGAGATTGAACGCGTTTCATAACCGGACGGGTTCCCGATGTAATCATTCGAGTTTCATAACCGGACGGGTTCCCGATGTAATCATTCGGTTACGGCCGTAATCAAGGTACGCCCCAAACAAAATCGCACCGAATTGAAAGTATATTTCATCAGTATGCTGATTCGATTATATAATTTTTTTGTTTGTTGAAATGTTACACTACAACGCGATGGTGTCAATTACAACTCTTCATGTCGTCACGTTTCGAGTCGAAATGAAGAGCGGTGAGATCATTTGTATTTTTGCGTTTTCAGGATGAGTCAAATCCGGGTTGAGACAAAACCTTTTCGGATAAATAATAAGATAAAATAAATATTAACATTTTTATTTTAAAATGTACAAGCAAACATATGATTGCTTCTGTTTTTAAATAAGAGTATTACTAGTTCAAATTTACTGTCAGTGATTGGTGGTCGATATCCTCTCTTCATCCGGCGGGTTGAGTGAAGCGGTGACAAGTGGATCATGAAAAGATACTCTTTTCATAATTCTATAAAACTAATCATGATTATGCACGACAACACTTGGCCAAATCCGATGCAGTAATGTCAGGAGTATTTATGTCAGGAGTATTTTCGGAGCAGCATGCGAGTCTACGTTTATTATCCTTTTGATCTCCCTTCAGCTGCATGTTGAATCGAACAAACTTGCAGAAAGGTGAATTCCGAGCATGGTCTGCGAAGGGATCGTCATTTTCCTTCCATTCGCCCAAAATGACACCGCAGTACACACATTTGGTGGAATAGTTTGTAGAATGCACGGGTACTAAACCGGCATCTGCAAATTCTTTGGCAGTGGGTGAAGTTTGTTTCCAGTCGGCGAACATTTTCGCCCTGACAGAAGGTTCATTTATGTCTAGAAGAGCTATGTTGTCAGCACACCATTTAGCAAGAAGTTGTGCGTTGGAAAAAGTGCACACGAATCCTGGTGAGTACAACTGGTGGTAGAGACACTGTTTGGGTAAGTCCTCATCCCGCCCAGCCTCGTCTTCACCACAATCGCTTATCAGCCTTGGAAAAAGTGATGCTCTTTCTAGTGGAGGGCAACCGAGCTCCTTCAGACTAAAGACTAATCGTCTGGTATCAAATAGTTGTTCCAACACTCTAGCCTTCTCGAGATCCGGCGCATAGAGCACTTTCATATGTGAACAAATCTCGTTCAATCCAACTAGCAAGTCCTCATAATCACTGAACCCACACGAAAAGTCCAGACCGTGATAATGATGGCTCAGCCATTCGTTGCGGCGATCTCTGGTGTAAGTACCGGGCGAATAACGAGGTGTATCCTTTGGCGGTTTGAATATCCAGTGCTGAGCAGATCCGGTCACTATGTCCACCACGGTCAATTCCTTAATAAAAACATCGTTAGTCTTCTTGCTTACAAAAGCGTTGAAATCTATCACCGCCATTTTCATTGTAGTAGAGGTGTCGTGATGAAGCCGACAGATACAAGAGAGCGAATGACAATAGGGCGGGCAGCGGAGCCGTCTTATATAGACTCGCTAGAAGGCGGAGCCTAGTGATTGAGCCTGACGAAATCGGTCGACGGGTTGTAGTTGGACGCTTTATCATGAATAACGAAACAGTACACAGATGTATGACCAGGAAAGTCCCCCGATGCCTAAAACTCTAAACGTATGCTGATGTAATTTATTTATTTTGTTAGAGCAAATGATAACGACCACGAGGCGCGATTCCTGAATATCCCCACACACAACCTGGGAATATCCCTCGGAGTCCCGATGGAATGCTATTACCGGTCTTTATCATAAGATCATTTTACAATGAATGACAAAGGCGTGGCTATGGGCAATGCCATATTACTGGCTCGTTCGGGCGCGGCTTTCTATAATAATATCACGCAAAGGATGTCCTGGTCGTTATCATTCACGAGCGACGTCTTTTATGGAGACAGATTTATCGACGACGATGTGTGGTCATTGCCGTTCGCAGAAATCGAATATTCGGTTATACCGAATATGAGAAATGCGCTGAACGAGTTCAGTAGCGGTGTAATAGGAGCCGAAACACTTCGTTTTTGGTCGACTCTGAAAGAGGTCAATCGTGGTTCTGACATAGAAAAGCTTTACGCCGAGTCACTTAACACCGGCGATAACGAAACTCTGTCGAGCGGTGGCGATGAATATCGTAGCGTAAATGACAATACAAGACTTTACGAAATGCTGACGGCAGATCTGGAAAAAACGAACGATTGGCGCGACAAGGAAAATACAAAGATCGTGGAGGCGTGGATACGGGCGACGGATCACGTGGTCGAGGTGGCGCGGGGCAACGATAATTTGAAAATCGAATTCGAGCGGGTATACGAAACGGACACTGCTTCGGGGGGTGGTGTTTTTAACGCCAGTTTTAATAACGAAGCGATAACTCGTGCCGAATCGATAAAAATGATTTCGCCGTTTGGATTTTTAAACAAAGCTGCTGTTTTTGGTGGCGGGGGCGAGTCGTCCATACGTTATAAATCTTACATGTTCGGCAGTAACGTGTTTTTGTTTGACAACAGCTTGACGTCTTATGACGCTTTGGATTCCCTCCTGCCGCCGGACACGGACAAAAGACATTTACAACGCGCTTTCGATATGAATGACGCCGAATTGGACAAATTCATTTCTGACGTTGTCACGCTGTCAGGTGGGACGGTGGTGGATTGTCCGCGGTACGGCGGGTGTGTACGTCCCGGCAAAAGGTCCGCCGCCGGGTCGTCAAGACGTGCCAAACGCGGTCGCGGAAACGACGGCGATTCGATGGACGGCGCGGGTGGGTATCAACGCCCACCGTCGTCTAGTTTGCGGTTCACCTCGTTTAACAAACTGAACAACTGCGTACAATTTACATTCAGCACGAATGATCGCAGATATTATTATACCGCAAATATATTTTGGCTGAGAGCAGACGATTATTGCACTACGGATCTGGTGTACAGACGGTCGGCGGTGCCCAGTCTGTGCCAATGCCAAAGACCCACCCTGGCTTGGCGCGCCTGTTTGTTGATAACGCCGATAAACGCCGCCACCGTTTGCGGCGAAATGCGGGTAGAACTCGACAGAGTCGTGATGTCCGCATTTGCCGCCGTGCAGTTTGCCTACAGAGAAAAACAAGCCACGACGCGATTGGCCGTTTTGTCCGGATTTCTCGGTATGCCGATCATACCGATCAATTCGTCATATCTAATCCCAAAACGCAGGATAAGAAACAACGAGTGGTTTCCGATGTGCGTGTTTCATCGTTGGTTGAGGGCGTATACCTACTATGTTTGGTCAAAGTCGGACCAAGTTTTGAGCATGCTCGAACACAAAGAAGGACGTGGTATTATCATACATAGACCCATATTCATGACGGGAACGGACGAGGAGACAATGGGTCAGAAGGTATTCGTGTCTCATGCGACATTCGAGGACTATGTGCAAAAGGCGTTGTTGTTAACGAAATATTACCTGATCAACGGCTATACGGATCCATCGCGCGACGGAGCCAGATGCGCGGTAGCTTTCGTACGTGGCAAAACGGATATTATAGAAATAGATTTGGATTTTGAAGTTGAGGATGACGATGATGATTCACAAAGGTTGGAGCGGGAAGAAGAACGGGCAATCGTGGGCGGTCCAAACAAGTTATGGTGCGATCTATTCGAGGCGCCCAGTGTTCTTTACGTAGACGTCAGAGTATTAGGAATTCTCGGATTCAATCCCGTGTCTTTCGCAACGGCACGCAACGGCGGCGGACGGACGTTCGAACACGCCGATCCCGTCACGGGTGAAATTTGTACCGTGTACTGTTCGGTGTTGTTGCGCCCGTTCGACGACGAAACAAACACCGTGTTGAACGAGACGGACGACGGGACCGATGAATCGGTGGAGTGCGAAAACCTCGTCGACGTACCTCGCGTGCTGCGTACCGAGACAGTGTCACCGCACCAAAGTCCGCTGGATGCCCACAGAACGGTGGAAATCGCGATGCTTCAAAACGGCCTACACGTGATAGTGCACGATCGGTACCGCGAGACCGTCCACGACCTCGGCGACATTTGGCCGGGCGTGCGTCTGATCAAGATCAATTTCGTGGACCCCCAATTGAAGCACGTAGAGTTTGCGTTTTTCGCTGGGGGCGACGACCGCGAAGAAATGACTTTGGAACGGTTGCACGCTCTCAGCGATCACTGTTCACGCGAGAGACTCCTGTCAATCCCGATACTGTACACCGTCCAACACGAAGTGCTGAACAGGTTGTACGGCGGAGATCCCGCGACACAATATAAGTGATTTGAGGGACAAAAACAAACGTATATTGAACCATTATGAGTACGCAACCGGTGTACACGACAGCGCGTGAGCGCGGTGGTAATTTGAACGCGCCGCTTTTGCAGCGCGCCGAATCCGGCGGTTTTGAATGGATACAGTACGTGGGATACGTTCTGGCGGCGGTGATCGTCCTGTGGGGAGTGCTTTTCGCGTTGTTGCGTTTAGGCGTTGTCGGCCCTAGAGACTGGTTGTACGACAACACGAAATGGATACCGTTACTAGGTGAAAACTCTTGGGCCCGACGTACAGCGGTCAGCGGCGGTAATTAGACCGTCCGCGCACAAATCAAGTAGTAATATATTCCACCCCACCCGTGATAGATCGTTATCAAAACGAACGTCCCAGTTAGGTAATCGTTATTATTTCTTATCTTCCGAAGGATCGTAAGAGGAAGAAGGGTAAGCCTATCGAATCCCGCGATGTGCGGATTCCGACGCGTTGTTTTATGTGCGCACATTGTGTTGTTTCCACTTCTCGCAGGAACGGTACCGGTGAGTAGGCGTGCCACTATTCACCATCTCGACTTTCCGGGCCGGTATGCGGATTATTTTCGAGCGTACGGTTACACGGACGAAACACCGCTGCCGCTTCTTCCGTACAAAACCGGTGACGGCGTGGAGGCTGCGGTCGATCGAGAGCGTCAGCGTATGGCGGTCGCAATCTCAAAGTTTCAGGAATACGCAAGTCTCAACGTCACCGGAACGCTGGACGAGGCGACCGTGCGGTTGATGAATACGCCCCGCTGCGGTCTTCCGGATAATGAGTATCCCAGATCGACGGGGCGCATCGCGAAGAGATCCGTCAGAAGATGGAGCGATGGAAATGAAATAAAATGGCGCTGGGACGCGGGGCGGTCTTCGGACTTTTACCGGCTTTCGGCTCGCTTCGCGCCATACGTACATACCGCGCTTCAGGCGGCCTTCGATACGTGGGCGAACGGCACCGCGTTGAGATTTTCTCGCGCGCGTCAGGCCGATATTGTCTTGTCGTTCGGCCGGCGTGACCACGGTGGGTGTTCGTACGAGTTTGACGGGCCCGGAGGCATTTTAGCGCACGCGTTTTATCCGGGTGAAACCGACGAAACCGGAGGTGACGTACACTTTGACAGTGATGAAACATGGTACGCCGGTCAGCGCCGGCGGGAGTACGACCGTGAAGAAGACGAATGGGAGACCACTAGCCTTTTTCACGTCGCCGTACATGAAATCGGTCACTCGATTGGGCTGTCACACAACCGGGATAGATCGTCAGTCATGTTCCCGTGGTATTCCACCGAGTCTGTGGATGCCTTGTCACCGAAACTTCCAGCCGTAGATTCGATGTCGGTCCGCAAACTCTACTCCGATCTATACGACGACGGAGCGGGTAACGAGAGGGTACCTACGGAAGGCGAAAGAGAAGAGATACCCGTATCCCATTGCGGTTGGCACGGCCCTTACGACGACATAACCTACTTCGAGGAGGAGATTTTCATGGTAAAAAACGGCGCGCTGTGGCGATGGTATTTCGGCCGTCCCGTCGAAATGGGAACACACCGGTTGGTCGATCATTTCGGGGACCTGCCGCGATTCGGGCGGATAGACGCTTTTCACTATGACGGCACGCGTCGTTCTGTCGTCGTGGTGACGGGTGACGATCTGTACGAGTACGCGTTAACTGCGGTCGGCCCGTCCCTCCGCCGCCGCATGTCGGTCCGATCGGAAGTGGGGTTGTCGTATTTCGGCCCGATAGACACAATATTTAAATGGCGGGCAGAAACATTAGTGTTTGCCGGTCCGTACTACTGGTCGTTGGAACCGCGATCCATGAGAGCGCGCTATTTGGGATACATCGAAGACCGATGGCCCGTCGGTCCATTGGACGGCCGCGGCTATCACGCGGCTTTCAGTCATAGCAGACGTTCGTATTTCGTACGAAACGACACCTACTGGGAGTACGATACCGAAAGTGGTGAATTTTTGAAATCCGACAATGCGGTCGGCGGGATCTTGCCCGGTTGCGCTGATGGAAACCGACTTTTTCGTTCAAAAGCGGCGGCTGTAGCACCAAAAATCGTCTCGTGGTTATCGCTGATCAGTATTTTTATCATCGGTGGACTGTAGAGCGATAATTACAGGCGAGATTTCCACGCAAACCAAGGACGGCGAAAGTGGTTTTGGTGGTGGGGGACGTATCTCGGGATTCCGATTGAACGGTTTGTCCCCACCACCCGTCCCCGGGTATAAATACAGGTCGTTTGGACAGGTGAGCTCAGTTTGGCGAGTTGAGTTAAAGCTTCACCATGAAGTTGTTATTGGTATTCGTATTGGCGATCATCTGTATTGGACAACAAGGTAATTATTTAAAAATAATACTTGGTTGGAGGTAATTCTTTCAAAATTTGTATTGTATTTAGTGAACATATTTATAATTTTTACATTGAAAAATTATTTTAACTTTAAAATAAAGGTAGATTATTTATATTTAAATTACTTAATTTATACCTGAAATAGATGGTTTTTAAACGCTATACTATGATATATATCAAATTGAAATTATGGGCTTCAAAATACAAATTCGGTAATTCTTTCAAAATTTGTATTGTATTTAGTGAACATATTTATAATTTTTACATTGAAAAATTATTTTAACTTTAAAATAAAGGTAGATTATTTATATTTAAATTACTTAATTTATACCTGAAATAGATGGTTTTTAAACGCTATACTATGATATATATCAAATTGAAATTATGGGCTTCAAAATACAAATTCATAATCATACCCGGCCTGTATAGATTTCGGATATATGTCCCCAATGACAGTAATAGTTTATGAAAAAGCAGGTATGGAAAGGACACTTATTAGATCAAAACCTATTGGGGCTTCGGCTCCGCACTTCTTCTAACTCTCAGCTAAAGGCAAATATTATTTTTTCACGTTGTATGAGATAATGGTATTTGATGCAGAGTTCTTCAATAATTTTCTGAAAATACTTTAAAAATATTATTTTGGCTTAGAAATTTTTGTGTGGTATCCTTAAATACCAGATTGTCAAACATTGTGATGTGGTACTAAATATTAAAATGAAGTTTTATTTTTCGTATTTTCCTCTCTAAGCGATATATCTTTCCACCGAAATGTAATGGTTAGCTGTTTTAGCGAATTTCACCTATAGGGAAGAAACTATGACCGTAGGTCTCATGGTAAGACTTAAGCCCGAGACCATGATAACTTTTCATTTTGAAGTCCCCAGATGCCAAAAACACCATTCGTTCAAATTTATATATATGTCCGTAAGCACGATAACTCTCGTAAAAAAGGTCCGATCTTAATGAAATTTGGTACAAATGTGTAAAGCACCAATTGTTTGAACGATTTCAAAAACCAGACAAATCTCACCATCCTAAGGGTTTTTTGGGGGGGTTTTGTAACCCAAAAATGGAGTTTATGGGGTTTCCACATTTAATTTTTATTTAAATCAAATTTTGATTTTTACCATTGAATTCATCATAAAAAACAATTTGATATATTGATCATTGTTTTAAGTCAATTGGTTACTGAGATATCGAAAGTGCTAAACACAGTATGTTGTCTAATGTTATTCTTATGGAGAAAAAGAAAAATTGTATATCTCGCTTATTTATGAACATAAACTGACGAAATTTGGTATATGGCTTCATCGGGTTGTGGTTAATTGTTGTTTGCAACCAAAAAAATATTTCGTCTATGGTTCCCGTAGCAGCAAACCTAGGTACTTGGTCCCCATTGTTCTTATGGAAATGAAAATAAAAATGTTATATATCGCTTATTTATGAATGTACATGGATGAAACTTGGTATGTGGCTACACTAAGATGAGTTCTATTGATATTTGCATAAGTTATTTTGTGTTACTTTTTGCAGCAAACCTGCGTACTCATCCCCAATGTTATTCTTAAGGAGAATAATTAATATTTTAAATATCGCTTGTTTGTGAATGTATTTCTTATGAATCCTGTTAAGTGTTATGTTATATATTTATTGGAAATTCGCTAAGTATGCAAGTTTGCTGCGATGGGGATATTTTTATTTATTACGTGTGTAGAATTATATCTCATATTGTGTGTATTTCAGAAACACCATACTTTACTGCGGGTACGGGGATCCTCGGAGTCACCTTGGCGGTGCTTTGTTTTGTGCGGCACGGGAAAGCTGGTAACCGGCGTCGGCGAAAATCCAGCCACCACGGACGACGGGCGAGTTATGATGGTGAAAGGTTCTTGACTCACCGGCCCCACCAAATCAATGTCTGTTCACGACTGCCTGAGGGATATTATTCCTTGGGGCGCCATCGTGTAACAGACCGCTATGAAACATGGCGCGGGGACAACATTAAAGAACTCATAGAAAGATGTGAAATACATTTTCTATATTATACAATAGATACTTGTGATCTTGGTCACACACAACGTATTAAAAACCTTTTTAACAATATCAGACATTATGAACAAGACATTAAATTTGTAGAGTCTATCAGCCCCTATGTAAATTACGATTATTTTTCAAATCTTTATAATTACAAATGCAACGAGGAAACTATGGATACACTTCTTAAGGACTTTCGAAAGTGGAGGACAGATGAAGTAATGGATTACATAAATCCGATCTGCGAGAATCTCGGAATGCCGCCGGTATACACGTACCGAGATCTATTCGGTCGGATTGACGTAGATATCCTCTTTCGAGAGTTCATGGGGAAAGATTTCGAACTTATAGGGAAAAACAAATCTAATATACCGAGACAATTTTTAATCGAGATGGAGGAACGCCCCTCAGGGGTCTTTACCTCCGAATTGAAAATTATGACGGACGCCGATAAGAATTTCGTGCGATATTTCTGGCCGGAATTCGATGATACTTTTGAATGTTTTGACAATATTCAAAAGTATCGTCGAATTTCCGAAATGAAAGGAAATGAAATTCTGTATCGTGCGGCCATATACAAGGAAATTGTACGGTCTAACGGTCCTAACTCTGTATACCGGTTTGGACCGTTTTTACGGGAATTTCACTACCATACAAAATTAAAAATTGATCTGCTTTTCCAAAACAAAACTCTCAACGAAGAGTTCAAAAACTCGGAATATTTAGATTTGTTGGACCCGTTCAAATGAAAATTTACCTTTTTTCAAAATTCATTTTTCAAAATTTATTTTTCAAAATTGATGGGTTCTCAACCTTTTGCCATCAAACATCGGCCACTCCACCAGCCACTCCACCGGCCGCCCCGCCGGCCACTTCACCGGCCACTCCACCGGCCGCCTCGCCGGCCACTCCACCAGCCGCCCCGCCAGCCGCCCCGCCAGCCGCCCAAGGTGATCCGAGGTTACTCTGCCGGCCACTCCACCGGCCGCCCCGCCGGCGACTCCACCGGCCGCCCCGCCGGCCACTTCACCGGCCACTCCACCGGCCGCCTCGCCGGCCACTCCACCAGCCGCCCCGCCAGCCGCCCCGCCAGCCGCCCAAGGTGATCCGAGGTTACTCTGCCGGCCACTCCACCGGCCGCCCCGCCGGCGACTCCACCGGCCGCCTCGCCGGCCACTCCACCGGCCACTCCACCGGCCGCCCCGCCGGCGACTCCACCGGCCACTCCACCGGCCGCCCCGCCGGCGACTCCACCGGCCACTCCACCGGCCGCCTCGCCGGCCACTCCACCGGCGACTCCACCGGCCGCCCCACCGGCCGCCTCGCCGGCGACTCCACCGGCCGCCTCGCCGGCGACTCCAAAATAACAATTGTATAAATGTATAAATGTTTAATAATTTTTTATTATATCTGTATTTTGTAATTTTTTATTATATCTGTATTTTGTAATTTTTTATTATATCTGTATTTTGTATATATAGCTTTTAAGAAAATTGTAACTGTTTATTAATAAACAAATAAAACATAAAACAAATATATCCGTTCGTTTGTCTAAAGCAAGCGAACGGATATATTTGTATTTTTTAAAAAATCGTTGGATTTAGATCGGGAAACCGATTTTGAATTCCTACAGTTAGTGTTGACTTATTTTGAATTCCTACAGTTAGCGTTGACCTGGATGTGAATATTCGAGTTCTAGGTGTAATTTCTGGCCGATGTAGCCTGTTTGTTTGATGGTGTGTTCTCGTAACTGCTCGAGAACAGCGTTGAGAACAGCTTCAATGGTGCGTTTGTAATTATCCACCTACCGCAGATAATTGCACAACGCCCTTTGTCCGTATATGTGTTCTAGAACAGCTATCCGAACCTCTTTTCTGTATTTCGGCGGGTCAAAATGTCAAATTTTACCATGTCGTAACTTGATATCATCGGTTTCCCGATGGCTGGAATGGTTTTTTTTTAATACTACAAACACCCTAAGAATTTTATATTGTTTACAGGCTATACGTGTACTATTTTACCTACAATAACATGGAGAAAACGAAAATAACATTAGTCCAATTATTGTGCATAACATATAAATGTACTATGGTATCTTTCACTGGCACTATTTTGACTGTGCCTTTACTAATCGTAAATGTGCTTGACGAGTGTCTGAGGAGGGCGGGGTTGTATTCGCACCCGGTGCAGACCACGTTCCACTGTCGTCCGCCCGGTCTGATCTTCATTGTCACGGCGGCCCAAAGGCCGCTCCTGTTGCCGGCAAACCTCACAGATCCACAGGATCTGCAGCGTTCTCTGTTGGTCCGTGACGACATCGTGTCGGCAGACCGTTTTTGCCGCTCTCCACTTCGTGTCCATATTGCCGTTTTGAGTCAATGCTGTCCGCGTTGCGGGCCATCGCAGAACTCGGTTAACGCGAATACGAAGCCGAAACGGCCGTATCGTCACGTCAGGGATCGGCGCGAAAAGAGGTGTAAATCAGTGCGTTTTTATTTTTTATTTTGACGGCAAGTCGGTCGGAGATTTCAAAACTTTTCTCGAGTAAAAATGTGTTTAACAAATTTAAAAAAAAAACCACCCCAGTAAGCGACGCGCCGGCCCCTCCCCGCTGCTCCTTCCTTGAAGGAGTCATTATTATGGGCAAGGAGCTAAAGAGTCGCGCGCGAACGGTACCTCGTATATATGCATTTTTGGTGGCTTGTCGAGATATAATTTTCAACGGACAAAAAAATCCGGCTCTCTGATTGGCTGAAATTTTTGGCGGGAAAAATACTCGAATCCTATTGGTCGGCGGTCGGGGGTTGTCGAGAGTAAAGGGTTGACAGAACCAAAAAGTGGTGGGGGAAATGCTCAGTGTTACGGCGGCCGTCTGAGAAGATGGTCGCAAAGGGGACTTTGAATTTTTCACACTTCGCGCGGGTAACCGACCCTCACGCGGTTAACTAGAAATTTAAAGCGGTTACCCGCGCGTTCTGATCAATATCTCGAGCGCCCTTTATGTGAGCTAGGGACCTGTACGGAGAACGAAAAGGGATAGGTTCTCGTGTTTTCCAGACTAACCGCCAGTCGGGTATATTACGAGACTGGCGAGTTGCAGCGCAAGAAAAAGGAAGCGGCCGACGGTTACGACGGACGAGATGGTGAGGCCGGTTTTTATGGCAAAAAATAGTCTCGACATGACTCAAAAATGTATATAGAGTTTAATGGAGATATTACGTATATGGATATCGAAGATTCAACTCCGATCTCGTCCTCCGAAATAAGAATTAAAATAAATTCACATAGCGTGACTGTGAATGTAACAGGAAACAAAATAAATCGTGGCTTATTGAATTTACAAAACGGTAGTAAACAAATTCATATATAACACACGTCCGAGGGGATCCGGACTCTTGTTAAAAATTTTACATTTACAATAATTATTGTGCACACAACTATTTTAAAATGTCAAATGTTGCCATGTCGCAACTTGATATCATCGGTTTCCCGATGTATCGAAGGGGGTTTTTTAAAAAAATACTACAAACACCCTAAGAATAACAAAAAACTTTATTGATTAAAAGTTACTATACATGTACTACTTTACATACAAAATACTACAAATATATATAAAGAAAATTAACATTTTAAATTGTACATGATTAAAAGATATACATACATCAAACATACTACATACAAAAATACTACAAATATGAAAAGATTAAATTTACATACAACTACTATTTACACTTGTACAATTTTACCATCACTCGATACGACTTTTTGGAGGTTTTGCAACTTCCACTCCTTTAACACATTATCATAAACTACTTTAAAATTTTCAATTTGATTAACTGGCACTACTTTTACCTTGCCATTACTAATTCTAAATGTGCTTGTTAAATGTCTGAAGGGGGCGGGGTTGTACCCGCAACCGGTGCAGACCTTGTTCCACCGTCGTCTGCCCAATTTGGTTGTCGTTGTGACGGTGGTCCAAAGCCCGCTCCTGTTGTCTCCCACCTCCAGGTCGTATTTAGTCCTCGCAAGACACGCCCCGCAATCGATGTTCACGACGACGTCCTTCGGTCCCTTATTGCCGCCGCAGATGGAACAAGAATGGCGGCAGACCTCGCAGATCCTGTAGATCTGCGGCGTTCTCGGCTGGTCCGGGACGACATCGTGACGGCAGACCGAGCACCTGAATTTGCACGGATACGTGACTATGCGGCCAATATTTTCAAATGATCCCGATCCGCAGACGCAACATAACTCCCGAAGTGGCAGCGGGTTGGAGGCCTCTGCAGTATGGAGATCGTAAATTCCACAAGAAGTTTCCATGCTGAACGGCTGTGTACTGAATTTGCCGCGGAACGCTGCTCCTAATATAGGCGATGGGGGCCATACCCCCTCTCTCCTCTGACGGCCATACCCCCTCTCTCCTCTGACGGCCATACCCCCTCTCTCATCTGACGGCCACACCCTCTCTCCTGACGACACCCAATCGGGATTCCGAATTATCAGTGAAAAGGGTTAGAGGGGCGAAATAGTGTTTGATATCGATATTTAAAGGCCGATGTTCGATATTTTTCATCCGATGTATTTACAGTATCGATATTAGTAATGCTAATTTTTAAATATATACTTAGGTCTATTATAAAATATATCCAAGTTCGGTTGTTCAGTTTCTTTTTTGAGCAGGATAAATACGTACATTTAAGATTGTGAAATCCTCTTAAAAGGCAGGGTTACAATTTATGTCCATCCCGTTTTTATTACCAACAATTGTTTATTCCAATTTACTTTAACAAATAATATTAAATTAAAGCAGTATTAATTGTGAGTTTGCGTCCTGTAACACACGTCCAATGGAGTCCAGACTCTGTGTTAATCAGTTTGCTGATCTCCGTCTCGGTTTTTTTTACGAATTTCACTGACAAGTATATCAAAAAGATTCGCATCGCCGAAAATTATGGATTTCGGATCAGTTACGTTGGATAGTGTGTTGTTAATGACGATTGTTCGCCCGTAAAATTTCTGAGCAGCCCGTTCGTGTTGTTCGTGTAACCGCACCAGATAATCCAAGTTCAACTCGCTTTCTTCCCGACCGGTCTCTTCCAAACGTCCCCGTTTGTGGACGCGTTTGTAACACGTCTCCGGCTCCGTGCGAACGTACAGTGTGATGTCGGCCGGAGTGGGGTTTCCGTCAACGGTCACTTCTTCCCGCGGATCCCTGATCGCATCGATTAATTTTTCCATAATTTGATGCTCCGCTTCCGTCATGTTACCGTAGAGATGTTCGCTGAAAATATGTCGAACGCTGAACGAAGAACGCTCTTTTATTACGACGAACCCGTCGCGTGCGAACTTCATCGCCTGTCTGTCATAGTCGGTCATATCTACGAGTGCGTTCGCCTGAAATGTAAACGCCCATCGCTCTATATCTCTGTACAGAAGTTCTAAAAGATTGGTCCCGTGAAAGTCCGTCCACAGACCCAAAGGTTCTTTGATATGTACAGTTTTCCACCCGGCCCGCTTGAATTCCTCGTAGAGAGCGGTGGCCAACGTGGTCTTGCCGGCGCCTATATTACCTTCCAGTGTGATGATACTCATCTTGATCCCGTGGGTTCGGTGCTGACAAGGCGAGTACTAGTTTCGATTGTCATATCGACCGCTATATCAACTATCTTTTCCATTCTGTGGCTCGCTAATCTCGACGGAGTTGCGAAACGCCACGCCCCCCCCCTTCTCACCGCTCGATCCCCTTCTCTTCCTCGGAGCGAACGAAGGTCGGGGCGTTCAGTTTGCGGTACAACACAGGTCGCGGCGGACGAACATGAAAGACCCCACGCTGAAAAATGTCGATCGTTCCATACTCCAGTACAGTTTCCGGACGGAGAGCGAATATTTGCTGAACATCAGAGCGTCTCACCAAACGAGAAATGTCTGCAACGACCTCTATTCGAAGAAAGACTTCTTTCGTCGGGCGGGCGTCAAACTATTGGAAATATACATGATGATTTTCTTCGATGAATTCGGAACGGTCAATCACATCCGTACTGGGTGTCCAAAAATCGACACGTCTTTTATGTCCGCCGTTGGTTCTACCGCGGAGGGTTTCGGCAATCAACTATCAAACATCATTAAGTTTTACATATTATTTTTTTCAACAAGAGAATCGTTAAAAGATGACGAGTGGAACGTCGTGTGTTATGTGACTTTTGTAGGAGCCGATGGGTTTCTCATCTCACAATTCAAGAGGTTCGTCAAGAAAAAATACGAAGTGTTTCCAAAAGAATCTATCCCCGAATGTGCGAACAACGGTTGTCGCAAGATCGCCAAGATATCGGTGAGTGGATCCGCCGTTTGTTTGAGCCACGTTCCTAAAAACGGCAAACGGTTCCCGACAGATGTGAAAATTATTGATCCGATTTTCGTCTTCGTCGAGCCACTCGTCATCGATTCGATGGCTGGTGTCAACGAGAGTTTTTTGATGACTGAAACAAAATTTGAATACTGGCGACCTGGTGACATTTACACGGCCAAACCCATAATTGAATTAAACAGCGGACGTATGAATCCGGATTTAACTCTGTCATACGAAATTCAACGCAATCTGAACCGCTTCAATTCACGGTTCTTCGATCCCAAAGGAGGTGACCACGACGTTTGGTTGGAAATGGCGGAGCTGTTCGACATCCGCGTGATGGACTATTCTCGTTGTCCACCCTTTGTTTTGGGGTCCACCAATATGGATATAATGGCTTTCTTTAAAATGTTCTGCGAATGGTGTTTGAAAATCGTGTATTCGCAAGAAGAGGGCAGTACCAGCTCCCTGTACAGGATCGCGCGCTCCGAATACGAAAACACGTTCTTTGCTAAACTGGAAGAATACGCGATGTGATTTTACTGTATTGTTGTTGTTATAACTTTTTCTGTTGTAAAAATATTTATATTTTGATTTGTTCTTCACCATACCAGCTCCCTGTACAAGATCGCATCTTCAAATAAAATTTATTTAAATTTGTATCAATATATTATGTATCTATAGTTTTTATAACTTTTTCTATCGTACTTACAATATGTTTCAATCAAGATGTATAGTACTGTAAATTTTATATTTTTTAAAAAACACCTATGTTTTCATCGGGATACCGACCGCTCTTGTATGAACCGAACTTCTTGGGGAACTGATCCGGTTCTCATCGGTCATCTGTGGTGGACCGTTCTCTGTTTTGGCGCCCGCCGATATGGATATAATGGTATTCTTTAAAATGTTCTGCGAATGGTGTTTGGAAATCGTGTATTCGCAAGAAGGGCCGTACCAGCTCCCTGTACAGGATCGCGTGCTACGGACACGAAAACAAGTTCTTTGCTAAACTAGAAGAATGCGCTATGTGATTTTACAGTATTTCTTTGGTTGTTATAACTATTTGTAATTTGATTTGTTCTTCGCCATACCAGTTCCCTGTACAAGATCGCATGTCCAAATATAATTTATTTAAATTCGTATCAATATATTATGTTTATGTATGTATATAGTTTTTTATAACTTTTTCTGTCGTACTTAAAATATGTTTCAATAAAGATTTATAATACTGTAAATTTTATATTTTTTTAAAAAACACCTATGTTTTCATCGGGATTCCGACCACTCTTGTATAGACCGAACTTCTCGGGGAACCGATCCGGTTCTCGTCGGTCTTCTGACCGTTCGGAATCCCGTATAATGCTCCTTCGTTGGGCATATAAGCGCGCCCGTCTCGGGTCGGCGTTCAGTCGATGCTCGTACGCCCACCGAAAAGAACATGCAGTCCTGCGGAAAGATCAAAATATCCTTCGCTAGTTTTCCGGCTCCTTGTCCCACCGGTATGTGTTGTTCGTGTGGCGGAACAGATTTCAAAAGGTTTACGCGGTTGTCAAGAGGAGATTTACTTATTTGTCCGGTGTGCAATCACTCGATACACACCTCATTATTAAAAGACCCATTATACCATCAGGGCTGCGACAGCTGTGGTCACTCTTGTTCAAAGTGCACAAAGGACCCGCCGAAGGATCTCCACGTCCAATCAACCTGCGGAGCTTGTTGCACAACGACAACGTTCTACTTCGAGAGCGGAAATGGAGGTTTCATGTGGAAATCCACCCACCTATACATACAACCTGGTCAGCGACGATGGGACATTCCCTGCTTTGGATGCGGCTACGGCCCAAATAGGTGGGAACACGATAACCCGGGGCCGTATGGTCATTGGATCAAGTACAAATTAGTCCTCGAGCCAACACCAATATTAGTCATAGACGAGTAGAGGTCATAAGTTTGTATATAATATTTTTAATTCAGTAAATAATTAAAAAGTAATTTTAGAAATCTAAGGTATGTAAATAAAGACTGTAAGAATATCTATATATAGTTCATTGGTTTATTTTTAAATTTATTTGTAAAGTAATATAATTGTTTTGTGTATGTCGATATTTTTGAAGGATTTCCTATCAAAGGAAGCTTAGTATTGCACCTAAATTTGTTATTGTTGTTTGTCTTTATATGCGTTTTGGAAAATAAGTTGTTAATTCATTTTAAATTCTTAATCCCAACGTTCGATATATTGGACGTGTGAAATACGCAAATTTCGACCTTTTGTATATTGTTTTTTATATATAAGATTGTTAGTTATTGTATTTGTTTGTAGCCTTTTGTAATAAATGTTGAAAATAGATTATTTTTATACCATGTACAGTATTATTTTACAAATAAATCCAATAAAATTTACGAATATGCCCGTTTGGATAAAGTCAAACGGACATATTCGTATTTTTTAAAAACTAATAGTTTATCGAGCGGGAAACCGATTTGATATGAAAAATGATATATTTTACCTTCAACTATATCTTTCGGTGTAATGACTCAACTTTTTGTGCATAGATGGGGAAGATCGATCTATCCGGCCCTCAAAGCTTCCTTTTTTCTTGCTCTGTAACTCGCCGTTTTTTCTTGTTATGCAACTCGCCAGTCTCATAATACACTCGACTGGTGGTTATTCTGGAAAACACGAACTTATCCCTTTTCATTCTCCGTACAGGTCCCTAGCTTACAGAAGGGGCGCGCGAGATATTGATCAGAACGCGCGGGTAACCGCTTCAAATCTTTGGTTAACCGCGTGGGGTCGGTTACCCGCGCGAAGAGTGTGAAAAATTCAAAGTCCCCTTTGCGACCACCCTCTCCGACGGCCGCCGTAAGACTGAGCATTTCCTCCACCATTTTTTGGTTCGGTCGACCCTATGCTCTCGACAACCCCCGGCTGCCGACCAATAGGATTCGAGTATTTTTCCCGCCAAAAATTTCAGCCAATCAGAGAGCAGGATTTTTTGGCTCGTCGAAAATTATATCTCGACACGCCACCAAAAATGCATATATACGAGGTACCGTTCGCGCGCGACTCTTTAGCTCCTTGCCCATAATAATGACTCCTTCAAGGAAGGAGCAGCGGGGAGGGGCCGGCGCGTCGCTTACTGGGGTGGTTTTTTAAAAAATATTTGTTACAAACATTTTTTTTACCCGAGAAAAGTTTTGAAATCCCCGACCGACTTTCCGTCAAAATGAAAAATAAAAACGCGCCGATTTACACCTCTTTTCGCGCCGACACTAGACGTGACGATACGGCCGTTTCACCGTCGTATTTGTTTTAACCGAGTCCTGCGATGACCCGCAACGCGGGCGGCACCCGAAAAAATTAATTACGGGTAAAATGATATATTTGACCGTTAACTGCATCGTCCGATGAAAGGACTCATCGTTTTGTGCATAGATGGAGAAAATAGATCAACCCAGCTAATGCAGTTAACGGAAATTATATCATATTTAATATCGAATCGGGTTCCCGCTAGATAAATTATTAGTTTTTAAAAAATACGAATATGTTTGTTTGGATATATCCAAACAAACATATTCGTATTTTTTATTTGAATTTTTATTGGATTTATTGTTACAATAATACATGATATAAAACAAATTGATTTTAGGCTAGAGATAAAATAACTATAAACAAAATATAAAAATATTAATTGATTTTATAAAAGTCTACAAAATACAGAAACATTCAACATTTAATAAAAGTCTACAAACTAATACAAAATTATATAAAACAAATAACAGATTATAAAAGTTCACAAACATATACAATAACTATATGAAAAATATAAAAATTCAATCGATTCTCACAATTGATTATAAAAGTTTACAAACTGATAAAAATATAAAATTAAGTATTCAATATTTCATTCAAAAGTCTACAAACTGATACAAATCATGTGAAAAAACTAGCAGAGTACAAAAAATAACTATATGCAAAACATAAAAGAACTAATTGATTATTATAAAAATCTACAAACTGATACAAATTATATACAAAACTAATGAATTACAACAGTCCACAAACAGCTACATACAATAATTAATAATTCAATATTTTATACAAACAATCAATACAATCTACAAACAGAAACAACAACTATAAACTAAACCATCCTCATATCAAAAAACTCCGCTTCTGATGAGGGAAGTGGCACCCAGGTTTTCATCTCGTCATCCGTTGGAATTGTGGTCCAATTCTCCTCCAACGAGTCGAGAATGGGTTCTAAAGTGGCCCAATCTGTTGTATCCAACGGCTGGTCTGACGGTTGGTCTGACAATTCTACTTTTCGGATTGATAAATCCAACGGAGTCACTTGGGGCAACGCCGGCGGGTTGTAGCCGCAGCCGCGACACCACTCGTTCTGTTGTCTTTCATATGGGAAGACGATATACTTGTTCGCCTTCCAAAGGGAATCCGTCAACGTGTCCGAATTGAAACGTTCGGAACACGTGGTGGTGCACACTTCACACGTTATCGTTAACACCAGGTCTTTTGGTGGGACGTCACTGCAAATTCGGCAAGAGTGACGGCAAAATTTGCAAGCCAAAAAATAAAATCCACAATTCAACACTTCCCCGGCGATTTGATGTGAACATCCCGGGCACAGCGAAGATGGATACATTACCGGGGATCCTGTCATCATTTGAAACTCTCCCACAGTCCCGCACGCACAACATCGACCGGAACCCAACCTGGGTTCATCATTTTCAATCAATGAAAAATAAACAGTCGCACAAACCATAACTATGTTGTCACGTCTCCTTCTGAACTGAGCCAGACCGGCGAAGACGGAGCAATTTATAGGCGGTGGTGGGGATAGAATCAACCGGTCATACGGGATCCCGAATAGTCGTATTCCTTAATCGTACGTTGACGACGGATCGGGATACCGAATTGTAAGAAATAGGGGACATTTGATTTGAATCCTGTGAAGCGACACTTTTGATATACAGATGATCCGAAACTCCGATTTGTAAAAAACAACGGGTACTCAGAAAGAAAGAATGACAGCTAAACGAAACTTCACGAGTATTGAAATCGAAATTCATTACGAAAAAGTTGAACATACTATAAAAGAATTAAAAGTCGTAACGACATTCTTGGATGATATTTTAATTCTTTGCGTTGAAAACAAATTACATACAGAATACCATGTACTTTCTTTAGTGACGGAACTACTAAAACGGCGGTGCGATCATTTGCTACATATATCATCAACGGCAACGCTCGATTTACGCATGACTTATCCCACCCATTTTCTAGGCCAATGGTTGAAATTTCTGGTCGTGAAAAGGAGATTATCTCCGGCAATTTGTAATTTTCGATGCGGCCGGTTGTTTGGAAACACGGAAAATTCAGAATCGAATCGCTCGTACAACGACCGGTACGTTATGGAAGACTATTTATTGTACGGCCCGTCAAATAGCGCTCCTATCCAGTCTTGCAAAGAGAAATGGACGGAAACTTACGAGTTGAAATACGTTTATCACGCTCTGCGAAACGCGTTGTTCCGTTTTGAAGAACACAACGAATCCGTCTGGAATCCTATAAAAGAACTCTCCGAACTCGTATTCGTACGTTACCGTACGAAATTAGGATATTCACCGGGAGCTACAAACGAGGTCGTATTGAAAATCCGCGAACGATTCTATAGATATTTCAACTGTTTCCGACTCTACAGATTCGAAAGGCATATCGGGAACCCGGATAGATCCCCCCCACCCAATCTCCCTTGACCCCCTCCACTATACGAGTTCCCCCTCCACTATACGAGTTTTCTTCGTCAACGCCACGAGATTCAGTCTAGCTGAAGGAAAGCCGTCGCGAGGTTGTTTGTTAGATTCACTCCAGCTCGTTGATCGTTATAATGGCACCGAAGAAATGTGAATCTTGCGGAAAGAAGGCGAAATGTGTGAAGTTAGAGCGCGAGTATAATGAGGGGTTTTACGAGGTGTGTTGCAAATGCCTTTGGATTAATTGTTATTTTTGGAAATTCGGCAACAACATCCAATACGCCTGTGAGCATGAAGCTGCAGCCCACCACAAGGAGACACGAGGAAAATCATCACAGACTCTGGCGACTCAAGAATCGTCGTAGACACTCCAACCAGCAGCTAGCCAACCCCCGCCTCACTCCTGTACGAGCCGGCTATCATCTTCTTTTGAAAACAACAAATATTGGTTTTTTAGTTAAATTGATGTTATTAAATATAATTTTTTGCGTATATAAATTCAATTCACATTGTCCATTTTTTAGATATATTTAAATGTGTGAGATACGCAGATTTCTATTTAATGTTATTATATATAGAATAGTTAGTTATTGTACTTGTTTGTAGCCTTTTAAAATAAATGTCGAAAATGGATTGGTTTTATACCGTGTATATTGTTTTATTTTACAAATAAATCAAATAAAAACTTACGAATATGTCCGATTGACTATATCCAAACGGGCATATTCGTAATGTTTTTAAAAACCAATAATTAATTGAACGGGAAACCGACTGTTTGTCACAACACTTGTATTGTATATCGGATCGGGAATCCGACACGATTCGCGGTTGCATTTACCAACAACTATTTGGTAAGTGAACCACGACATGTCACAACGCGGGATAATCTTTTATCAAAACGACGACACGGGTAACGAATGGATTATGAACGGGCTCGTCCCTCCGCTGGTCATGGAGTTTAACGTGGACACGCTGAAATGGTGTCTAAACCCAATGTCGGACTCGTATCCGGATAAAGTGAGAACATACTCTATGACGAACGATCGTTACCTCTTGAAAACCTGCTGGATCGGTCCATTTGTCAAAATGAGTCTGTGGAACGAATTTCCGTGGCGTGACTGGAAGTTTGGACCCTTGACAAAGTCGATGGAATCGGCGGGACAGATGTTGAGGACCGTGTATAGATATTACGGGACCCACGACATACTTTACGCGGCCGACTTCAATCCGAGTCTCGTTACCGATTTGACAATTCTTAAAGTCGTAGAACACACGGACGCCACGTTCAAAATGGAAACGTCAAACGATCTGAACGATGGAGCGGATCAGGCGCAAAAATGCATCATCGTTCGACAGGCCAACAAAGAAACGGAATTCTATAATCCTATTTACGACAAATTCAGTGGCGGCGGTGCGTTTACCAATAATCCGCAGACAGTAACGATAAACACACGCGTCTTGTCCGATACGACGTGCGTAGACGGAATGAATACACTCAAAGACACAATATCCCGGATACCGCCGCAATTCAGAGACCGACTCACCCAATCGTATTTGAACGCCATGCGAGAATACGAAAAGCAACGTTCCACATACGATTTATACAGTGTGCCCGCTACTGTGCCCGCTACTTCCGGCGAGTCATCGTCGGCAAACGTTCAGGAAAACTTAACCGTTGGAGGGGAAGACATAGAAATGACAAATCAAGCCGGTTCTCACGCCCTCCATGAATCAACCCTAACCCCCCACCGTCCGTCAATATTCGATTTTAGCGGCAGAAGTTTGTTTACGGTAACGGAAAGCGGCCCGGAAGAAAATATGCTTCCACCACACCCGTAAAAAATATTGTAAGTACGTTTGAATCGAATACAAGGGAAAAACAAACAAATTCTAGCTTAGTTACGTACAATGTCCGATCCAAACTGGGGTTGCGACGGAGAAATCCTTTTCGCACATTCGTACGGTGGGTTGGAAGACTATACGTTCACCAGTTCTGTGGCAGTAACGCCGGCTTGGCTAGAGTCCGTCAAGGAACACGACGGAACGTTGTGCGAAGCGAACAACACGGTATGGATGAATTTCAAATTGACCAGCGCTTCGGTTTTGGGCTTAGAAGATGGCGATTACGAAGATGGCGGAATCAGTAGACACGTGTCGTTCGCGCGAAAGTATTGTTACCGAGAATTTTGTAAAAAGTTCTGCGGGTATTTCGGCATGACGGCGGTTTTTCACTTTCTCGATCGCTTCTTCTCACCCAGACACAAGTGGAAACTCGACGCGTACGATAAGGCTTACGTATCTTTTGTCGATTCCATATTGCAAGACGTCGGATTTATCGTGTGTATGAAAAGACCGAGAAACGCGGGTGTCGGCGTCACCACGCCCAACCCATCGGCCGGCGCGAACGAAGAGCCATTTACAGAGACGAGGAGACCGACGGTAAACGACAGTGACCGAGAAGACGATTTTCTAAATTTCGAGTCGGGCGAATTCGATTTGTCGAAAGACCGACCCGTCATGATTGGGTCGCCGTATTCGTTTACGTACATGGAAGACGACTACATCGACGACGCCGATGAACTCTTCAAAGTCGGGCGGGGTGGTCGGTCTCGGCCAGGTACCCCCACTTCGGGCCCCCGGTGGTACGACGGTTATGCCGGTAGCCCCGCGGCGGCCGACGTCGTGGCGGAAAATTACCCTATTCATGATCGTTTAGAGTCTTCAATGACCGATCTGGCGGCGGTGGGTCTAGATGACGTAACACCCCAGTCTAAAACGTCCGCTCGTAACGTCAAAAATGAGAAACACAAAATCTTTTTGACTCCTTAACGCGGGCCCGCGAGGAAATAAGTGCATTCGCGATGGAACCCGCGGACTTGGTGTCGGCCGTGGAATTTGACGGCAAAACGGTCGTCGGCGATTTGATCACCGCTCTTGGGGGCGGCGTTCGCGATACGAACGCCTGCGTCGTTTTGGACACGCAACGCGGTGTTTACGTCCCTCGTTGGGTGGACAGGAAAAACGACACTATTTTCATATGCGCCGATACGGTGGAATTAAAATCACTGTACCGCGCGTTGTACAACAGCGATTACGGAATGCAGTTTAGCGAAAACGATCCCGAACCGTGGACGTCTATCGCCGGCGACCAATGGCTGGCGGGGTGGTCGAAACACCCCGACGAGTCCACGGAGCGACAACCGGCGTCAGAGACGCTGCGTTCGCTTTGCCGTTACGTGGGCAGTCGCGATCGTCTGGCCCGGTCCGCTTTTATCATGCCGAACGACCAGTTGGTTCGTTTGCGCCTCGGTGAACCGTTCTCTTTAAAGAAAATAGGCCGCACGCACGGCAAAACCGTATACGCATTCGTCGAGAGGAGCGGCGATAAGAGGGATGTTGGATTCCTCGTCGTTTGGAATAGCTCAATAAAACCACCGTCTCTACACGTGGTCAGAGATATTGACGCTCGCGTGTTCTGCATACTGATTGGTGATTATACTAATGATAGATTTTCGGGCCGCGACAAGGAAGCCGTACACAGAACGTTTTCCCATTACGAGGGAAGGATTTCCAAGAAAGATTTTTCGGCGCGAATCGGACGGGAAGAAGGAAAGAAATAAGAGTTTGTTTATAAAAGATAATTTCTATTGTCATTTCACAAATAATCACCGGGCGTTCCGTCTTTTCTCGCGTACCAACGTCGATCTCGAGGCCTGCAGGTCAGGTTGACCGACACGTCGATATCTGATCGGTGATTGGGGATTGATTTGATGACCTTCCGACTTTTCGCGAAACATCTATGAGCGTGGGCGACGTCGGACGGGCGAATGTTGAACTGGTGCGGGGTGAAATTCCATGCGTTTCTTAGACACTCAAAGCGAACATTATTCCACGGAACGTGCGTGCGAATGTGTGTACAGAGATGAGACAACGCCGACAAAGCCAACTCGTACGATAAGGTGCAAAAGTGAACGCCAACGGCCGGTACGTCGCTGAGATATTTTTCGTCCGCCGCCCTGTCCGCACCGGCATCATCGTGAAAACAGGGGTTGTCGTTTCCGTTGGAGTGTCCAAAACATTCGTACAAGTGGCGATCTGCACCGCGCACGTCCAGAAGGACTGCGCCTACGACTTCCAAAGTTGTCTCGTCCAGTAACGTGTAACCGCCCGATTTTGCGCTTCCGGAACAGATTTCGACACTGATCAACGACCGCTCGAAGAAGGTGGTTGGATTCTTCAACACGATTTTTGACGCGTTACCGAACAATTGATGACGAAGATTGATGCTGTTTTTAGCGCCCCAATTTATGGTCTTCATTTCGCAATTGGCGGGTCCTCGGAACCTCGTGTCCGGCCAGTACATCTTGACCGATTCCAGATGCTCGTCGACGCTGTTCCACCAGTTGAACGACGCTCCGTCTACTCCGTTGTTCATAAACTCTTCCCTGTCGCTTGCCCACACGTGGATCAGTCGGTCGAAATTCTCTCCTTCCGCGTACCCGAGCGGGGTCCATTCAAACACTTTCCGTTTTTTTTTGCGCGACGTAAGGGCGGTATCGATCAAATAATAATGAGGTGCCATTTCTCCTCTGGTCAAATCGAAGTATTGCTCGCACGCGGATAACCATCTGCTGCATTCTCGGCAAGCGTTCGACATTTCTTTTTTTCTCGTTTCTAATCCGAATTCCACGCCGAGAAGAAACGGCGACCATCTGTATACGCCGGGTTTCAAAATTATCTGTTTTAACGGCGTAGCCTTCCACCTGGCTATATTCGCATAGTCTAACTTGGATGGTGTGTACAGCACGTCACCTGTCCATACCGTATCCCCTTCCGAAACCACCATATGCATGGCGTGTTCGTATAGAACCGACCGTTTGAACGAATTCGCTCCAGCCCGCTCCAATACCGGCGGATTCAGAAAAGGTAGTCTCAGAGTGCACGCCCGGGGATACGGGAGATGGTCGGTTGGACTACTGGCGGATGTTACTGGTACACCGCCGAAACATAGTCTGTGTGTTTCCGGTAGCACGTTGTTGTTATTGTACGAGATAACTCCAATTAGTTTTTCTTTGATTTGCGTCAGAACCGTTTTCAAATAATTGCCAAATATGCCCGTTCCCAGTTTTTTTGGTTTTGAATATTCCAAACACATCAATAATCCGGGATATTCGATCGGAATGTGCGACGTGTAATTGGACTTCCATATCGGCACGGCTCCCATGGCTTTGGCTCTTTTTCTCCAATATTCGGATTCGACCGTGTGCATCAAGTAGGTCGAGCCGAATGTCAGTCGCTCGGCGCGAGCAGCGTGATAATCGCTAGAAAGTTCAGTTATCCTCCGTTTCGGTGGAGGTGGTGGCGGTGATTCTGTTGCGCGTTGTCGCGTGTACGACTCTTCAAAACCACAGTCCGTTTCAACGCGGACGGACTCGGCGAAAATATCTTGAATCATAACGTGGTGTACTCGATTCCTGGCCCGCTTTACAGTCCTGAAGACGGCTACGCGTTTTCTGTTGCCGCACGTGTTTGCCAACCGAGATCGAGTGGTTTCTCGTATATACTGTCGCGTCTCGTACGAAGGCGACGGTGTCATTTTGAAATGATTGACGATGTCGTAAGTCCGATTATTGTACGTTACGAAAAAGGGTACTAAAATATTTTGTAATTCGGTCTCGTCCGGCGAAGAACACCAGTTCGAATACCGACCGTTCTTACACAAGCAGCCCGCGCTCTCGTCGATTGGATCCCATTCCTTAGCGAGCGCGTGAAAACACGCTCGTTTCAAACAGAACTTTTTACCCGAACCGACATATGAAAGTTCATAATCATGATTGTCCAATTCGATTATGGTTTGACGGTTGTGAAAAATGATTTGACCCAGCTTCTGATGACGCGTGCAACGTTCGCGACGAATCGCGGTGGAGGTGTGAACGCGATCCCGTGACTGCGGCGTAATCCCGCTTGCTTCTTCAAACGGCAGTTCCGCATTGTAGTGTGTGAGATAGCTGTAATCACAATAAATGGTGTCCCAGTAGAGATCAAAGTGTTTTTTATTGGATTCTCGTGCGTTGAAATATATCCGAGGGGGCGAGAGTATCCAGCCGATTTTGAGATCTCGTTGTCCGCGACTCGCCATCATTTCCCAGGTGGTATGTAAGTGAGTGTTACTGATGGAGCGTGCGAACGGCGATAATATTGTCTCGAAGGCGACTCGCGTCTGGACGAGACCCAAGAGAACGGCAGAGACAAATGTGCGGGGCGGTACCGTTGTGGTCGAGAGATTGGTACGGACGGACGACCCCCCCACCTCTACCGAAACGACTCGTCAATTGTATCCGGACCTGAGGGAATGCGCCGCCGCGGAAAACGTGGCATTGTCCGACGTGACCCCGCTCACCGACACCTCCAAAGACGGACCTGTTGAACAGACGGGCGAAACGACGGAGTCCGAAAACCAATCGAGTAGCGAAGAGTCCAGTTCGTCCGATGACGGTTCCGTCAGTGGTTCCGAGTGAATCTCTCGATATTCGGATCGACAAGGAAAAATCGAGCGTAAAATAAAAATAACAAAAAACAATAGTATCCTCCCGAAAACACCGTGATTAAGGAAAATAAGTATGTCGAGAAAGTTTATAGGGGCTGAGTTTATTCTCGCTCTACCGTTACGTGCACTGTCCTGTGTGACGTCACGTTACTAAAAGGGGCTGCAACGAATCCACAAAAATTCTACTGCGATCTACGGAAAGTTCAAAAGAAGACAATTACATCGTTAAACTCCTTTTCCGTACCCTCGAAAATAACACTTTGCCACCAAAGGGCCACGCGTATCCGAGATGGATTTGTATTCCAACAGGTCGGATAACGTGAGTAGAACCGCCGCGGGTTTACGGCAGAATGCTCTTCGCGGAGCATCGGCCGCATCTAAAAAAAATCGGAGGGGTCGTGGGGCGGGTGTAGGTGGCAGAATAGCCGCCGACAATAGAATGCCCCCGGTACAAAATCAAATGGACAATATCGTTCAAAACATTTTACCGCGCGCTCGATTAAATGGACCAGAAGCCCGGGACTTGGTGGAACCCGGGGGATCGCGGGAAGGCGTCGCGTTAGAAGCACCCGGAATCGGAGTTTTCGGTATGGCGGGAAATCCCCTCGAGGCGGAAGCAGACAGGAGGATACTCAGGACTCTGGACGACATGGAGAACGCCGGAATGACCAGACGGACTGTTTTAGGAAACACGTTCGCCGCCGAAAGCGAAATGACTTCCAACCCGGCAATATGGGAAACGATCGGTGAAAACCTGAAAGACCAACTATCGATAATGGGAAACGCGCGTCGGACCGGCACCGATCCCGGCGCAGTCATGGACACGATCGCAGATCAGGCCGATGAAATTTTAATGGCGCATCAATATCCGAATTTTTTACAAAATTACAGAGCTAACCACGGCCGGCGGCAAACAGACAGGACTCCCATATCGCTTAGCGGTGGGACGGGTGCGGGTGGAGGAGGAACGTGTCAGGCCGCCGCCGGCGGTTCGGGAAACCGAGAAGGGGCCACCGGTTCGACCGACCCGCCACCCACGGGCCTGGAACAAGTGGATCCGGAAAATCCGTGGTTCAGACGCGTCGTGACCGGCGGCTCTTCCAGTCTGGGCGTCGTGCTCGACGAAATCAATATGGCGCGTCTGTGGAACGGCTCCGTGTTCCGTACAACACTCGGCTCGTTGGTGACGAGTTTGGTCCGCCTTTTCACCACGAAATACGAATGGGCCGAAGAGACCGAGGCGGTCAGATTGGTTCACGAAGCGATGGTTCGCGGCTGTACGGTGGCCAACGACCCGCGATTCAATTCGTCCAACATCTGGGACGTGTACCGAATGCGAGCCGGGTTTCTCGTAGGGTTTGTGAATTTCAGAAGCTTGCTGGAACGGATGGAACTGAACGGACGTATCGGGCGCAAGCACAAAACTGATCTGATAATGCTGTACATGCTGTTGTCGTCTTCCGACGTACGCGTTTATCGCGATACGATCGACGCCAACACCCTTTCCTTTTTTGACCCTATCACGAACGATAAACTGCGCACCGCGCCTTTGCTGAATCGGCCGCTCGTCATCGATATACACGTGCAGGAAATGTTTGGAAACATAGCGAAAAGTACAAAAATACTCGAACGCTCAATCAACACGGCAAGCAACAACGCAAAAAGAAAGCGTGAGCCACCGTCCGAAGACGAGATCGTAACTCTTCTAAACACCTCGGTACCGTTGCCGATCTGTGACAGTGACGACGAGATCGAGGGAGAATTTGACTATCAAGAGGATTTTCAAGATACGTCGTTAGAACCGGAAACCGAAAGGGTCGCGTTGCGTGAAATGCTAGTCAACACCATGGTGGTGTCCATGATGGCCGAAGAGTTTAGAGTTTTCGTCGGCGATATGGAAACGGTAGCCGGGGCCGGCGTACGCAAACCACCCTCCACAGTAACGACGGGCGCCGGCAAAACGGTTGCCGCCGGCACCAGTCTGATCGCCGAGGTGGCGGACGGCGTTAGCGACGCCGGAAATGACGAGGGAAACGACGACGATGTCGCCGAGATGCTCGACGCGCTGCCGAAAAGCGCGCGCCACCGTAAGCCCGTGTTCTATCATTTTACAAGATCCGCGACAGGTATAAGTGGAATGTCCAGGTTGTTGAAAAATCCCGTAAAAAAATAATTCGCGATGGAGGTACAGAACGACTTTATATCGTCCAGTGTGAATGCAGATCCGGTCGCCTTGCAACCACCCGCGAAAGCGTGCAATCGCAACGTCGTTTACAAAGAGCGCCCCGTCGCACCGATGGAAATCGTGTACACCGATATTTTTCTCGACGTGTCCGAATACGAGAGGGACAAACGTCTGCTTTTGGAAAACATTTTGGGTCTAACCGAAGCGACGCGTCGGGGCGAGGGTGGTCGAGGCGGGAGGACGGCGGTATTGCTCGTATGTGCGGAGGCGTTATACTCATATTTACGAGACGCCGCGAGGGATAGGGGAGATAACGTCACCGAACCCATACGACTGACGAAAAACGCGGATGTATACGTTTGTGACGTGACGCTACAAAACGCGCCCGAACGCTTTGATCGCTTAGTGACCTTCAACATTGATCCGTTCGAAATCTGCGTGGGTGGACCCTTTGTAGGTGACCAGCGGTATGCCAAATTTAAAAGGGCGTTCAGACACGCCATGACCGCCGGCCGGTCACACGGCGCTGTCCAATTGGTCTTTAGTATTTTTCTGTTGAACGAGCGTGCGATGAAAACGTTCAGCGCGACAAATGACACGGACGTAAAATTGGTGGAGGTACGTTTCCTATTGGTGGACGACAACACAGACGCTGACACAGTGCGCGATATAGTCTGCAACTATTGCACCGACCTGATGCTGTACGTGAACGTGGACATGCAGCCGTTTGAGGTCGACGGTAAGATGCCCGCTTCCGTAGATTTCGCTTTAGACTCCAATCCGTACCATCTGGTCAAACTGGTAACGAGACCCGAATACATGAAAACGTCACCCGAAAACGAATATTTTCGCTTCAAACAGTTTTATCACACGTTCGCGTACGGAAAACAAAGCAAATGGGGTATAGAAGTCGTGGGCGGGCGGGACCCGGCCGCCGAGCGTTCTCAATACATAAATTCCCTGAACGACGCGCTCCACATGGAACTGATGCGGTTGTTCAAATTTCTATGCTTACACGTCCACCAACAGCGGAGCGGGCGGAGAGCTGTGTACCGCAGTCCGTACATCAACGTTCAAGAAGCGATGCGTTCGTACGAAGACGGGACCGCCGTGGATGAAGAAGAATACAGTTTGATGATCGAAGCTCGCGATAAACTATTCAAAGTCTACTACGCCTGTCCGATATTGATGAGCGGAGTCGACGTGAGATCGATAACTCATTCGGGAGATAACGAAGCGAAAACGCGATTGAAACACGACCAACGGAAATTGTTGGCCAAGCTGCGGGTCACCCGGGATCCACCGCCGGAAAACGCCGCCGGTACGTTTTCAGTAGCGGATCAAGTCAGGCTGTACGATACGATGACGTATCCTTACGGCGGGGACGTGAGCGATAAAAACACTCTGGACATAATGCTGACTGATGAAATCGGCCTTTCCGGCTGTATGGTCAAGAGAAACATTCGTCCAAACGGCACAACCGAGGTGAAATACAACGGGTTTATTTCCAGCCTCTTGTATCGGTAAATTCGACTTTTTGTGTTTTTTTATTTTCAGAGGGGAATGTATAAGTGAGATTGCTTTGGTAGGTATAACATAAAAATATGACAGTGCCGAACGACGCCGTCGCGGCTTCCGCGGAAACCGAATCCGCTTTACTCGCCGACCTCGTGTCGAACATGGGCCTGACCGAAAAAGAAGAGGACATGGACCTGACCGAAAAGGAAGAGGATGAGCTACTTCGGGAAGACGACAACAACGGCGAACAACACTCCGCTGTGTCGTCGGATTACGCCATGTTATTGGACGCGCAATTGGTGTTTCACCGTGGACGCGGATCGCTGATCAAGGAGCTCGCATACAGGATGTTGAACAGTCCCATCGTGTCCGGGCTGAACATGATACACGAAGTCGATAACGTGCCTGCACATCTCCTTATCCCCACCGACGACGGTAACGGACATTACGATGTACACACCGGATTGAAGTTGGAAGACGGAGAGTGTCGCTACGACGACAGACACGTGTTGTGCATTTTATCGGGCGCCCGTGTCGTGTTCGTGAAAGGGGCGAACAAGAAAAAGGCGTTAATGAACCTATACGAGCGAGCGAACGATTCCGCCGAGCAGCCACGCTTCCAGAAACCCATTATAGTCAACGTGGACGGTCATACCGCAGACGATGAGGACCGCGCGTTCTGCAAGAGCAGGGGTATCCGCATGGCGACGTTCTCGTTTCCGTTTGTATATAACAACATGCACGTGTTCGAAAAACTGCTATACGACCAAAGAGACAACGCCGCCGGCGCTCACATTCCGGGTGACTTTCTTTACGTCTCCAACGTCCTCTCGAAGGATCCCAGGTACGACCTATCCGGCAAGGGTCGAATTGTCTGCGTTTGCTACAACGATCATTCTCGCGGCGGTGCCGTCACGTCATTTGACAAGAATCAGAGATGTTCTCTTCTGAACATGTCGATACTCGAACACCTGTGGCTCAGACAACAAGACGCGCTGTTTAGGGAATTGGTAAGAAACGATCCACGGAGGAAACGCGCTTGTGATATGTCGTTGGCGAATCGTAACTACGGAGGAGAGGGCCAATTCGGGCCAAAGGAAGACCACCAACAAAACAACCGCACCCCGACTCGTCGGGGACGTCGCGGTCGTCGTCATCGTTCCGGTGGCGAGGTTGACGAGTACTTGCCAAATCGGTTCTTTTCTGTGACCGTAAACTGTGACGATCCCCAACATCATCGTAGTCACGGCGAATACAGTCATCAGGCCGAAAACGGGGTATACGGATACTACGACGGCAGAGAAAGGTACTACGACGATCGAGACTATCTGTACGATGAAGACCGTAGCGGTGAATTTCACGGACAACGCCGTATGACGAGGAGAGTATACGATCCGGAATTCGACTATTTGGAACAACGGGGTTATCCTCGTTACGGAGACGGCTACGCGCAATATCATGTCGACAACATCGACCGCCACTACGACCGACCGAATCAGAAGGCGCGATCAAACGGACGAAAGCGACGGGTCTACGGAAACGGAGTAGAAGAGGAAGTAAACCGTGCGCAATCTTCGCACGAAAAACAGCGAAGAACACAATATCCCGCGTCATATCAGAATGGGATGGGTTTCGCTTCGGACGTTTATCGTAGCCGATGTTAGTTATTGTTACAATAATAAATATATGTTTTAGAAAAAAAAGTTTGTCGTTATTTCACAAAATATCCTTTTCCAGATTGGCCAAACTCTTTCACTTTTTCTACTACGGCCGAAACCGGTGGATTTCTTAGGTTTCGGCCGTGCCTCTCACATGAGGAGCGAGGGGAAAACGCCAAAGTGCGTCGCTCGGGTAGACTGCCGTTTCGTGTTTAACAAATTTTATTACAAAAGAAACACACCGAAAATATTTTTTTTTTCGGTATGCTACCGTAGACATTCTATTTACGGCCATCTCTCTTCGTTCTCGAAAGTGGTTACGGGTGTTGAAAAATTGCCTTTGCGACCGTCCCCTTCGACGTCAGCCGCGAGACTGATCGTTTCCCCCACCACTTTTCGGTTCTGTCAACCCTTTACTCTCGACAACCCCCGACCACCGACCAATAGGATTCGAGTATTTTTCCCGCCAAAAATTTCGGCCAATCAGAGAGCCGGATTTTTTTGTCCGTCGAAAAATATATCTCGACACGCCATAAAAAATGCATATATACGAGGTATCGTTCGCGCGCGACTCTTTAGCTCCTTGCCCATAATAATGACTCCTTCAAGGAAGGAGCAGCGGGGAGGGGCCGGCGCGTCGCTAGTTGGATTTTTTTATTATTATGATTGAAAGAAAAATATTTTTACCACAGAAAAGTTTTGTCCCGGCCGGATTATAATTTCCGGATAAACGCAAAAATACAAAACATTTTTAACGCTCTTCGCGTCGACAGTTTTGGCGCCGTAACGGTGGTGGTGGAGCAAGCGGGAAGCCGTAATTGTCACCACCGTCACTGCGTGTAAAAGTAAATTCTCTCACAAAAAAATTTTGTCCACGGTCAGATTACACTTTCCGACGAACCGCAAAACTACAAACGTACTCAACTCAAAGCGTTTGACGCCGTTACGTCAGTGACTGCCGTTGTCAGAAGAAATCGGTGACCCGATGAGATACGGAGCGTGGGGGTATGGTGGGCGTGGAATATCCCCCCCACATCTACTTTCACTTTCATACCCCACCACTAGCTTCGCCTATATATAGTTGTCTCCGGGACATACAAAGTCAGTTCGGCAGTTTGTTCCAACTCTCGGAAGTCTTAGTCAGTGAAGCATGGAGTGTTCAGTGTTCCAGCGTCCAGAGTGTCAGTTGGGAGAGATAGTAAAATATATTATGGAGAATGAAGATTTCAAGACACGTTTGATGACGTTATTGAAACAGGCACAGGACGAAGACATCAACGGAAAGCAGGCAGCTACCGCTATTACCAGCGAAGAGAAGATAACTAGCAGTGAGATGGAAGTAGAAAACAACAAAGAGCAGATCGTAGAAAAAATCTATGAGCTGAACTTAGAAGCCAATAACGAAAAAGAGGAAACACAACCCATCACCTTCGTTACCTGCGATACTGTTTTGATTAGCAGTGAAATGGAAGTCGAAAACAACAATGAGCAGGTCGTCATCAGTGAAATGGAAGGTGAAAACAACAATGAGCAGATCGTCAGCAGTGAAATGGAAGGCGAAAACAACAATGAGCAGATCGTCAGCAGTGAAATGGAAGGCGAAAACAACAAAGAGCAGATCGTAGAAAAAATCAAAAAAGAGGAAACACAACCCGTCATTTTTGATACCAGCGATACCGCTTTGGTCAGCAGTGAAATGGAAGGCGAAAACAACAATGAGCAGATCGTCAGCAGTGAAATGGAAGGCGAAAACAACAAAGAGCAGATCGTAGCAAAAATCAAAAAAGAGGAAACACAACCCGTCATTTTTGATACCAGCGATACCGCTTTGGTCAGCAGTGAAATGGAAGGCGAAAACAACAATGAGCAGATCGTCAGCAGTGAAATGGAAGGCGAAAACAACAAAGAGCAGATCGTAGCAAAAATCAAAAAAGAGGAAACACAACCTGTCACTTTTGATACCAGCGATACCGCTTTGGTCAGCAGTGAAATGGAAGGCGAAAACAACAATGAGCAGATCGTCAGCAGTGAAATGGAAGGCGAAAACAACAAAGAGCAGATCGTAGCAAAAATCAAAAAAGAGGAAACACAACCTGTCACTTTTGAAACCAGCGATACCGCTTTGGTCAGCAGTGAAATGGAAGTCGAAATCCACGAAGAGCAGATCGTAGAAAAAATAAGCGGTGTTGATCGGATTTCCAGATATGAAATTCGTGATCCGAGGTCGCGCAGCAGAAGTCCGCATAATAATCAAACCACTCGTTTCGGCGACAACGGAGATGTTCAGCTAGCGGACGAAGAGGAAACGCAAAAACAACGGGACGGGCGGAGACGAGGGAGACGCGTACCTAAGGGATTCAGAGATGTGTCGATTGAACTCGAAGGTTACAATAATTTGATGATAACGACTGACTGCACATATTTCGTAGAAATGAATTTTCTACTGTCGTTGTACAAACCGAAAATCTGTGTGTCGGATCCACTCATGTTGACCAGGCTTAGACCGAAAGAGGTAAGCGTCATTCGTATTTCCGGCCCACCACTACTTTCACATTGGATCATAAATTATCTTCAAGAAGAAGGAAAACAGTGCGTTAACGAAAATCGAGAGATTTCGTCAATGACTCACGGCATGTCGTGGGTGACGAAAAACTCCATTTCGGATAGTATCCGTATCTGTAATTTTGACGATTTCATACAACAGTTCACCCGTTATGTGTATCGTGAAAACTGGTGTGAAATGGAAAGCGAAAGAGGCGCAAACAAATTCATCAGGTTGATCACGTACGACCAGACCGTTCGTCATTATCTGACCAAAGTATGCAAATTCAAATATGTCATTCTACCGAAGAGGGAGGAGATCAATTTCGATCCCCGTATCGAAGCCTGCGGCCATCACACCAACGTGGACATTTCGTCACGACCGTGCACAAACAATAGAGTTTGGGCACTGCGCAACCATTACAGCAACAAGATCTCCCTTCGTTGGTGAATACTAAACCGCCTAAATGTATTATAAATAATCATATTTTCTTGTTAGATTTTAGACTAAATATATATACACACCCAGTTTTGTTAGATTTTAGTAATTTGTAAAGAAAAATTGTAATATATATACACACACCCGGTTTTGTTAGATTTTAGTAATTTGTAAATAAAAATTGTAATATATATACACCTGTTTTTTCAATTATTCCGTTTCTATGGTTGTTGGTCATTATGTTACCAAAAAATTGCCACGGTCTCAACCGAGACCGTAAAAGTCTTTCTCAGGCTCAGCCGAACCCGGAAGAAGTGTATGTGTATCAAATTTATGTTACCAAAAAAATGTCCACGGTCTCAATCGAGACCGTAAAAGTCTTTCTCGGTTCAGCCGAACCCGGAAGAAGTGTATGTGTATCAAATTTATGTTACCAAAAAAATTGCCACGGTCTCAACCGAGACCGTAAAAGTCTTTTTCGGTTAAGCCGAACCCGGAAGAAGTGTATGTGTATCAAATTTATGTTACCAAAAAAATTGCCACGATCTCAACCGAGACCGTAAAAGTCTTTCTCAGGCTCAGCCGAACCCGGAAGAAGTGTATGTGTATCAAATTTGTTACCAAAAAAATTGCCACGATCTCAACCGAGACCGTAAAAGTCTTTCTCAGGCTCAGCCGAACCCGGAAGAAGTGTATGTGTATCAAATTTGTTACCAAAAAAATTGCCACGGTCTCAACCGAGACCGTAAAAGTCTTTATCAGGCTCAGCCGAACCCGCAAGAAGTGTATCAAATGTATGTTAACAAAAAAATTTCCACGGTCTCAACCGAGACCGTAAGTATTTCTCAGGCTAAGCCGAACCCGGAAGAAGTGTATGTGTATCAAAGGTCTTGAGAAGAAGAATTGAGCCAAATAAATTGGACTGAAAAAAATGTGCAAAGTACACTTTTTGTTTCTTTTATTTGAATAAAACACTAACAATCGACCGTTTCTATAGTTGTTGATTACTATGGTCAAATGACGGTCTTGGTTGAAACCAAAATTACCAGCGATTATAGAGAAGCCGGTTTGGCACTGTCATTGGGCCGTCTCAAGCGAACCCATCGAGCTAACCCGGAAACCTCTTTGCCCAAAAACTCCGTCACGGCCAACCCGACATAGGGTTATTTCTGGGTCCGGTTCTGCCCGCTACCTTCAGTCGACTTTCAAAAATACTGAATCGAGACTTTTTCGGACCGCAGAAAAAGTAACGGTAAAAAACAATCGCTCGGAAAAAATTTCAAAGTCCCGTTTGTGACCGTGCCCTTCGACGTCCGCCACAAGACTGAGAGTTTCCCCCACCACTTTTTGTTTCGGTCAACCCAATACTCTCGACAACCCCCGACCATCGACCAATAGGATTCGAGTATTTTTCCCGCCAAAAATTTCGGCCAATCAGAAGGCTGCATTTTTTGGCGTGTCGAAAATTAGATCTCGACACGCCACCGAAATCGCATATATACGAGGTACCGTTCGCGCGCGACTCTTTAGCTCCTTGCCCATAATAATGACTCCTTCAAGGAAGGAGCAGCGGGGAGGGGCCGGCGCGTCGCTAGTTGGGGGGGTTTTTAAAATATTTGTTACACACATTTTTACTCGAGAAAAGTTTTCAAATCGACTGCCGACTCTACGTCAAAAAGAAAAACTAAAACTCGCGGATTTACACCTCTCTTCGCGCCAAACCTAAACGTGACGATAAGGCTTTTTAGGCCTACGTGAATAGCGGTAAAAATGGCTATGTTTTGTCGTCCGGCAAAAATAAAATTCGGTGAAAAAAAGTTTTTATATCCCCGGCTGACTCTTCGCCAAAAATAAAAAACTCACGGTTTTACAGTTCTGTTCGCGCCGACACTAGACGAGACGATACGGCCGTTTCGACGTCGTATTAGCGGTAATTGAGTTCTGTTTAGACCCGCGCTGACCCAAAACGGCAATATGGACACGGCGTGAAGAGCGGTGAAAAAATCAGAGTTTTGCGGCCAGCAGAAAATAAAATTCGGCGAAAAAAGTTTTGAAATATTTGGCCGACTTTTAAATAGAAAAATATAACACACGGTTTTACACCTCTATTTGCGGCGTCCTACGGTACGTCCGTTTTTACGTCGTATTAACGTTAACTGAGTTCGTTTGAGCGTCGCACCGACGGGCGTCACTGACCCAAAACGGCAATATGGACACGGCGTGAAGAGCGGTGAAAAAGTCAGAGTTTTTCGATCCCGCAGAAAATAAAATTCGGCGAAAAAAGTTTTGAAATATTTGGCCGACTTTTAAATAGAAAAATATAACACACGGTTTTACACCTCTATTTGCGGCGTCCTACGGTACGTCCGTTTTTACGTCGTATTAGCGTTAGTTGAGTTCGTTTGAGCGTCGTACCGACGGGCGTCACTGACCCAAAACGGCAATATGGACACGGCGTGAAGAGCGGTGAAAATTTTGTGTTTTGCGGTCCCGCAGAAAATAAAATTCGGCGAAAAAAGTTTTGAAATATTTGGCCGACTTTTAAATAGAAAAATATAACACACGGTTTTACACCTCTGTTCCGCGAGGTGCCGATTTAGCATGGTCCGTGAATCGGTGGGATGCGAAAACATGGGCAACGCACACCCTCTTCACTCCGACCCAAGACATGTTTCGGTGAGAGCGGTGAAAATGTTTGTATTTTGCAGTTTGGCTGAAAATAAAATACGATCGTGATGTAACTTATTTAGAATGGTGTAATGTTAACCATCCCGAGCGGGTAACCGATCTGACAAAAAGTTTAATACGGCAGGCTACAAAATTTGTATTGGGTAAATCTGTAAAATATCCAATAGCAAAAAAACCCAGTCAGCGACGCGCCGGCCCCTCCCCGCTGCTCCTTCCTTGAAGGAGTCATTATAATGGGCAAGGAGCTAAAGAGTCGCGCGCGAACGGTACCTCGTATATATAGATTTTTGAGGTCACGTCGAGATTATTTTTTCGACACACAAAAAAATCCGGCCTTCTGATTGGTCAAAAAATTTGGCGGGAAAAATACTCGAATCCTATTGGTCGGCGTTCGAGGATTGTCGAGAGTATAGGATCGACCGAACCAAAAAGTGGTGGGGGAAATGATCAGTCTTACGGCGAACGTCTAAGGGGACGGTCGCAAAAGGGACTTTGAAATATTTCAGCCTAAAAACGGACGCAACAGAGACAATCTCAAAGAGGGTTTTTCTGAGTAACACGCGGTGTGATTCAAAAGTTTACACACGGATATGTGATGTATTTTCGCGTAAAGACATGGAGCCAAAATGGATTCGGCAGTCTGAATCCTGTGTTCTAAACGTACTCTGGCGGGAACGCGGGTTTGGTGACGCGGGGTTCAAACTCCTCTGGTTCGTGTCCGTTCTTGCGCCGGTAATCTGCTTCCATTCTTGATACGGCAGGTCTGCCCAAACTGTTAACGTTGTGGTTTTACTTTTTGTTAATCGTCCTCATTGCGGTTCTGACTTTGTTGTATCCTTTAGACGGCCAAAAGAGAACGGCGGTAATTGGGCGGATAAAAGAGATATGCGAATCGCTAATGCGCACCTGCATAGCCGAAGCTCTGGGGGAAGCCCAAAGTGCCAACCCGACACTGGGTTAAGTCATATTTTTGTATTTCAACGTACAAAGAAAATATTTTCACCTGAATAATTCTTGATTTCAGCCATCGACGTTTTTCAACACGACGCAAAAACACAAGCTGTTCTCGAATCACATATGTCCGATGTAATAGAAGGGGATGAGAACAAAATTTTGTTCTCTGATTTTGATGGGTCAAGCGGGCAACAGAATGCCCACGGTGAGGTTTACCAGTCGTGCCGCAAAAATACAAACATTTCTCGAACCACACATGTTCGATGTAATAGAAGGGGATGAGAACAAATATTGTTCTCTGATTTTGATGGGTCGAGCGGGCAACCGAACGCCCTCGGTAGGTTTACCGTTCGTGCCATCCTAGCTATAAGCACGCCAGGTCACCACTGTTACGGCAAAGAAACGGCCGACACAAACGTTTTTATGTTTTGACGGAAAGTGTAGTCTGGCCATGAGTCCACCTTTTATGTTTGCACATATTTTCACGCCCTTGTGGATAACCAAATGCCCATTGTGAGAAGTAAATCGTAAAAATATATATTTTTACTGCACCCGAACGATATTCCGTACATATCGATTTTCGGGTTTGCGAGTTAAAGAATTCGAATTGATTGAAATCCATCGAATCGGGATCCCGATGACTGTTGTAATGGAAGAAAAATATGGGCAGCCGCCGTACAACGTAATAACAAATTGTTTCAACAATTTGTTATATGTTTGACCGATACAAATTGTATGGTCAAATATAACAATCGAATAGGTTTATTCAATTGTATGCCGATTTCCCAACATCGCTTTCCCGCGAGGTGGGCGTTGTCGTAACGGGTGAAAGGCGAAGGAGAGGGGATTCGAGGTCACTGGTTGGTGTTGGGAATGAGGAAGGGAGGGGGGTATCGCTTAAATAGGCTGGTGGTGAGCAGGTTTGTTCAGTTTTGGTTTAGCACCGATACACGCTCCGGAGTTTTGTCTTGACGTGATACGCTTTTACTATTATTAATCGACATAGTGACAATTTTATAGAACTGTCCGTAAATTAGTAAACTGTGACATCGAGTGCTGATATTTTTACATCATGGAAAGGCACCGCTATTCTCATCACGATTACAGACCGTATTATGCCCCGGATCGAAGACGTAACGGGAGTCTAGATCGTGTGAGAGAGAGATTTAATTTCTCAAGATCCAAGAGTGTCGCTCCGGAATACCATCGACCGCGGCATAACAGCGGCAGTCACCGATCGTCACCGCACTACGACCGGGACCGCTACAGAGAGAAAACACCGTCAAAGAGACAGTCGTTGGATCGCCGTTATTCGACCCACAGAAGTGTTAGTCGTCCCCCGTCACCCCGCAGCGCAGAACCATCGAGGGCCGTTAACACCAACCAGGACTGTCACGTCGCAGAAAAAAAGTTGTTTTGGGTAGGCGGGAAAGGGACATTCGGATTTCTCATTGACGGAGAGTATAATATATTTTATTTAAAATCAAAATCAAAAGACTATTTGGAAAGGAAATCTTATACACAACGGATGGCCATGTATCCGTCGAAGAAGGACGATCGGGCTGGTAAGTGCACGGCAAAGTATACGATAAACAAATATAGATCTTCGTGTGATTCAGTCATCTCGATTTTTGATTCTTTTCTAAAACTGAACAGAGTGAAAGTGTTTACGACGTTGACGACACCATCCGTGTTGGATGAAGAGAAAATAAAGAGATGCAAAGATTACGAGTCTTTGGTACAACAGTTGGATAAACTAAAGAAGCACAATGAATTCGATACCAGGCTAGTGACACCGATGCGTCGATCTTCTGCGTGCATGTTTCGAAAGGGTTGTAGGGATTACAGCGAATGCATTTATTGCCAACTGGAGTCGCTTAATAATCTAGTCACGAACAAGTGTGGGCTGAGAACTTCGAGAGAGGTGAACGACGACACTCCGAATGGCTTGTTTGATACGGCTGTCGCCAAAATTACGGCCGGTAGAAAAAGGTCAGCCTCCACGTCGTCTTTATCGTCAACATCATCGTCTTCATCGTCATCATCGTCATCCTCCTCGACTACCTCTACGGGATCGAAAAGACGTGGAAAAAAACAAAAAAAGACTGATTCTCCCAAAAGCCCGATAATTGTCAAACCAGTTACGACTGGCGAAGTGAATACGGATCCATCAAACGAGGTATCCTCGAGAGATACGGAAAATGAAGATGGCGGTGATAGAGCGACCGAGCCTGAGAGTGACACAGAAGAAGAAGAAGAAGAAAGAGCAGACAGTGGTGAACATAAGTCCTCCAAAGACACCGATGCCGCCGTATCGCCACGAACCAATCTAAACGAGAAAACAGCAGTCACCCTCGACAAACCGTCCACCACTCCGACGAGGATGTCAGTCGAGAAAACCGTCTTCACGGAGACGGCACAAAACGTCCTCAGTCCTGCGGCATCACAAGCGTCTGATTCGTCATCACCATCGTCATCGTCAGAAGACGAAGAAGACGACACGAAAGAAAAAGGAACTTCTTTGTGGAGAAATAGGGGTGGATCGTAAGACTTTGTCGGAGTGATGGATCGCTCTACATTCAATATTGACCAACAGCCGAAACCTTATTTGGGGCGCAGCGATCTCGAACTGCTCTTCGACTACATTTTAGTAAAAAAAATGGGACTCAAAATCGAGTGGGACAAGGCAGTGGCCGAAGGCGATTGTGAAGCATTTTTGGCAAAACTGTGTACAAAAATCGCCAAAGAAGGATGTGATTTGTCCATCGTCCGGACAAAAGAAGACGGTTCCAAGATCGTGTTGGACTTGAGCGGGGGATTCGTTACGACTGTATTTGATGTAGATATGTAAATAACTTTATTACTGTAGTTCTTAGATATGCAAATATAAATAACATTGTAACTGTTGTGTTCTCATTACCTTTTATTTGATGTATATATGTAAATAACTTTATTACTGTAGTTCTTAGATATGCAAATATAAATAACATTTTAACTGTTGTGTTCTCATTACCTTTTATTTGATGTATATATGTAAATAACTTTATTACTGTAGTTCTTAGATATGCAAATATAAATAACATTTTAACTGTTGTGTTCTCATTATCTTTTTCCTCAAACCCATTTGTATTGTGGACAGAAAAAAGAGGTATTCACTAAAACTCGGCCAAATCCGTATCAATGTAGTAGCTTGTCTCGGTTTCAGCCGAGACCGCGGAAAGCGTATGTACAAACCGCAACTCGGCCGAGCTCGTGGAAGTCAAACTCGGTTTTGGCCGAGCACGGTGCAGTGTATGTGTTTCTCTGGTACGGCCGAGCCCACGGTAATGAATGTGTTTCATGGTAGTTAATGTATTTCGGGTTCGGCCGAATCCGAGGTTGTTTCATGGTAGTTAATGTATTTCGGGTTCGGCCGAATCCGAGGTTGTGCAAAATTCGGTTCGGCCGATGCCGATGTAGAGTAAATCGGCATCGGCCGGCTCTCAGAAATGTGTGTGGACGTATCGACTGAAAATAAGTTCTGTTTCGGGACACAACTATTTATGTGCAAAAAATTGTACCTCTATTCGGATAACCGAACGCTCACCACGCCATCGTAATGACGGGCGAGAAGAGCGGTACAATTTTTGTTTTTTGTCTCCCGGAAATTATTCCCGCGGCGAGGACAAAATTATTCTCTTAGCGGAGACAATTTTTCTGAGATGAAAAATTCTTAGTAACAGTAAAAAAAAAATCCCACCCTGCGACGCGCCGGCCCCTCCCCGCTGCTCCTTCCTTGAAGGAGTCATTATAATGGGCAAGGAGCTAAAGAGTCGCGCGCGAACGATACCCTGTATATATCGATTTTTGAGGTTTTGTCGAGACGATTTACTCGACACACAAAAAAATCCCGCCCTCTGATTGGCTAAAAATTTTGGCGGGAAAAATACTCGAATCCTATTGGTCGTCGGTCCAGAGTTGTTGAGAGTAAAGGGTTGACTGAATAAAAAAGTGGTGGGGGAAACTCTCAGTCTCACGGTGGACGTCTGAGAAGATGGTCACAAACGGGATTTTGTAAATTATTTTTCGGTAGTAATTTTGTAGCAGCTAGAACCCGAGTGAATCCGGAAACCCCGACATAGCCTGTTCCGGGTCAGGTCTTTGAACTCACTCGAGACGGGCGTTCTGATTAGTAGGCGAATTTAGCGATGCATTCTTGTTTTAATATTCACTTGTTTCGCCTACGCCCGGCCGAGGATTCAGACTCGTGTTTGGCTTTATGCTATCAAGGGTACATATCAGACTGAAATTTTAGGTTTAACAAATTGTATTGAAAAAAATATAATACCAAGGTAGGTGGTCATTTCGGAGATCTTACTGTCAAAAATCCTGTTCTGGCCATCACCCGGAGTTTTTGGAAAGGTTGACACGTTGCCTCTCTATCTTAACGATGAAATCAACTGTTATCGGATTTATCTCTCTATTTTTCATTCGGATTTTAACGTCGTGACTCTTTCCTTCAAAAATATTCCAGATACCGAGAAGTCCATCGGAATCTTGAAAACTCTCTTTTGACGATACCTTTCCCGAATTTTGTTGGGAAACCACGGCGTATCGGATATCTTGTTTTTCTGTGGCCAGTTGAACGATGTCGGTGTTCATCTCCGGCGTGTAACACGACGATATTCTCGAAGAGAAGATCACGGCTTGAAATATCGCGTACGTTAAGCCAATACAAAACATCAAAACCATGTAATAACGACGAGCGCGTATCATCTGCGCTGTCAAACGTTGTTCGTATGAAGTATTACCGCTTTGTTTGTCTCGTATATAATTACGTAAACGTATCCGTCTCATTATGTTTTTGATAAATGTGCTCATGTTGAATTCGTCGGATCTTTAGCGATCGACGCTACTCCGAGAGTGAATAACTAGGACGGTTTATCCAACCAAGAGTCGGGGTGGTCTCGTCGAAAATACGATAATCGACATTTGTTCGCTTATCGGTCAGCTTTGGTCGAGAGTCGTATCCTGTCAAGATCACTCCAACCTACAACAAGACCGGTGTTTGTGTCAATTGCTCTCGTCCCGACGAAAAGAGGAGGACATAATGAGTTGCGTAGAAATCGAAGAAGCCTGGCACGATCTTACTATACAGGAGCGTTACTTATTGCTTCAACTCAAAGCCGAACGACGTTTGGCTAAACGTTTCTTAAACATTTCTAATCTCAAGGATTGTATTACCAGCATTGTGATAATTTTGTTTGTGTTATATTCTTGTTCGAACGACACGATCAGTACAAATTACGATCGACGAGATATCGTTGAATTGGACACGAAGGAACACTCAATCCGATGCGTCGTTCTGTTTGGCGAAGACTTTAGAAAATCCGAAAATCTTCTTGGAGTCTGGAAACTCCTCTGCGCAATTTCCCGTAAAACAACAACAGGAAACGATAAGGTGACCCGGTCTTTCAGTCAGACAATCGAATTTGAAGGCGAAAACGAAATTTTGCTTGAGGAATCTACTTTTTTCACCAACGTATCGAATTCGACGATTCCGACTTCAGTTGCAAACGGGGAGTTATACTTGTAGAAAAACAATATATGTCCAAAAATTTACGAATTTTGTCGCTTTGAAAATAAATCATTTTTATGAAATATTTTTTGTCTCTTGTGTCTTGTTACCTCTACAGTACCGCTAAAAGATTTTCAAAGTCAATATCACCCCGTTTGCTGGATTTAGGGTGGAAATCGTATATGTTTCGGAGGGACAAAATCTTACAGAGCAAATATTTTTAAGGTCCGAGAATCTGTTTTGGGGTTGATGAGAGTCGGGAAAGCACGGACTCGCGGATCTCTACTCGAATCCCCACCAACAATCCTCCCGGCGTATCCCCTCCATTGCTCAGGGGTCGAGGTCGGCCCCCCACTCACCTCCTCACGTTTGAATACGCGCTTTCACTCTGATCGCGCCAGTTGGAAACTAGCCGCTGGAGTCGTTCAAGCTGACATATTTATGCAGAAAACCATCCCGGCGGAGGCAGAAGTGAAGTGAAGTGAAGTGAAAACCGTCCATCAGATAGAAGTTCGGCGGAGGGAACGATCATGGAATCTGAGGACGAAATAAGAAAAATAATGTCTCGGGATTCGTTATATAAACAAATAATGTGTTCTAAAAATAATGAAACTGTAATGAACAAACTTGTGCGGAATATGAATTTCATCAATTCTCGGACGTCATCGACAGAGCCGTCACAACACATATGGAAATTGCGGGGGATTGAACGTGAGAGGAGGCAGAAGGAAAGAGCCGCAATGTCGTCCCGGATCACGAACAATTTGATTCCCGTGGACAACGAGAGCATAACGAAAATGCACGAGGCATACGGTGTCGAGGATTCGATCGTCGATATCCAAGACAAAGTCGAATCCGATATGAACGAGTTCGGTAAAATGTATCAAACAGCCTCTCTGGACGAAAGGTACGTAGCATTAACCGAGTTAGCTGAATTTGAAATTTCAACGCTACCGACCGGAGAGGAGAGGGAGATAGAACGCGAGAAGAGGAAGAAGGAAAGAGCCGCGATGTCATCCCGGATCACAAACAATTTGATGCCCGTGGACAACGAGAGCATAATGAAAATGCGTGAGGCGTATGGTGTCGAGGATTCGATCGTCGACATCCAAGACAAAGTCGAATCCGATATGAACGAGTTCGGTAAATTGTATCAAACCGCCTCTCTGGTCGAAAGGTTCGGATTACTAACCAAATTAGCATTGGAATTTGGAATGTCGGTGCCACCCACGGGAGAGGAAAGGAAAATGCGAAAGACAGAAAGGCACAGACAGTGGCAGGAAAGGAGGGAGATGAATGCGAGACTTATCCACACTACGTTTGAAGATATCGACGGTCTGAGAAGAATCGGCGGGACTTATAAGACACCCAGTGGTGTCGGGAAAGTCAAAGAGATTGAGAAGATTGTTGAAAAACAAATGAGGAAATTCGATAAAATGTATACGAAAGCGGTGCAGAATGGTACGAGATACGATGTTCTAGAGGAATTGTTACAGCGTAGTAAAGAAACCGATGCACATAAAATGTAAATAACTTTTCTTGTAAATTATACCAGCGAAAATAATCTAATCTTTTTAGTCTATTATTGTAATACAGTTTTATATTTTGATTTAAATTGTTTCACTTGTATATATGTTTGTAGAATGAAATAATCTTTGTTTTGTAAATAACATTTATTTATTAACGAATGTTTTTATTTTTTAAAAAATCCTTTGAGATCAATCGGGAACCCGACAGGGGATCATGATTCGTGTAACGATCGGGATCCGATTATGGTAAGTCACTGAAAACCACTCTAACATGACCGTTAGTCGATACATAATCGGGGCAATTTTATTCGTATCTTTATTGGGTTCGGTTATGCTTTTGACGCATTACGTTTATTGGAAATTAGAATGTTACATCAAGGAAAAGATTTCGTTAAAAACACAAGAGGGTGGCGGGGTCAGCGGTGTCGGTCTCGAAGTTGTGGAACCGGAAGTGGCCCCGGGCAATTGGATGTCTGTCGAACCAGAAACCATCTGCAACAAATCGGACGTAGACGAAAAGGATGTCGAACCCGAAACCAGCTGCAAAGCAACGCAGACAGATTTCGGTTGGCCGAATTTGGCCGAAGTTGGCGAAACGATCCAGCCGAATGCGTCCGAGTCTGAAGATACGATCGGCGGCGAGTCGAAAGTTGACATTTTACCTTCGGCCCCACCACCTGAGTTAGTGGGGGGCGAAAACAGTCCCGACCGCTGGACGCCCCCGCCGCCGTACAACGAAGTCGTTGAGACGTACACACGAAACGATCTGGAATGGTATCGCGTGTTTGCGGCGTTCAATGAGAAACGCATGTCTATGGCCGTCCACTGGACCCCGCCGCCTGTGAGCGGAAAACCGTTGAAAAGGTGCGTAAGTGAAGTAGAGAAATTCGCCAACGCAGAAACGCATCCGGTAGGCGCACACGAAATTTTCGCTTTCATAAAAGCTTTCGTCGCTCTCACGAATCTCGTCTACGCGGAATCGGCGGTGGATAGTCCGGTCAATGTCACCGACGCCGTTACGTCAATCTCCGTCGAGGACGACGGTCATCGTGAATCGCGCGTGGACTTGTTCCGAAAGGCGTTCGTTCTGCTCGTGAGTCAATACGTACCGAAAACCCCGATCAAAAACAGAGTAGTCCCTTTCGGCTACGATTGGTTCATCTTTTCCGGTCGCATAACGTATGCCGTCATAAACGCTCACGTGACGTTATGCTCGATTAATCGCGGGGCAACCGCCGTAGCAGTCACCGCCCGTCCGTATTACACGGCGGACGAATATTCGGTCACCACGCGCGCCGTAGTGGACGGATTAAAGAACATCTGCGCGAATTTCACGTACTCGTTGGGCTACGAGAGATACAGTTCCAACCGCGTGTACATCGGCGTCGCTTTCCTCTACGCCAGCCTGTTGGAAATCGCTTGTGATCGCCTATTGACCGACGGACGGATGCCGGACTACGCGGAAACGTTAAACGGAATTCTCACGGACCCTTCTAACCGTTATGACGCGTTTGAGAGTCTGATCGGCGATATAGGCAAACGGAGTCCGACCGCCACTGAAAGTTCACGGGTCAACGCTCCGAACGAGAAACGCGTGCCGGTCGGCGCGAAACGCGGTGACGTCACTTACGACGGTGTTTACGATGACAGAACGTTTATAGCCCATCGTAGACTGCGCATGTACGCGTACATCCGGTCGTATTGCGAACAACTGCCGGCCATACAGATTCTACTCAGGGAAAAACGGTTGGACGACCAGAGACTGTCTGTCCTTTTGCGCGCCGTCGAACCGATGAGTGACGAATCGTCGTTGTTCTATTTCAATCTCCATTCGCGCGTGGGCGCGTTCAAGTATCGCAACGGCTCGGCCCTTTTCGGCGCGGCGGGTCTTTCGAAATTTAGAAACGGCGTCGGCCGCACCTTTGAGGGCGGTGACTCGTTCGGGCGCGTTTACGCGGCGGACGGAGCTAGCATACTGTTCGTGCAAAGCCGAGCATTCACGTTTCACACGATAGGGCAATTGACCGATTTGGCCTACGGGGAAATTGAAAAATCGAACCGAGATCTGATGCCCGCCTGGTTGATGGGACAACGGCCGCTATTTCTTTCGGAAAAGAACAGACTGTCCGACATACCTTGCGGTCCACACCTGGAACCGTGCGTGATCGACACCGGCAAGAGCGAGGGTCTGATGTTGGACCTCATCGGCCGTCGTAATACGACCAATTATACGCCCGAAGAGGCTTCGTCAGCGTTGGTAGTGTTCGAAGACCAGAACATCGGCGCCGTATTCACATCCGTTCGCGAAAAAAATATGGACGTTCATTATAGCCGATGCACAGTGGCCACCACCTACTTCACGTTCACCACGTATTTTCGTATAACTAGAGAGAGCGTCAACGACGCTGAGGATATACGCCTCAGCTGCTATACGGGCAGTTCCGCTAAAATTAAGAAGAAACAGAAACGCAACGCCTCTTCTGGGGATTCTGACGTCAAAGGATCGACGACTGCCGTCCCTAACGCGGATGAGAAACCGGCGAGAGGTGCAAAAGGAAGAGATGACGAAACCGGTGACTTTGATATGGAGGAAAATTCGTCAGACGGAACGTTTGAATTCAATTACTGTTCGGTCCGAGTCTTCGTGCAGACCCGGGACGGTACGGATTATTTGGGTGGCGCCGTACGACCGGTGGTCACCAATTCGGTGGAAAAGAGGTCCAAAAGTAAATGCGCCTACAAATCCGAAGATCTAAAAAACGTATCCTTAACGGTGGCACCCTACGGAGGCGGTGATGACGGTTCGCCGGATCAACCGGCTTCGATCACGATTCTGTACAGGCCGAAAAACACAAAACAAGCGAAAATACCCTTGTCGCTGGCGGAGCGCGAGATTTCACCTTTCGCCACTGTCGAGCGTAAAAATGAAATTTTTCGGATAAAAATAGATTTAAGATATTCTGTATATTGTGACACGGTCGGTAAAATCGTCGTATTAGTTGACGCGCATGAGAAAAGGGCATGTATCGCGTCGATTCGGTCGAGCATATCGCAAGACGAACAGCAGTCTGATGAAAATGAAACACTCGCTAAAACTTCACTCCTTCTGGCGGAAGAAAATTTAGGTACGATAAAATACGACTCTAGGCGCAACCTGCGCACGTACGTATTTTTTGATAGCGGTTAGTTAGAATCGCGGTAACAACCGTTGAGTGGGAGGGGAGGGGGGTTCAGTCCCGGCCACGCCCTCAAGGGTGGGGAGAGGGGGAGAGCAATCAGCGTGCCGGCAGTCAGTCAGCTTTGGGATACTCAGTCGAGCGGTCTACATCTGTTTTAACCCGACGCACCCGTGAAGAAGAACGAAGGTGTAGAATCAATGGATAACGAAATGTTTTATGAATCTGAAAAAATGCGCGATCTTGTAAATCGAGAAGAACAAGTAGTTGCCGTCGTACGTTGTGGTGATAATATTTTATCCGCCGTAAAATTGACACCGCCGGATCTCGAGCTTCAGAACAGTCTTCTTGCACGAGCGAAAGAAATCATAAAAGAGGAGGAGAAGAGTTCCATGTCGTCGGATAACAACGGAAAGCGTGGTGGCATTAAACGCAAAAAAAATAAAATCGCCACACGCACCGGCAGTGCTACGACAGTGGATCGAGAACGTTTCCAACGAATCAACAGAGACGCTTTTCGAAGAAAAGTTATGAAACTGGTGGACGGGTGGATTCGGTTGCTTAAGGACGGTGATGAACTTAAACAGACTGTAGTCACTAACGACGATCAAGCAAAAACAAAAGGGCCCGAAAAAAGATCGAAGAGAGGCCCCGAGAAAAAGGTAAAGAATATCTACGCCGAAGAGATACGGGGGAGTTGCAGCGGCGACGCGGACGAATTGTTTCGTCAGCAGAATGGATATTTGTATTACAGTATTTTTTGTACAAAAGAGTTGGAATCTCTATTGACGAGTAAAAGACAGAAAATGGAGGGGGAAAACGAAATTGACGTTTTGATAGACAGACTGGCCATGCTGGCGAACATCTACATCAAAATAATGTACACGTTCGACATAAGACCTACGGTATTCATCAAATTCGACGACCGGGAAGTCCCGGCGTTGTTCGCCCGCCAGACGGTGCCTACGCCGGACACGTGCGTCACCGGCCCTCCGGGATATTACTGGACAAAGATCTTGCATTCTGACAACATCGTCAAGCCGATACAACGCGTCCCTTTACAACGCGTTAAATCGGAAAGACTCTTGCAGGATGTGACTTTCGTCGTTGTCGGCGAAAGAGCGTTGGATCAGCTGTTTCCAGTCGCACCGAATCAGTTCTTCGCGCAACAACGATCGCGAAAACGTTTCAAAGAAACATACAATTACCTAGCGTCCATTCCGGAAGTCGACCTTTCCCATTTGGGTTGGGACATTATCAAAGGGACGGGTGTTATAGATCCGATAAAAACGTTTTTGCCAAAAATAACAACGGCGGAGGTTTGTTCTGCGGACGATGAAGTTTTCACCAACTACATGGACATGTTCGTCACCATGGTTGTGCTGAGATTGAAAAACGAACAACTCACGTTGGCTCACAAACAGGTCTCTCCTAAACAACCGCGCGTACTGAGGACCGAATACAAGTTCGAGATCGCTGGGAGAGCAGACCGCCCGGCGATTTATTTTTTCAGGGACCGGAATGATTTCGTGACGGACATTTCGGTGTTGAGCGTGGTTGACGATCTCTTTGGCTCGGAGGAAATTGTGTCTAGGATGATGGGAGACGGCGACTTTGACGACGGCGTCTACTTTTACGACGTACTGTCAGTGAACGAAATTCTGACGCTACTGAAATCTCTCGGAATATCTTACGTTCAACCGGAACACCAAGATTTCTACACATACGTTCTGTCTTTCAACGACGATGTGCGTGAAGCGATAGCTTGCTCGTCTCATACTATCGACTACAGACTCGAAGATGTCATCGCGGCAGGCACGTTGATTAAACTACACGAGACGGATCCGGCCCGTTTCAAACCCGCCGAATGTCTGATTAAGGCCGATGATATAATCGTGACAACCAACATGTCGCAGTACACCACGACCTACTACGTAGAAAAGGGCAAAAAACTATTGAGAGTTCTAAACGGGTATCCCGAAAATCTCCAGCGGAGCGATTGCGTCATGCGCGTGTTCAAGTTGAAATGGAAAGGAAAAGATTGTTCGGAAATCCCAAAATCCCTTTATACGATTTTCCCTCAATTTAGTTTCGTTTTCAAGAACATGGAGTTGTACGAAGAAGTCGAAGCGGGAATAACGACAGACTTTGGGTCGACTGAGATTATTTTTCCAGACATGAGGTATAGTCTGGTCGAGGTGAAACCGGAAATCACAATCGGTCCAATGGAAGTTCGGGTTTCGCCCGAGGAGGATATTTTAAAAGATTTCAACTTTAATCTCTGATCCGATTAAGATAACGGCCCGTTCAAAAAGAACACCGTCACTGCCAGTGTCATCGATCGCTACTTGTTAATGATACATTTATAAACTTTACCAACAGTATTTTTATTATTTATAAACATATATTTACATATTTATCGTTTTCCTTTTTTTGCCTTTCCACCGGCATTTTTATTTTGTTTCTTTGTCGGTTTGTCCTGTTTGTCATGGTTGATCAACAGATTAACGGACGAAATTTTCTCCAATCGCTCCGTACCCAAGTAAACTGCTTGTACGGGGAAATCTTTCCATTCGCATCCCTTCTCGTCGGTCACGGTGTCGGTTTTGAAATCGTATTTTATACTGTCCTTGACCACGGGCGTAAAGTCGTGGAACACCATCGACGCGGGCGTATCGCCTTTCTTCACGATCCTCATCCGAGCGTACCTCTTGGGTTGGCCTTTATCGTTTTCACCCACAATGATGCTCTTTTTGACCTTCCTCTCCTTGCTAGCTCCCGCGGGTAACGCGGAATTAACAATCTTGACGATACAATATCTGTTGTTGATGTTCGATGATCCGACACACTTTTCAAGCACTTGGGTCATCTCAGGCGTCATCACAATACTGAGACTCGAGATGTCTATGGAGTCTTTGTCGCGCGCGACCTCATCGTGTTTGAGGAAACGTTTGTCGATGTCACCGCGAGGGGCCGGTTGAGGCTGCGGGGGCGCGATCATACCAACGTCGTCTTTACTTTTAGATTCAGTTTCTTTATTTGATTTTTCAAATTGTGACGGACCCGTCACGGTGGCCAATATCTTTCCGACCAAAGGTGGTGAAACGACCTTATTGCCCTCGCCATCGCGACGTTCACTCGGTATTTGTAACTGAACGTGCATCGGCACCGCTTCCGCTATTGGAGCCGGTGTACGCTGGCTGCTGTTTTGCGTCGTTTGTACAGGTGAGGCTATCGCCTCCTTTCTCGGAACAGGCGCTGGTGGACGTTCGGGAACGTTTTGGGTGGGTACTGCCGGCGAACGATCGGGAACGTTTTGAGACGTCTTCGCGGGTGCTGCCGGCGGAAGCTGAGGAACGTTTTGAGATATCCTCGGGGATGCCACTGGCGGACGTTGGGGAACGTTTTGAGACGTCGTCACTGGTACCGCCGGCGGGCGTTGGGGAACGTTTTGAGACGTCGTCACTGGTACCGCCGGTGGGCGTTGGGGAACGTTTTGAGACGTCGTCACTGGTATTGCCGGCGAGTGTTGGGGAACGTTTTGAAACATCGTCACTGGTACCGCCGGCGGACGTTGGGGAAGGTGATACGTCATCACTGGTGCCGCCGGCGAACGTTCGGGAACGTTTGCCACCGTCCCGGGGAGGTCTTTTCTCTGAGCCTGATCCGGCGGACGTTCAAATTCGGGGACGACATGTCTGATTTTTGCTGCCGCTGCCGCTGCCGCGCGTTCACGTTCCGCTAAAAGTTCACTGTTCAATTGTTCATTTCGTTTGCGCTCGCCGTCGAGTCTGAACTCGAGATCCTGGAGGCGGCCTCGTTCCGATAACAACCATTCGTGCTCTTCTTTGAGTTTCGCGTCGACTTTGTCGAACCGCTCCCTTTCGTTCCGCAACGTTTCTTCCATCGATCTCAGACGCTCGGCGTTCTCGTTGTTCTCGCCGCGCTCATCCATCATCTGTTTTTGTAGTGCCTGTATTCTGTTTTGATACTCTTCCGCCCTACTACTCATCGTTCCTTCGATGTCGTATAATTTCCTTTCTAACATTTCTATCGCACCGGCGTTCGTCATGATGTCGGCGGCGTAACCGGTTTTTAAAAGCTCTTCTGCCGGCTCTGTTTCAGCGGGTTCTATTTCGGATTCACCACCGTCTGTGTATTCGGACGTTCGGGCTTCGTCGTCCGCGTCAGCCGCGTCTTTGGTAGCGGTCACGACAACGATGGCGACGAATATGGCGAACACCAATAGCGGTATCACGTAACCGGAAATCATTGTCTGTCGATATATTTACTTATCACCGTCAGCGGAGAAAGTCTCACCCAAGCCCACCGGCTCGTGCGACACGGGGGCGGGCGAAAGAGTGTGGGTTTTTTTCGAAAGGGACCGGCTTTTTTTCGCCCGCGCCGATTTCATAGCTTTTTTTTGTGGAACGTCGGTCGTGTCGGTGGCTGGTCGCCTTTTGTTCGTTGCATCGCACGGGCGTTTTGAAGTGTTATCCGCGGTGCGGGTGGCAGCGGGTGGGCCGGTCACAACCGGCCCGGGCGATATGCTCGTGGCGGTTGTAATCCGGCATGCGGTATTGCTTGACTTCCTTTTTGCACCGGCTTCCGTGACGTTCGCTCTATTTTGGGGTTTCCTACTTTTCTTCGTCTCTATGATATCATCAAATTCGTCTCTGGCCCGATCTGTCAGATCGTTCAGTTTGCTGACGGTCAGCGTTCTCGTACATTCGGTCATTTCTCTCTTTTGATAAAAGATGTTGCACGAGCCCAACACCATGTATAGCGAACTGTTTGGATACACGTAACTGCAGCCGACTTTATCCCAGCCGATGGTCTGCTGGTAAAAGAGACGCGATCGCAAGACGCGGTTTTTCATCACCTTCTCGTGCGTTTCCATGACCCTCAAAAACGTTTTAACGCTATCGGTCGTATCGAGCGTGTATACCATCCTCATTACGGGTGTTTTTTTGATGGTCGGCCGGTAACCGGAACCTTGATCTTTATCGAGCCAAGCGGCCGTCTCTGTTTTGGGATATTCACACAGCACGCCGAAACTGAGTACTCGAAATCCGAAACACAACATGATATGCACCGTGTGAGCTGCCGGGACGATCGGATCGTTGGCGTTGTTCGGTTCCCACTTGGCCCGGGTACGAAACGCGACGATCGCGTCTTTCTTGTCGGCGGCCACATTCCCCAGTGAAAATAGAAAATCCAACACTACCGGACGTTCTTGAAGGGCTTCATAAATTTTCGCCTCAAAGTTACGAAAGTCGTTAACGACACCCGGAGGGTACGAGTTCCACCAGAACGACGGCGGAAGACCTTCCGAAAACTGATGTCCGGGAAGATTTCCCCTCGCTTTATTTTTTATCTTTTTTCGTTTGCCTTCAATTCTGGGTCTTGTAGGTCTAGTCAACGCCACGTGCGAATTGAGGACGTAAGAACCCACAAAATGCCAACTTGGATACGAATGCTCGCCGACGCCAACGAAAACGTTAGTTTCTTTCGTGAGCACTCGCGGAAACTTGACTTTGGCGTGACTCAGCGGTTTCCCGACGATTTTCACGATATAGTCGGTGGTCGGACAAACCTTTGAACGGTTGAACCGATGGTCTATGAGCAGAGTCGCGTTGTCGAAACTGAAAAGACGAACATTTTCAAACAAAAAGGTTTTGATTACGCCCTGGTTTTTAATTATCGTAGATACGAATTCTGCCGGTATCGAAATCATTTCTATTTCGAAAATATCCGTTTTAACAAAAAAAGGCAAGAGGTGGGTATAAAATTCTATTTTCAATACACGTTGTGGTTTACTGTCAATTTTACCCGCTTTCGGCATCAAACTGTCGAGTGCCTTGGTCGTATTTGCTTTGGTAACGAACATGCTGACGGAATCTTTGGCGCTCTCGGAAGGCGTGAGAACTCCGGCGTCTGATTCGTCGCTGTCGGTCTCACTTTCAATAACCACCGTTGATTCGGAATCGGTGCTATCGCTCTCGCTTTCGTCATCGTCTAGGGTTATATTTCTTTTCGCTACTTTAACGCGCGCCGACTTGCCGAAATTGCTCCACTCGAAATCTTCGCTGTCGGAGCTCGATGACGACAAGTACGATTGGGCTCGCTTCATACTTCGTTCCTTACTACTATTTCCGAATTATTCGAATAATTTAACGAAATCTTGGACGATTTCTTCTTCCTCTTCTCCTTCCTCCGCTATAGAAACGTCATTGACCTTATTCTTCACAATGGGCTTTTCTGCTACGTAGGATCTTCCGTCGGACGTTGCGGCGTCCTTACCTTTCCCATCTCCCCCCAGAGCTTCGTCTATGCAGGTGCGCATCAACGAGTCGCATACCTCTTTTATCCGCCCGATTACCGCCGTTCTCTTTTGGCCGTCTAATGAATACAACCAAGTCAGAACCGCGATTAGGACGATTAACAAAAAGTAAAACACCAACGTTAACAGTTTGGGCAGACCGACCAGGACGACTACGAAAGCAGTGACGCTGCAAAACGCCGTATTGCGCAGCATAGCTATATCGGCCGCGTCCAACGGACCGGCTACATACGCAACAGTACTGCTCAACACCATGATTTACAAACTTATAGATTTCGCGGCCGAACCCGTGAGCTCGGCTAAAATTTCAAAGTGCCAAAACGACCTTCCACTCCGCCGTCCGTCACGAGACTGAACGTTTCCCCCACCACTTTTCGGCTCTGTCAACCCCTAATCTTCGACAACTCCCAACCGCCAACCAATAGGATTCGAGTATTTTTCCCGCCAAATTTTTTGACCAATCAGAGGCCCAGATTTTTTCGATCGTTGGAAAAAACGTCTCGACTTAACCCCCAAAATGCATATATACAGGGTATCGTTCGCGCGCGACTCTTTAGCTCCTTGCCCATTAAAATGACTCCTTCAAGGAAGGAGCAGCGGGGAGGGGCCGGCGCGTCGCAGGGTGGGATTTTTTTTTATTACTGTTGGATACGAATTTTTTCATCAGAGAAAATTTTTGTTCTGGCCGGATTTTATTTTTTGGCGAGACATAAAAAACGAAAAAAAATTACCGCTCTCCTCGTCTGTCATTACGAATCCAAAATAGCTATTAGCACCGCCGTCACACAGCGCTGTGGGCGTTCGGCTACCCGAATAGAGGTACAAATTTTTAAATCCGTACGTTTTTTATTTTTACATTCTGACAGGCCGGAGATTTCAAAACTTTTCTCGCAGAGTTTTATATTCTGCCGACCGCTCTTCTCGTCTGTCATTACGAATCCAAAATAGCTATTAGCACCGCCGTCACACAGCGCTGTGGGCGTTCGGTTACCCGAATAGAGGTACAAATTTTTAAGTCCGTGCGTTTTTTATTTTTACATTCTGACTGAGGCCGGAGATTTCAAAACTTTTCTCGCAGAGTTTTATATTCTGCCGGACCGCAAAACTCATAC